>JAFIRS010000041.1:1200000-1649736 GCA_018342105.1 Gonioctena quinquepunctata | reverse complement strand
CAATATTTCGGAATAGATAATAAATTTTTGTGATGTTCGAATCATTTTCAGTATCGTGGATTAATCGGATAAAGTAATAGCAAAAAACCAGGCTCAGACACTCGAGGCGTTGGCAGCAAAACTACATATTCCTTTTGCTATACTTCACTCGTCGTCTCTAATTTCGTTGAAGTTCTCTAGGGTCTGGTAGATTGAGTGTGGTTACTTCTAATGTTTGTGATATCTCTGGTCAACATACATTCAGGTAGAAACAATTCATAAAATTTGTAAGATAGTTTGTTAATTTGCTCTTGGATGGATATATTAGAACTTTGATTTTTGTTGACATTTTTGAGTTTACATATTGGTAAATTTTTCCTAGAAGTTTATCAGCACCCTTTTTTTTTTGTGAAGCCAGATCCCATTTTCCTCCATATACAGTAAGATCCTCCTGTCCAAGTATATCTCTACTTGTTTCGCACGTCTATCAACGAACCTCAAATAGAAAGAACATAGAGGACAAACAAACTTAATTTATTTCTTGGAAAACATCCACTCTAATTTACATCGATTTTATGTTTTCTGTACATTTCAGAGAAAAAATATTTTTTTAATGACCTACGAGGCAGAGATATGCATATTATTAGTTATTTGAAAAATTATAACGAGCTCGACGAGCCTGTGGTGTCACATTTAGTTTTATCAATAGACTATAATCCTTTCCCCACTTCTTTCATCTTTAAATTCATATGATCGAGCCCTAATAAAGCATACTCAATATCGGACTCAACACACGACAGGAATCTACCAATTCGGTTGTTTCTGCAAGCCAATAATATAATAAAATATCATGCTGCATGGGGCATGTAGTTTCATACTACGGTATTCTCTCCCCATTGATTAGTATTTATTATTACATTCATATCCCCATGGAATAGAAATATAAATGAACTAGGATGAAAGCAACAAAATAATGGAAGCGAACCTTATTTAAGAATGCTATTTTGGGATCTTATACAAAATTCAGTTCCGACCTTCTACCTTCTTTCGTTGAACAAAACAACGATGTTCTGGCGGTGCGGTAGAAGAGTGGAAAGAAGATATACAGTTAACTGAGTTAGAGCACGAAAAAAATGTTTTCTCCAGGCAATTTGGAAGTTTGAACCATCCACCTCTTGAATTACCAATGTTTTTTTGTTCGGAAAACATTTTGATATGCGAGTTGACATGTGTTTTGTTGTGAGGATCGATTGAATTCATTATTCTTTAGACCTCATTGGGAATTGATTAGGAACTTTCAGTTTATCATCAAGATGTTAATTTCATTAGAATTTGAAGAAGCCAAACTTCCATAGTTTTGGCTTCTTTTCCATACTTTTGATGATGTAAATAACAATTGTACCCTCATATTGAATGAGGTTGCAGCAATTCAAAATCTGTCGCGCAAATAAAAACTGGAGTCAACAGGATTCCCGTGAGTCAACAGGATTCCCGTGGTTCATTGCTCCTTAATGTATCACTATTTCGATTTCTTGTATTTTTTTTTGTCAAAAGGACCATCTAAGACCACTTTCAGAAATAATTTTCATTCGTACATACTGAAGTTGTTCTTTTTCAAATAAATCACCCGGTATATTTTCATATATTACGATCGGCTGTTCCATTGGCTGCTCAACGACTTTTTTAATTTTTTGTGGACTTCTTTCCGAAAAATTGCATATTTCACATTTCGAAATTTCCTGTAAAGATTATTGGAAAATCGTTGGTCGATATAATGATGTTCATTGAGAATACATACCAAGAAGGATGTTCGATACAACAACACAAACTTAGCCATTTTCAAACATCAGTATTCTGAATTTTTCAAATGGAACACCCTGTTTATTTTCATTTAAATCAAGTCCTTTTCAATGACTCTACCTTTTTCATCCCTGACCTTTGACAACCTGTTTCCGAGATATTCTGGTTTAAAGAAATTGTTCAATATCAAATCAACAATTATATAGATTTTTGTATTAACATGTTTGTTCGTAGAAAATACTGATACTGAATGATGTTTCAATTATTTTTTCCATCTTCGAAAGCATCCTTGGCAACTCATGAATAACTAGCATGGCAAAAGACATTTTTAAATGAAAACTAGTTTTTCTAGTTTAGTTATCCATGACTACCGCTGGAAAAATGACTATCGAATTCGTAAATACTTAGAGGAAACAATCCAGTTGTGTTAAATATTATTGTGGCATTATAAATTATCATTAAGAGGACATGGTTCAAATGGTGCATGCTTTGGGGAAAAGTGATGGCAAGTGCTTACTGGCATCTAGAACAAAAGTTTCCTGAGAGAAGACATCCAGACCAGCGAGCATTTCGGGACCTCAAAACAAGATTTGAGGAAACCGGAAAAGTATTTTACAGAATGTTTGAACGTGCTTGTCCTGTAACGAATGATGGAAATACTCTTGATATTGCATTGCATATTACCGAGAATCCCCATGAGTACACGTATTTTGAGTAGGAAGTTGGGAATATCTCAAAGTAGTGTTTATTAGTTGGTGAGAAAATGCAATTACCATCCATATCATATGCAGTTGATGAAGGAGCTAACTGAAAGAGACGAAGCGAATACGGTTTTGCCAATGGGGTGTAGATAAAATCAACCAAAAACCTGTTTTTTTTTTAGTATGTTCTATTTCCGGACGAAGCCACGTTTCACAACAATGGCCAGGTGAATCGGCATAATATGCACTATTATGCAACTGAAAGTCCTCATTTTGTTAGATATGTCAATCACCAACAACGTAGGTCACTGAATGATTGTGGATGTATCATTAGACGGCGTGTAATTGGTCCACGGTCATCTCAATGGAAGAAAATATCTAAGATTTCTGCGAAGTCAGTTATCAAATTTATTAGATGATATTCCCATTGGCAATGAGGCAGAGGAATGGGGCTTCAACAAGATGGCGCGCCTGCACATTACCACTATTGATGTGCGTGAATACATTTATAATGAATTCCTTGAAAAATGGATAGGTAGAGTAGGGCCAGTTCAGTGGCTCCAAGTCACCGGACCAAAGAAAATTTTTTCTTTAATACCCAAATGGGTTGTTGATCAACCATTGGCAATCTGGATCTTTTTCAAAAAGATTGGGAGTGTATTGGAAAAGGGGGAACATTGAACATTTGCTGCATTAATATTTATCTTCATAGATTCAATAAAGAGTTTTATGCAAAGTTTGATTAAAATTACCAAAAAGGGAAACATTGTCAATATTTTCTGGGAAAAATATCCATCTTTTGGATAGAAGATCCGAAACGAGTTGTTTTAGGTACAACATGGGGGGGATGAAAAGTGGAGTCATTAAAAGGAGGATTTAAAAAAAGGTTTTCCTTTTAAGAAAATAAAATGCTTTTAAAAACTTTTATGTGTACCAACATCCAAAACCCATTCCCGGTATTTTCGATGAACATTAAATATCACCAAGGGTTACCCAAATATATTTACGTATTTGAAAGGGTGAAATAGGTAATTTTTCGAAAAAAGTCTACAAAATATATTTTAATAACCAACGCCCAAGGAATTTAAAATTAAAGAATCTTTTGGGCAGCCAACGGAACAGCCGATCGAATATTTTTGGAAATTTACCGGTTGTTTCATTTAAAAAAAACCTTTGGTACGAATCAATGATAACCTTTATGAAAGAAAATTTTTTTTTGGGAAGGTGGTCCAGATGGTCCCTTCGACAAAAAAATTAAAAACCCCTGTAACCATTAGGGCGGAACCAGGGGAACCCCTGTTGACTCACCCCTTAACAAAAAAAAACCAAAAAAAGGAATTAAAAAGCAAAAAAACCAAAAACCGTAGTCTTTAAACAAGCTCCAAAACTAATGTAAGTAACCCATTTTGAGTCGGACCAAAACAAACAACCAAATTAACAAATTATTAAAGTAAAGGTAAAATGATGGTAGGGAGTGGGGTTCTTGAAATTGGGTTCCGAAGTCAATTTAAAGGAAAACAGCTACCCGAACGGAAAAAGGAGGGAAACTTTTCGTTGGAGGGGTTTGGAAGATCGCATTTTTGGAATTTCTTCAAATCAATTTGATGATCTTCGCTGATTGTTTGGCGCCGACTCAAAATTAGTTACTTACATTAGTTTTGGAGCTTATTTAAACACGTTGAATGCCGCGGGTATTTTTGGAAGAGGTCCCTTAGGCCACACCAATTTTTAACCGACGAAACCGAAAAGGAGGAAGTTCTCTAGTCGACCCGCATATATTTTTTTTCCATAATTTTTTTTATGTATGATCACGCATAACTTTTCACTGAGGCGTCCGATTCCGTTAATTCTTCCTTCAGTGGATAGGGTGTACTCCGAAGGTAGTCTAATTCGAATTTAAAAGATGAAATCCACCCCTAAGGGTAGCAAAATGAAGGATATTGATCACTCACCCTCTGAATTCTGGTCCGTTAACCGATTCTATCAGGCATAACTTTGTACTGGGATCTTCGATTTGGATGATTCTTTCTTTAATAGATAATATATACCTTATATTCAGATTTCGAATGGAATTATATACCCTTACGGGTGGAAAAACAGGGGATAATTGATTTTTCACTTATGAACATTGGCACACACACATACGTAGTTGACAATGACAGATCGCTACTGACATTATTTCTGTTCCACATCCGTCAAAACCATTATACTCTATGAGAGGATGGAATGATATACAGAGAATTGAAATGAGCTAACCAGAACAACAAAAATAATTTATATTACAACAAATAGTAAAAGTAGATAATCATATTATTTAACTGGTAAAAGTTGAAGTAAGGTGGGTAAGTAAGTATTTTGGAAGTAATCAAAAAACAAGTGAGTAGGAATTAGTATATTTTAGCCATAAAAAATTGAAAAATAAAAACTTTTTAAGAAAGAATTAAACCGACGAAATACGGAACTGAAAAGTAAGATATAAAATAAACCTTCTTAGTCTCAGTAACTAGCTCCAAACTAATGTAAGTAACTAATTTCGAGTCGGCGCCAAACAAACAATCAACGAACATCATTAAATTACTTCAAAATTATCAGAATGTCACCGCGCAACTCGATGCCATCATTTTACGCCTTACCTAATTCATTTGCTTGTTTGTTTGGCGCCGACTCAAAATTAGTTACTTACATTAGTTTAGGAGTTTAGTTACTGAGACTAGGAAGGTTTATTTTATTTTTTACTTCTCAGTTCCGTATTTCGTCGGTTTAATTTTTTGTTAAAAAGTTTTTTTAAATTAATTTTCCAAAGAACGATGTATTTTGTACTATTATAAAATAAAATTAATTTATTTTTATTTTGCCCTTTTCCACTCCCATGTGACTCAGCAATACACGAGGCGTAGAGTTGTTATCATGCATTTCTGCGCCATGTGTATTCTCTGGAATACACAGCTGTCAGGTCTCATCTTGCATAAACTGAATAACATAATATTGCGAATAAGTTTATCACTGCACTCAGTCACCATTTGCATTAGGTAGAGGCATGATCACATTCGTGGAAGTGTATAAAATGTCTCACAAACGTGAAGAGGCCTATCTACAGGCCCTTATGGAGACATACCCCCACATGAGTGACGATGAAGAGGTCTATGAATGTCCGGAGAATGGCAATAATAGCCGGGATGCGTCTTTGAGCGAAGGTATGAGTACAAATGTATATAGTGGAATTCAAATTCAGATGTCAGTACAAGGGTATAGAATAACAGCGTTGACGATTCTACCGTCATTCCAAGTTTCTTTCAGGGGAGTCGGACCTCAACGTGCGAAAGACTTTGGCAACATTGCTAGTTATTCTCGCATATAGAAAGCATTGCAATATCTCTCTGACACTGACAACTGGATGTGGATTACACTATGGTATAAAATTTTATTTCATCAAAACCGATTGTTTATTTCAGAACTGGTGAACAGGAAACGAAAATTTCCTATTTCTTCTGATGGCTGTGATTCAAATAAAAGAAAAAACTGAAGATAGAACCTACGATTGCAACGTCTAATGATGTTGAAATTGAAGATGAGCGAACGAGAACGATACCGACAGTGAAGAAGAAGAAGAGCAATGGGGACTAGTTGTTGGTAACTTTGCAGAATTTCCTTTTGAAGAAGATGTTGAAGTGACAGATTATGTTCAAATTAAAAAACAAAATGAACTTGCGTACTATTAATTATTCATTGACGAACAACTTGCGAGTTCCATTGTCACTCAAACAAATATTTATGCGGAACAAACAATCGTAAAAGGCATTGCTGAAGAAACCATAGGACCATCTTCACGCTTGAACAAATGGTACCCTACAGACAAAGACGAAGTGGGAATTTTGATGTGGATGGGTTCAGATGGAAAACCGTCACTTCCTGACTATTGGCAAAATTCAGATCGTTATTTGTCAAACGCAAAATTTTGCTTCAAATATTTCATTTTGGCGATAATGAGCTAGTCCAGAAGGTGACAGATTATATCATTTGTTGACTCGCGGAATGAGAAATTCAAAAAAATTCCTTTTGTCTGATGAAAACATGTGCGTTGATGAAACAATGGTTCCTTTTCGTGGCCGACTCACGTTCCGTCAGTACCTCAAGGGCAAACGACATAAGTTTGGGATCAAACTCTTCAAATTATGTATCTCCGGAGGATACATGTTGCATTCTAAGATATATTGTGGTCAAGACAAAGTTATAGGCATGAGTGCTGCTACGAAAGTTGTTCTGGATCTGATGGAGAATATCTTGATAAAAGCGTAACACTCTACACTGATAACTGGTCTACAAGTTTGGAGTTGGCCCAAAAATTAATAGAAAGAAAAATACACCTAGTAGGAACGCTTCGAAAAAACAGAAAAGGTCTGGCTTAGGAAGTGGTGAATGCCAAGCTGAAGGAAAGTCAAATAGGTGGCCAGGAAAAAAATAAACTAATTGTTTTCAAATGGAAAGATAAAAGAGATGTATCGATGTTCTCCACAAAACACACCGACGAAATGGTAGAAATTCCTGGTAGAGATGTTGCTAACTTCAAGCCGAAAGATGTGATTGATTATAATAAAACTAAAAGTTATATGGCTTTATCCGATCAGATGTCTTCTTGTTCAACATCGTTACGACGAAGCATTGAATGGTTCAAAAAAATTGCCATTGAACTCATCATTGGAGCAAGCGTTGTCAATGCCCACCACTTGAACAAGAAAAATGAGGACAACGCCGACAAAAAAAGGAGCTGAATTTCACAGTCTTGCTACAAAAAAAGGTCGTTGCAAGATTTGTTATCAGAAGAACGGAGAAGCCCACGGTCGCGCATACGCAATACGAAAAATGAAGCAAGGTTCTTCGAGATGTCAAGCATGCACAGATGAGCCATTGCTTTTCTTAGAATGTTTTTTTTCTATGCATAATATTACATTCAAGAAATAGAATACATTTTTTATTTATAATTTGTATTTTTTGTATGTTACTATACCATAAGCTTTTTAGTTTTTGTTCTTGATATTACCACAATGTTTGTGATATTGTAATGATAAACTTTTTCACATAAAAACCTTGTATTTCAAATATATTTTCGAAATTTTTTTGGCCGAATTGCTAGACGTGTAACTTCACGCCACGCCAACCATTCCGCCATAAGGAACCTATCCTAAGCGTGCCCTAGTAGCATACACACGTTCGTCTATACGACAATAAACACGCTGCGTACCGGACAACTAGCGTGTATACTTTTATATGCACATGGCATTCAACGTGTTAAGAATAAAAAGGTTCATTTTAATTATTGCTTTTCAGTTTCTCTTTTCGTCGGTTTAATTTCTTTACTATTTTCTTAGTTATTATTTTTAGCAATAAAGTACCGAATTTCCTCTGTTGTTCCGATACTCTCATAACACTTCTGAATATACATTTCAACTATTTTTTTTTGACTGTTAAGACTGAATTTTACTCTAACTACATTCAATACCAAAATAGTTGGTACTTCGAAAAATTTTCTGATATCCGTGTTGAAGTTTTAGTTCATAAATATCATTTGTTTTCTTATTTTATCTTTGTTGGCATGTTAATCACTTAATCGCTTTTTCAAACTCATATGGTAGCAATTACGTTCGTATTCATTTACGACTATTCTTCAGAATATATCATTCGTTAAAATAACTTTTCACATTTGAGCTGGCCATTTCTTCACATATAAATTCGTTATATATATATATATATATATATATATATATATATATGTGTATTCTCGGGTCATAACACTTTTCCTATCAGAATACAACATATACGTTGTATTTTTATCTTGAGAAGAAATGAATCAATACAATTTATTGGAAAAAAGAAGGCGAATCGAGGCTTGAACTACTAAATTAGTGAAGAACGTCTGGCCAATTCAGAGTCGATGAATTCATTTTATGGAATGAAGAATTATATCCAAAGCAAAAAAAAGACTTTTATAGTTTCATTACTCTTAGTGTCTGCCGATTTTATGCTTGTTTCGACTAATGGAATGGAAATCCATTGGGATATTCTCAACTGCCATGAATTGAATAATTTCTGTATCTTGAAAAAGACAGTGGCTTACTGAAATCAATCTCGAACTTGGGAGTCTTCTGGTTGAATCTACTCGAATAAAACGTGATATTTTCATTCCTGAAAATTGTAATGATAACCTGACTGGATATCTCCGAAACTGGGGCATCATCTCCTGATTGTTTTAGAATGAGCGGAAAGAAATATATCAAGAATAATAAGCCCAAATCATTCGGAGAATCATTTCATCTTTATTAAGATTTTGGAATAATGGAGAATGTTGTTGAATGAATATACGGAAAAGTATACCAAAATTGAAATTATATAGTCATTCGATACCAACAGGGCCAGTATCTATTATATTCTGCAATCAACAAGGTTTGTGTTGAATTCAATGTTGGACAGACTCCTCTCCGGACTGTGGATTGTTGTCAATTTTATTTCTTTTGATCTATTATTATATTCTGCGATGACCGTGATTGAATTTGATGTTGGAACTGTGATAAAAAGAAATCCCCAGGAACAAATGTTTACATTTATTCTCCATGTAACTGATTTTTCGTGTAAAGTTGTGACTAGGACTTTTTGCTGCTGTGGAATATCTTATAAATTATAATATGTCATTTGAAAACCAATCGAGTTACACCTCTTCCAAAGTTCAAATATTTCATTATGAAATAACATTGGAACTCAATGAAACATCTTAAGGAATATTTGAAATAAAGAAGTTTCTATTCGAAGGGCATCGATATATCAGAAATTCCCTAAGAGTAATTTTTTTGAATGGGTGTACCCGAAAATTCAAATCTACGAAAAAATTCAATTTACTATTTGAAATTGTTCTCCGAATACTATTCCCGAATACAGAATGGAAATACCTTCCAAATAAGTTATCACACCAATACTTCCAAATAAACAATTCGAAGGGGGTTAAATTAATTTCCATTTTGCACGATGTTATTTCTTCAAATGTACTGATATCTAGGCCAAATTATCATATGAATTGAAACAATTATTCATTGATTCATGTTCTGAAATCAAATAGAGGGAGCAAAATGTTGTCTCTCAGAGTCAGTCTTCATAGAATTGATAACACACATTAGGAAGATGATTTGTTTGAAAATATGAACTAATGAAATAGTTTTCCGAATACTATAAAAAACTTCCGTAAAAACTGACCCGGTATTTCATAACTTTCCATCATTTCCACTTCATATTTTTTGGAAGTTAAATGTGAATATGATCGGATGACTGAAACAAATAATGAAAATTTCCATCGAATTAAATATTCTTCAATATTATCACCCCATTTGAAATCGTTGAATCTTTGTTTTGGACGGGGTTTATCATTATGTTTTCCTCATTTGAAATGTTTAATGAATATTCCATCAAATATTTATAGTTGGTAACACTCTACGGAGGTCATGATTAACGACCGTAGGTAAGTTTGTGAAAGCATTCATAATAATATAACTTCTTAGTCATTTATTGCTGGACGCATTAAATGAAGAAAAACATTTGAAAAACGCAGCTGTGCAAGCCAAAGTTCATGATTTATTTTCCAAATAAATAAGAGGGGTTTCAGTAGTGACGGTTTTGTGGTACAAAGTGTCAAATTGGGGCATCTGCTTTTCATGTTGATCTATTTAGTTGTTTCCAATATAAAACTAACGAACATCATATACCAGACAACAGTTTTGAATCATCTATATCCTATAAGCACTGAAATCAGGAAATTATCAAAGTGATTGGAAAGTGATAAAATGAGCATGTATATATATATGTATATATATATATAAATATATATATATATATATATATATATATATACAGTACGCCTCAAGTTGGAAACATATGGAAAAAATTTTTATTGTGAATTTTAGGAGAAAAAGTTATACTTTATAAAAAATTCTGCATATTCGAAAATCTGAAATACAATCATTAGATATAAATTTTTTTCAGTCGTATACGCGGTATGTCAAAATATATGAATTTTACTCGGGAGTGAAGTACCTCTATATTTGAAAATATCGAAAATTGGTAATGAAAAATGTTGTTCAGAACTGAAAACTACTTCAAATATGCAATTACATCCATTTACATGAAAAAATCATTTTTAAATTTTGTCTACAATAACAATGCAAATTCAACTGTAGTTACGTGTAATCTAGGATGCACTGACAAATAAATGATTTGTTAATAGCAAGATATGTTTGACAGTGAATGTCAAAACGCGTTCGGATTAATAAGACACATAAAAATGGTAGCGTTATTAACTTGTGAAGAGAAAATAGAAATTGTTTTGTTCGTGGGAGAAAACTATAAAACGTATAGAGAAGCAGCAACTATTTTTAATAACAGACATCCCAATAAAAATATCAATCATTCAACTGTTACGAAAATTGTAAATAAATTCAAGAATACTGAAAGTATTACCAATCATTGCGATGGAAAACTGGTTGCCGATGAGAAAACGCAGTTTGAAGTAATGCTGTCAGTTGTAGTTAATCCAAAAATCTCATTGCGCAAAAGGAAGTCGTCGATCCAACAAAATGTGAGTAAAGATACAGTGGCAAAAATTTCAAAACTGAATAAAAACAGACCAATCAAATCAAAAATCGTTCTCACATTGAAAGAAAGGGATTATGATAGGGTTTTCATTTTTGCCATCTCATCAAAGGAAAATTAGAAGAGGACCCTTATTTTACGGGGCGTACAATTTTTTCCGATGAGTCAACATTTTCGTCAAATGGAACTGTCTCGTCATATATATATATATATATATATATATATATATATATATATATATATATATATATATAATTATTTTCCTTCAATACCTGAGCGGATGTTAAAGTGACATCCGATTGGTTTTTGAAAGCATATCTTGAAATGTGTTTCAAATATAATTTTTTCACTACTTCTTTCGAATGCAGTTTCATTTACTATTTTGTTCTGCTAGAAGAAATATATTACATTTCAATTCGTCAGGATTCAGTCGGTGTTTATGTTGAGCCCTATCGCACATAGACTATTGAGATCTGTATTTATTTCTCTCTTGCCATATGTTGAATAATTCACTATTTATTGAAATTTGTTATCGAAATAATTCAATTATGAGAATAAGAGTGATTTCCGCAAGCAATAAAAATTAAGATTTCTATGAACAGTACTTAGGAATCAAATATTACATTAGTGATAGGAAACATAATAAAAGTAGTTCAGTTCAATTTTCAGTATATTTGTAGAATAATAACATTTCGTACGTATCCATATGGAATTTGAATCTGCATTCATTCAATATTCAATTCTTTCTGGTCGTCAAACTGATTAGGACTGAGCTTTTCTCAAAGTGTTCTGAATCATCACTTGCTTTCAGATCCCTTTCATAATCTCAGCACGAAGAGAATGCTAATAACTTCAGTGGGTGACTGCAAAGTAATTCGACGACTAATTCATCCCCTGAGAGGAAATTATAACATTTAAAATGTACAAGGCTCCATTGCTCGTTTTCCTGGCACAGAAAATTTGGTTATGCTTTATTAAATTATTTTGTGCCAGAATAATGCACGCGATTTCCTTTTATGAAAATTCGTTTATAAAAGGCAACTTTTTCTTCAATTTTTTCCTAATTGGGATCATAATTGAGGTGGTGCATTACTGATGTATACGGAATACCCAATACCAATAACACTAAATGCTTTCATGAATACTTTTTCAGATATGTTTTATTGGTCAACAATTTGGAGTCCAAAAATATTATTTTATCAAAACTCTCATTGATGGACTACACAGGCCAACGATAAATAAGCATTTTCAAGAATTTTAGCTAATTCATGCGTTATTTGGTGTGTTGATTCGGAAAATAATAATCACCCAACGATTCCTCACATTTTAACATATTAAATAAATATAAATTATTTTTGAAAATAGATACAAAAATTATTTTTAATTATTAAAATATTATCAAGATGGCAATTTATTTTCGTGTTATAAGGTTAGCAATGAAATCAAATGTTATAAGGTTGTTGGTTCTGGTGAACTACAAATCAGTTTGTTTTCTTCTAGTTAATATAACCTCAAATTGCAGTGCTTAACCTATGTACTTTTCATTCACCTCTTCAATATGGCTAATCGTGGTTGTATAAACTCTCCTTAAGCTTTTTGTTATATATGCGGTGATTTTGTAATTAAAAAACATCGAAGGAACATTACTGACTTTGTAAAAATACAACAAAATGCATCACATCGGAGAAAAAGCTGTGAAAGAAATTTTACCGAAAAGAGGGAAAGGAAATACAAAAAAATAAGCATCTTATATTCGCATTTGATTATTCAATGATATTGTACGTGATAATTGTAACTTAATGAAAAAAAAACTATGGTTTTAAGATTTTTCATTTTAAACTTATCCTATTTTTGGAAATATATAATTGATGTCTTATTGGCAGAGAATCGTTGGTGACAAAAAAACTGATACGAAATACGGTTCTAGCGCCCAAAAATACATACATTGGTTTGAAAAGTATTTAAAATTTTTTTTCCGTTGTGCTATTAGTGCAAACACAAAAACTACCTCCTTATTATACAATTGTTGGGTATTATTGGTTTTCTTGAAGCATGATAGTTGTAGTCATGTTCTCTATGTTGAGGTTTGCTAACAAAAACATCAATTAGATGTTTTTTTCGGTTAATTCTCGAATACAGAAATGAGTCATCATGCCTATACTTCCAATACAAAAATTGGAGGGTGGCAAGGCACGGTCGTTCAATTCAGGGAATATTGATTCTGCAGGATTCTATTTCATCAAATGAACTGATATCTGGGACAAATTATCAAATACAGTGAAAAAATCATCCATTGATTCATATTCTGAAGTATAATAAAAAGAGCAGAATGTTATCTCTTATAGTCAATCTTGATGGTGTTGATAGCACACTCATCTTATTAGGAAGGTGATCTGTTTGAAAATATAAACGGAGTATTCATAACATCAGATGTAGAATCTTCTGCGACTGGCGAAAAAATTGAAAAGAGAAACATCCTTGATAAAGTTAAAGAGGGAAACATTCTCAATTGAATATATTCAGTCGCAGATGCTTCCTCATTTGATTTTATGAACATCCTGTTCATATTTTCAACAAACCATCCTTGATAAAATATCGAAAACATTTTTTTTTTCAAATTGTTAAATACTCATGAACTTAGTGGTCCATTATTAGGGAATACAGTTTGAATACATTTCAACAATATAATAAAATAAAATAAATGAGCATTATGGGATGAACTTCCCGAAACGACAAAAACAATGAGAACTAACTCTTACCAAAGCAACAAATATGAAGAGCATATTTATATAAAATAATTTGAAAAGCTCCATATAATTAGAAAACAAGGGACTTTGGAATCTCTTCACAAAAACTTCAATATGAATTCAAACAAGTGGTAGACCACAAGCGGAAAGCAACTACTTTCCTGGCAAATACCACGCAGAACGTTGAATGATATTCACCTGAAAGTCTACGCAAACTTCCATTGACAATGAAAATAGATTGCAAATGTTTTTTTCTCATAAACTTGATTATGTTTGATTTATGCCAGGTTCGCCTAACAGTCCGCATACCAGTTGCAACTTTTGGTCCTCATCAGTACGGACTAGTCATCAGTCAGGGATCCCAAGACCTCTGGCCGAAGCAAGGCCCAACACAATTGAAAACATCATCAAGCTCAAATCATCTATAGGTACGCCGGAAAAAGTAACTTTTAACTGGCGATACCTAGTGACAGAATGGAACACTCCATACTATTGAACAATCTCAATCGGATTCCATCTCGATGGGAGTGGCTGTATGCCCGACAAGGCATATGTATCAAACAAGATAGCCATGGAAGTGTAATATTAGAAAACAAGGCACTTTGGAGTCTCTTCACAACAAATTCAATATACATTGAAACAAATGATAGACCACAAGCGAAAAATAACCATTTTCCTGGCAAATACCACGCAGAACGTGAATGATATTCACCTGAAAATCTATGCAAACTTCCATTGACAAGGAAAATTGATTGCAAATATTTCTTTCTGATAAACTTGATCATGTTAAATTTATGCCGCCTAACAATCCACATACTGGTTTCAGGCTTCTGGCCCTCATCAGTACGGTGTAGTCACCAGTCAGAGATCCGAAGACCTCTGGCCGAAGCGAGGCCCAACACAATTGAAAACATCATCAAGCTCAAATCACCTGTAGCTACTTTTGCCGGAAAAAGTGAATTTTAACTGGCGATACCTAGTGACAGAATGAAACACTCCATACTATCCACCTATCACAATCGGATTCCATCTCAATAGGAGTGGCTGTATGCCTGACAAGGCGTATATATCAAACATAAAAGGGAAGTGTAATATTAGAAAACAAGGGACTGTGGAGTCTCTTCAGAAAAAATTCAATATGAATTGGAACAAGAGATAGACCACAAGCGAAAAACAACTACTTTCCTGGCAAATACCACGCAGAATGTGAATGATATTCACCTGAAAATCTATGCAAACTTCCAGTGACAATGAAAATTGATTGCAAATGTGTCTTCTTGATAAACTTGATTATGTTTAATTTATGCCAGGTCCGCCTAACAATCCGCATACTGGTTTCAGGCTTTTGGCCCTCATCAGTACGGGGAAGTCACAAGTCAGAGATCCGAAGACCTCTGGACGAAGCGAGGCCCAACACAATTTAAAATATCATCGAGCTCAAATCACCTGTAGGTACGCCAGAAAAAGTAACTCTCAACTGGCGATACCTAGTGGCAGAAAAAAACACTCCATACCATTCACCTATCTCAATATGAATCCATCTCGATAGGAGTGGCTGTATGCCTCACAAGGCGTATATATTAAACAAGAGAGACATGGGAAGTGTAATATTAGAAAACAAGGAGTCTCTCCACAAAAAATTCAATACAAATTGAAACAAGTGATAGACCACAAGCAAAAAACAACTACTTCCCTGGCAAATACCTCGCAGAACGTGAATGATATTCACCCGAAAATCTATGCAAACTTTCATTGATAATGAAAATTTATTTCAAATGTTTTTTTCTGATGAACTTTATTATGTTTAATTTATGCCAGGTCTGCTCAACAATCCGCATACCGGGTTCAGGCGTTTGGTCCACATTAGTACGGAGTAATAACCTGTCAGTGATCTCAAGACCTCTGGTCGAAGCGGAACCCACCACAAATGAAAACATCATCAATCTTAAATCACCTGTAGGTACGCCGAAAAAAGTAACTTTCAACTGGCGGTACCTAGTAACAGAAAGAAACACTCCATACTAATTTTTGGGGCCCAAGGAAAAACCTTGAAGTGTTATATTAGGAAACAAGGAACTTTGGAGTCTCTTCACAGAAAATTCAATATAAATTGAAACAAGTCGTAGACCACAAGCGAAAAACAGCCACTTCCCTGGCAGACACCACGCAGAACGTTGAATGATATTCACCTGAAAGTCTATGCAAACTTCCATTGACAATGAAAATTGATTGCCAATGTTTCTTTCTGATAAACTTGATTATATTCAAATTATGCCAGATCCGCTTAACAATCCGCGAACCAGTTTCAGGCTTATGGCCCTCATCAGTACGGAGTAGTCACCATTCAGAGATTTGGAGATCTCCGGCCGAAGCGAGACCCAACACAAATGAAAACATCATTAATTTCAAGTCACCTGTAGGTACGCCGGAAAAAGTAACTTCCAAATGGTGGTAGCTGGTAACTTCCGAACTGCATGGTACTAGATTGAATTTAATTTCCCGAATTGTTCCAATCTGGAAAGTACTAATTATCCAAGTGATTCGGTTTTTATTTCGAGGAAGACCACATAGCGGTCCTGATGACTGAGGAACCATTAAACAATTGAAGGCGGATGGAGGCTGTCGCGGAAATAATTCGAAATCACTTCCTTTGCTATTAGAATATGGACTGGTTTATACCAACAATTACAGTGATGATATTCATCAATGTGGAGAAAACTTTCTGCCTTTGAGCTGAACTGAACAATATCTTTAGAATTTTGAAAGAAGTTTTGTGGATTGATGGGTGATTTATATTGCATATAATCCAATGTTGAACATATTTATGAACAATATTTTACTAGAAACATGACTTTTTAGGAATATTATGTATTTTCTACGAGACTACATGTTCAACCTTAACTTTCTTGAGTTCATGACTAATTCCTAGACGTCTACAAATTTCACCACTATAGATAAAAAAGAAAATAATTTTGTATTATTTTATTTCTCTATACTTTTGCAGCAGTGATATAGGGCTATAAATAGTACCACAATACGTGAAAGTTGATGGTAATAAAGAGTGGCAGAGCATTTTCTCATGATTCTCAGTAGGTAGTGAACGGGGGCTCTGAAAAACTTTGTGAGATAATTTGCAGAGAACAACTACTTTCTTGGCCACAACCCACGCTGGACGTTGAACTACATCTGATGGATATTGTTAAAGGAACCCCACTCACATGATGTAGGTCAAAGTCCAGCAAATGTTTGGAGAAGCAGATATTTCTTGATAGATATTCTTTGTTATAGCTTCATTTTTATCATCGTTTCTTCGATTTCCGGAAGAGTTTGCTTCAATGTTCCATTGAGAATGTTGTCCTTTTCAAGTATAAGGGTGGTTCTGACAAATTTATTTGTAATGAATAATTTTCAATTAGAATGTAAAATAATTATATTAACCAAGTAAAGCCACCCTGTAGAAACTTAAGTACAGTACGATGTCTGTTGCGCCTTGACGCATTTGTTCTTTTTTTTTGTTATTATAATTATAGTTAATTTTGTCAAGGGATTTTATATGCATATCGTATATTTCAAATGGGAATTTTTCATTTGAATTCTCCAACTCTTTCGACCTTATTTTGCGCCTGAGGTATCACACTGATATAGTCACTTTTGGGGGAGGGGAAATGAGACAGAAGAGGAGAAGTGTAAAGATAGACATTGAGTTCCTAGATCTTATGGAAGGAACATAGCATTTTAGTTTTTTCTCGAGTTGGTGTTTTCTCATTGATATAACGTTTATTACTCAAGATATCCCTCATCCTTAAAATTAGGGTAAAAGTGATTAGCGGAGGTACCGCCAGGAAGATTAGACGAAGTGTCTATTGGCTGAAGATCAGATTCCCCGACGGAGGCACATGGGTGAGGACACTTTGATCAGTTCTGCGTGTTTGAGAATTTACCAAATATTAATTTTTAAACAGTCCACTGAACGTACAATGTCTTTATCCCATAGGAAATATGAAATAACCCGCCGATTTGTGTTATCAAAGCAATAATAATAAACTTCAACAAGATGAAATATGATGAATATACTCACCCAGGGTTCGGAAGACAATAGGCCTACTCCTGTACTTTTTTCCTGCCCAAACTGCGGCGACAGTCACCTGATACTGGGTGTCGGCTTTGAGGCCGCTCAGCGTCACAGCGTCCGAATTTCCCGCCACCACCGCCACCACTCTGTAACTAACAGCCTGGTTCATTCTTATATTTCAGAATAATCACGAAAGAAGGCGGGAGCTCTTTAATTTATAACTGGGGAAGTCACCAATTTCAAAAATACTTGATTGGCGACTGGTACAATAAAAGTATCCTTTTTCCGCCAAACAAATATCAAGACGGAAGTGGATTGGAATTGAGATGAGTGAATAGCGAAGGAATATTTAGCTATGATTTGAAGCTCCCTAGGACATTTCACAATTTTTTAAACGTTTTTTCTGTTATTTTTGGGGACGTTTTCAATTTTAATTTCTCAGATATATTGTGATATAATTGAAGCATTGAATAAATACTATAAAATGTATGGATATTTTTTTATATTGCAGTTCTTTATTATTAGCATTTCACAGATACAGATTATATGGTTTGACTTACATAATTGTACTTACTCTAGTTAAAATATTATTTAGTTATAACACTCACTTCTCAAAAGTGTTCGATTTTATTGCTGAAGTTATCTGATTGTATCTATCATATCGAATCATCATTTGATATTCATCTATGTTGTCTTTTTTCCCAAGTTGAAATATATCAGGCATTCGCAGAACCATAACCAAACATTCAAGTCGTCCCCTTTTCCATTTGATCGATATGTATATCGAAAACCCTCACCAGTAAATGCTTAACCCAGTACCATATTTATATTATCTTTACATATTTTTGCATATCCATATTCCTTGAGTCTATGGTTCAAATTATCAATAGTGTCGCATTTTTCAATTTTTTGAGTAGAAAATTTTATGTTTCAGTAGCTTTGGATCAATATCATTCATAGTTTTGAATGCTAAAGCTCGCCAATCAGTACTATGTTTTTCAAAATCTTCGGCATAATTTTTTCTCGTTATTTTTTCTTCTATGCGATCGGTGATCCATTGATATCTCTGTGAAGACTTAGGCGATGATATTTGTGTATTTCCATTGATGATGATGATTGATTGATTTAAATCAAGACTAAAGACTGCCCTCGTCGAAAACAATTGCTACACTCTCGATGAATTTGATTAAGATATATCTTTCATTTCAACCACATGATACATATTGAGTATCTATTGACGCTTTCCTTGTTATTATATTTATAGAATGTTCTCTACTTTATACTTTTTAACAAGAGAAAATACATTATTATTATTATTATCATGATGTCAAGCTTCATTATTATACTGTGAACATCTTTGAAGCATTTTTGCATATTACCATGCGAGTTATATATATATATATATATATATATATATATATATATATATATATATATATATATATATATAACTCGCATGGTAATATATATATATATATATATATATATATTGATATATATATATATATATATATATATATATATATATATATATATATATAAATATATATATCATATAATATCGATTCATATTTTATATTGGTTTCCTCGGGACTCCATAATTTGAATTGAGTTTTGATGAGAAGAGCTTCGTTTTCTTCATTAATCAATTCAATGCCCCTCTACTATGACAGTTATGTAACTGTTTCCGCACGATCGTGTTTTTTTCCACTTATGTTGCCATTTTCAGATAAATATCGATTTTCATGATGGCTTTCTGGAATATCAACTGTTGTTTATTTTTTGCGAAAAATTCAATAACCACTGTGAGTGACAGATTCTAGATTATATTCCACATGATCCTCAATACATGTTTTTTGCTTGATGAATTATGATAGATATTTTGGTTAAGACTACTCCTTGAATAATTGAACATATTTCATGAATAGAAATGTTGATTGAAAAAAACGAATTTCGAATTCCAAGGGGTTGAATCTGCTCCCTGAATATTTGAAAAATTTACGAAAGTATCATATCAATACATAAAGTATAAATTAACTTTGAGCTTTGTATATGTCGGCGCTAATAGCGGAGGAAATTCATGTTATATTTTTGTCAATTTCCCAGTCGAACATTGGGATACCAAAATATTTGCATTAATGAATGAAAAAGCTATGAAATATCCATTTTAACAGATTTATCACCTATACTCAAATCGGTATAAGGAATAACTGAATTGGGGGTAAAGTTTTTCTTCGAATTCCATATACACTACATATTGGATTTATTTCGATCAACTCACGTTGTGGCACGAGAAATGTTAGCTTATAAAAAAGTATGACCCTTTCAGAATCCACGTGAGCATTAGCTAGATCACTGATATATAAGAACATAATAAGTCACGTCACACATCTATCAGAAGCATATTTATCTTTTCAGTACCCGAAATCGACTCCAGGCCACTTGCTCGGCGTGACGGTTTATCTGTAGGAAATTCATTACCTCTTCAACTCTCAATTTGAATTTCGCTGAAGTCATCGCTTTAAACCGTTAAAATACCATTTGATCGGTGAATACTCCGTTGAAGCTCTCGTTAAAATGAATATCGTAATATCTCTTGCCAATGAATGATTGATATTGGCTATTCCGTCCAAAATTGAGAGACAGTGATTCCATAATAAAAACTTTTCAACAAAAAATTAAACCGACGAAATACGGAACTGAAAAGTAAAGAATAAAATAAACCTTCTCAGTCTCAGTAACTAAGCTCCTAAACTAATGTAAGTAACTAATTTTGAGTCGGCGCGAAACAAACAAGCAAATGAATTAGGTACGGCGTAAAATGATGGCATCGAGTTGCGCGGTGACATTATGATAATTTTTTTGGAGTAATTTAATGATGTTCGTTGAATTAGTTACTTTCATTAGTTTAGGAGCTTAGTTGCTGAGACTAATAAGGTTTATTTTATTCTTTACTTTTCAGTTCCGTATTTCGTCGGTTTATTTTTTTGTTAAAAAGTTTTTATTTTTCAATTTTTTATGGCTAAAATATACTAATTACTACCTACTTGTTTTTTGATTACTTCCAAAATACTCACTTCCCACCGTAGTTCAACTATTACCAGTTAAATAATATGACTATCTACTTTTACTATTTGTTGTAATATGAATTATTTTTGTTGTTCTGGTTGGTTTATTCCATTACTTTGTATATAATTCCATCCTCTCATAGAATATAATGGTTTTGACGGATGTGGAACAGAAATGTTGTCAGTAGCGATCTGTCATTGTCAACTACGTATGTGTGTGCCAATGTTCATAAGTGAAAAATCAATAACCCCCTATTTTTCTACCAGTAAGGGTATATAATCCCCTTCGAAATCTAAATATAAAGTATGCCCTATCTATTAAAGAAAGAATCATCCAAATCGAAGAACCCAGTACAAAGTTATGCCTGATAGAATCGGTTAACGGACCAGAATTCAGAGGGTAAGTGATCAATATCCTTCATGTTGCTACCCTTAGGGGTGGATTTCATCTTTCAAATTCGGATTGGACTACTTTCGAAGTACACCCTATCCACTGAAGTAGAAATTATCGGAATCGGACACCTCAGTAAAAAGTTATGCGTGATCATACATAAAAAAAATGATGGAAAAAAAATATACGGTTGGACTAGAGAACCTCCTCCTTTTTGGTTTCATCGGTTAAAAATATCCAATAATCATCAATTGGAAAGATATCAGTCGAAGGTAATTCAATATATGTGAATAGTTCGAGATGAATTGAAAAATTATGTTATAAAGTATATTGCTTCAAATCAAGGAGATGCGTGAAGTCTACAAATTGGTAATGTGTCAATCTCAATCCATTGATGACGTGCGAAAAAAACATGGAACAAGTTCAAAACGGTTTCCTCTAATGAATGAATTTCTCCTCACCCTTGACGATGTCACATCCAAACCAATCTCCCAACTTATCCATTGATTCAATTTTTGGGCTTCTACTTTATCCACTTACTCCATTAAAACTTCAACTGGATTACTCAAGATTCATGAAATTCGATGAAGCTCCACTCATTCGATGTCAGTTTCGGATATTTTGACGTTGATTCATTCGGAATGTTTTTGCGTCACTCTAAGACCTTTAATTCCTGAATGAGATGTTATCTGAATTATTATCCGTTGAATATTCATGAATGTTTTTTTATATTCAACTTTCATATCTATGAACATTATTTTGAATCTTTTCTCCAGTGAAATTTGTCTGAATTTCCATACGAATCCAGACTATTCAAAACGTTATCTATGTTGAAAGGGAAACATTCCAATAATATTGAATAGAAAATTTTCTGTAATTGAAAAATCTACGATAAAATGAAGTTATTTTTTGTGAATGTCTAACAAAAAACAACTACTTTTCCGGCTAAAGCCACGCTGGACATTGAATTACATCTGATAGATATTCTGGAAGGACCCTAACTCAAAAGAAAAAATCTGAAATTGAAAATTTGCATTTTCATTCAGATAGTTATTTGATTCTATTCCTGTCTCAATTAAGAGTTCATATAGATGAATAGGGCAAAGAAGAATGTTTCCCAGAAATCATTCGTTACATTGACGCCAGAGAGGCATCGCATTCACTAGGTCTTCAATACATTTTTATCGACGAAAATCTATTTCACGCTTCCACGATCATCCGGAAGACCGGAAGAAATGGGAAACACATTTTCAAGAAGCAATCGCACTTTGCGAAGATGGCAAAAGTTAGAATCATTTCTTTTGGAAAGCACTTTGAAATTGGTTTTTTGACATTGAAACCTGTCATGGGGTATGATATATTGATTTGTCGAAAATACGAAGAGGATTTCATAAAATCAGTTGTGGAATCATCTGCGACTGAAAGATAAATTTAGTCACTATCTGATTCTATGAACATCCTGTCCATTTTTTTCAAACAAATCAACGTTATCTATATTTTGACATTTTTCTATTCGAGGATGTGTTTCTTACTGTTACTTTCATCAGTCACCTTGATATGATGGGTGGATAATTCCAGAATGCTCTTATTGAAGTAATATAAAACCATCGATGTTCTATTGGGTGTTGGATTCTTGAAAATAAGTAGCATACTCAAAATACTTATTCATATTTTTTGGGTGAAATATATTGAAATACATTCCAAAATGAGTTCATTGAATAAATACAATACGTGGTTATTTACTATCGCGGACTTTCTTGTAGAATTTTGGGAAGTATAATACTCTTTCCCCCTCCCATTAATTAGTTGATTGTATGCTAAATATCCCATTCCTAGGTTTTCGACGGCTTGATTGGAAAATAACCCTTATTTTGTAGAAACCCCAAATTTCACAGAAATCATATAAAATATTTAACTTTGTTTGGAAACAGTGCTTTTGAATGAAACACATTTCATCCACCATGTATAAAAGGTATTGCATTTTTGAAATAGGTACTAATCTACTCCGAATATTTTTCAACAAGAAGAATTGTTCGAAAAAAGCCCATTTCTGTCTCCGATGGAGTATATGGGTATCAATAAAATCCGAACATTCGAAAGTATGTGACCAACAAACGAGTCCGGAGATCTATGCTGATATTGATGACAATAATTTGGACTCCTCAAACCGTACATTATATCAAAAATCCATGAAACAACCAATTTCTCGAAAAAAAATGCATTTTTCTAAGAAACTTGGACTGTATATTTTTACTCACCCTGTATACATGGAATCACAATGCGACGTTCTTATCATTGAAGAATGTTCGATATATATGACATGCTGTCCCCTCCCTGAACTAAAAAACGAGGAGTTGACGTACCCCTATTTTCGAACCACCCTGTTTAAGAAAAAATAATGCCAATTAACTTAGATCGAGATTGAGGAAGTTCTCCAGGCTGAATTGAATCTTCAATTCTCATCAGAGAACTCACACAGGTTGGTTTAAAATTAATCGAATGGATTTTCTTTATTCACCCTGTAGAGCACAAAACCATCATTGTGGAATTGTATTCCCAGAATAAAAAGGCGTTTTGTCCATTCTTGAAATTGTTGAAAATTCTGAGCAGAAAGCTTCACTTTTCATCTTTTTTCGGGCCCATGGACCCTTTTGCCGAGGAAGTCAAAATCTACAACATACCAAAAATTCATGAAATTTAACCAAAACCAATTTTCCATAGGGATGGTGCGGAGTCGTTTGACTAGGTTCTTCTGTTCTGAGTAACATCATAATAGAACATTTCGGAAAATATTTCATTATTACTCACCAGTATGAACTGAAACTGTTGATGATATCATTGCCGTTACAAAACTCAAGAGGAATTCACATTTAGGATGTTGGGATGGAGAATAAACAAGTACATATTGTACAAACAAACAATACAAATACAACGACCAGAGTTCTCTGAACTAATGTAAGGATGACTGAAACGACACTGTGTTTGTTTGATAAAACACTTCCAAGAGTACTGAATCCAGGTGTGAAGTCGAAGTCACTCTATCCGTTTGTCATTCTCAGTTCAGAAAATCAACAGTATTGTGGATATTTATTAAAATTCAATCTGAATTATGAAGCATATGCCCTAGAGAAATTTTGTACCAAGAAATGGAAGAATGGTATTTAATCGAATGCTTTTTTGGTATACATATGGTAGAGGTGATGAAACTCCATAAAATTATACCAATCCAATGATATGCTCCAGAGAACTCGTCAAAAGTGCAGGTGATAGGAACTTACTTTCTTGACTCTGTATGCTCACTCTCAACCACGATATATATGAATTAATCACATCTCAAGCTCATCAATATATTCCTTCGAACACTTTCACTTGGATTACTCGATATTTTCGCGAATTCTATTAAACTCCACTTGCCCACTGCCGGTCATGAACTAGAACTGACGTTGATTGATTTGAACTACTGACATAGCGTCACTTGAGGACTCTTCATTTATTAACGAGATTTTATCGATATGTAGTGTGAGAGGAGCGTGCGCCTATTGGCTGCACGTAAAAAAATTATAGCTCATGGTCAAGAGGTGTGGTTGTTGGGTTCGCAGTTGTACACAATTATTCCTTGATGAATTGTTGACCTACCCATGGAAAGCCTAAAATGATTGATGGCTATCATTTTCAGTATTTTTAGCATCCGGAAGACTGCCTTGGGAAATAGCGACACTTTCACGATATTAATATAAAAATATTTTTTGGACATTACCTGTTTTCCTTTTTTTTTCAATTACTGTTCATATTTCTCTAGAGGTCCCTACGATTCCCCTTCACCTACAGAAAAAATATTTAGTTCGATGGCATTAATGTCGAGTTCATATATGTATAAATAAAGACATTGTCATCTGCGTTATCTAGCGCGTTATTTGTGACCTCTGAAAATGGAAAATAAAAAAAGTGTTTCGCGTTTTTAGAAAAATTCCAATAATAGCGTTGACAAATTTCGATGAAATTCTGAATGGAATAAAGGAAGTTCTCAATTGGTACCTTTTCGTTAACAAATCAAATGAATCATTATATTCAGTAGATCGTTTTCATCAATAATTCAACTTGATAAAGTTGTATACCGGGTGATTCTCCAAGGTGGCTCACCCCAATAATTTTTTTATTATTGCACATAGAAAAACGAAATTTGGAGGTTATGTATTATAGTTCGATTTTAATTTTTTGACATATTTACTTGCTTTGCCGTACTTCCGGTTTGACCGAAAATGACACCATGTTTCGATTTTTAACCCTTTCGCTGCGGCCGCCGTTTCTATTAGGAGTACCGTCACTGCGGCTGCGGGAAGCGCTGTCAACTATATTTGATTCCCGCAGTTGCGTGTGCGCAATTATATTTGCTTCCCGCAGCTGACTGCAGAAAAACGCGTACAGTGTTGCCAATTGTTATAAAATGTCACGAATAGAAGGAATGTGGATTGAAAGTCGCTGTACGTGCGCGAGTATTTTGGAATTGGCAAATCAATTGATGTTCAAAATTGTAATATAAACAGTTAATTTATTTATTGTTCTCTCCTCAAATTGTTATAGTTTAAATTCCAACTGACACAAAACGTATTTTATTATTCATACATATTGTGAAGAGTTATTAAAACAAATAAAACCTCTCTGCATATAAATAAAAAATCTTTCGATAACAACAAAATTTGAACATTTTTCAAAATTTCCGTTTTTAAATTGTTATAAGAAAAATTTAAACTAACACAGAAAACATTATATTATTTATACATATCATAAAAAGTAATTATAAAACAAATAAAAAATCTAGTTTGCATATAAAAAAACAACAAAATTTGTACATTCTTTCAGACTTTTCCCGTCATAAATTGTTATAAGAAAAATTCAAACACAGAAAACATATTATTTATACATATCATAAGAAGTAATCATGTTAGCCCCCTTTTGCTTCCAGAAGCCATTTCAACAATTAAACTACAAAAATCACCTTAATACTCCACAAACATGACAGACACAATCACAAAACGTAAACAGAAACTGAAGGGAGACGCCGCCAACACTGCATGAATATAGTTGATTCCCGCAGTGTAGAAACCCTTTTTGTTCATGTATTTCATTCGGTTCCTGCAACCTACCAAACACCTCTTTGTATATACAGTTGTCTATATTAGCAGTTCAATATAATTGATTTCCGCAGTAAACCCCCAAACAATGCATTTAAATATATTTGACTCCCGCACTGTGGGCACCATTTTAATTTTCAACTTCATTTGCTTCCCGCAGTGAAAGGGTTAAATGGCACATCCTATATATTTTTACTTTTTTCGATCGAGAATGACATTCTAAATCCTCGTCAATATTTGACAAACAATGTTATTTTTATTCCAATTTTTATTTTTCGATCTAGAATGCCATGGATCATGTGAATCGCTTCATTCTTGATCAAGTAACATGGGAAAAATACGACTTTGAGGCTTATGACTTCACAGTCGTTTTGAGAATTATTAAAATGTTCCAAATTAGTCCATCGAGGTTCTAAATTTTCGAAATGATCTCCCCCTCGATCACGGCAAAGTTCAACTTTTTCAATTGTTGCGCGCACCACATTGATTAGATGTTCTGGAATGCCACCCTTACTTTATACTCCAGTTCTTCACGAGTAGCTGATGCTGTATTATACACCTGATTTTTAATTGTTCCCCAGAGTGAAAATCTGGCGGAGTAAGATCTGGTGATCTAGAATATGGAGAAGAAATAATACATTATGAAAAATATGACATCTTAAGAATGTACCTCAAAGGCCACTGAATAGGTCCATGAGTGCCAATCCACTTTTCTGGCAAGGTGTCATTCAGCTGTTCTCTTACTACTTGAGAATTGAGAGGTGGCGCTCCATCTTGTTGAAAATAGATATAAACTTGGTTAGCCAGTGACAAATATTCAATGAAATCATTAATTTGATTTCTAAGGAACTGTAGATATCTTTCCGCAGTAAGTTGTCCGTCGAAAATTATTGGCCTCAGAAGTTTTCCTCCGATAATACCCATCCAGCAATTGAAACCAAATCGCCCTTGAAAATTTCCATCTTGCATCAGATGGCAATTTGTTTGAGACCAGTAGTATTATTCCGATTGAACAGACCAAGTTGGTGAATCGAGTTTCATCTGAATAAATAATTTTAAATGGAAAACGTACATCTTCTCTGTATTCAGTCAAAATCTAGTTGCAATAAGTTAATTTTCGGTTGTGGTCGTTATCGTAAAGATGTTGGTGTAGTTGGTACTTGAATGATCGATAATTTTAGTTGTGAAGAATTCTCCAAACGGACAAATAACTTATATCACATTCAGAAACAATTTGGCGAATTGACGCCGTACAATTCACTTCAACATATGCCAACACGTCTACTTCTTTTTCTTCAATGACGATGAAGTTATTGGAATTTTTTTCTGGTTCATTTCGCATTTTCCTTCTCAGTTTTGGAAAATAATGCCGAGTGGGATGGCGATGATTAGGGAATATCTGAGCATAAATTCGAGCTGCTTCAGTTGCATTCTCTTTTGCTTCTCCGTAAATGAGCAACATGTTAATTTTCTCGGTTCTAGTAGAATTTTCCAAATCAGATTATAAAGTACACAACGGATAAATTTTCAAAAGTGACAACATATTCATTAGCCTATTTGTTTAGGTAGTCCTAGCAACAGCTTCAATGGTTTGTCACGGATAACTAGAATAACATGACTCAGTGCATAAGTATACCGAATACGTATTATTCGTTTTAAGGTATGATCGCTTCTTGGAATTATTCAGAACAATAGTGAAAATGAAGTGAAAATGTGGTATCGAATTATTCGTGAAAAAATTATCGAGCCTCCCCCTTTTCATTTGAAAAAATCAAGTTAACTGGAAAAATTCATATTTGCGACTTTTGAATGATTCTCAAAACGACTGTGAAGTCAAAAGCCTCAAAGACGTATGTTTCTCATGTTACTTGATCAAGAAAGAAGCGATTTACAAGATTCATGGCATTCTAGATCGAAAAAAAGAAAAATTGGAATGAAAATGACTTTATTTGTCAAATATTGACAAGTGAGGTGTTGTTGGATTTAGAATGTCATTCTCGATCGTAATGAGTAAAAAATATAGGATGTCCCATTTGAAAATCGGAAGTTGGAGTCACTTTCGGTCAACCCGGAAGTACGGCAAAGCAAGTAACTATGTCAAAAAATATAAATTGAACTATAAAACACAACCCCCAAATTTCGTTTTCTTATCTTCAATAATTAAACAAGCCCTAGGGATGAGCCTCCTTAGAGAATCACCCATTTTTAGTTTAGACATATTGACTCTGTTGACTTCCAGTTTAACTTAGTGCCTACGCCTATGTTGTGGAAGGAGAAAAATGGAAACGAGAGGGTAATAATTTCATAGAAAAATTTTAAAGAGAAAATTTATATAATATTTATATTCATTACAGTCCATTAATGAAGTGATAAATGGTCCTTGGAACCGGATGTAATTGAAGAGGTCTAGATTATACCAATTACAACTTGGAAAAGGTAAAAAGTGCAATTGTTTACAGTGGGCCACCGCAGTCGAGAACTCAGCGCTAGTGCTTGTCATCTTAGAAGAGTGCATACTACAATTACTGGGCCATTGGAAGCAGGCGTAGGATTAGAAGGGTGGGTCCTAACATTCCATTCCCTTCCCTTCGAATATTAGACGATTTGTATATGTAAAGAGCATTGATTCACGTTATGAATAAATTGTTTGAAATGGCTACCGAGGAAGAAATAACCACATTTAAAAAAAAAGAGGCGGTTTGAAAGCAAACTTAACTTTATAATGTTTGTAGGACAAACAGAAAATGAACCCTTTGAAATGATGTCGAATTAGTATAGCTCGATCAGGGAATCAATCGAATTGATGCGTTATTGGAAGATTTTGATCAGGTACAAGGCGCACTCGAATTTGGTTCAAATAACAATAAAGAGCAAGTTGCTGAATCGGATGTTTTCGCAGTAACCTCAATAGCAGAAGTTTCATTGTCCAAGGCTGGGGGATCAATAAATTCGGAGGAGAATGTTCCTGATAATGTTTCGGTTAGACCAGTAGCCAACATTCAAATAGGCAATCCACTACCACATGTTCCGGTGAAATTACCAATATCTTCAACTTTAGTGGCGATCGTTGGAATTTTCTAGTAATAATTATAAATTGGCATGGAAGGCTCAATGTTATAGATAAAACACGTTTGTGTGTTGGTCATTAATTGCCCATCAAAAAATAATCGTCCGCTGAAATTAGAAAATTAATTGATACAGTCTCGGAGAATTCGAGTGTTCTATCAAAGTTACAACCCATCGATTGATGGGATACCTTAATAATTTATATATTGGCAATGAAGTTGGACAATGGAACGAAAAGGGAATGGAAAGAGCAGAATGCGCGAAGGAACTTCCGACGTGGAGTGGAGTGATTTTAAGGAATTTCTCAATGGTCGCGCGGATTTACTGTAGATAAAATCGCGAACAGAAATATGAACAGAATTATAGTTCGAATCAAAGGAACAGTAACGGATCTTCAAAATATAATACAGATTCTTCGAATGTGCAGTGTTTACCTACAAGCAACATTCGTTGCGATTTATGTAAGGGGGAACATACTATTTCAAATTGCGAGGAATTTCTGAGAATGATAAAAGAAAAACTAAGGAGTATAAAGTTGTATCTCAATTATTTGAAAGGGGATCAGTGAATATTTCCCTTCTGTCAAAAATCCCATGTAAATGAAGTGCAATTATTCACAGCGATAATTGCATTGTAGAAAGCGAAAGAGCCCTGCGATAATTGCACAGTTCACATCCATGGCAATTCCATTGTACACTTTGATAATACAGCGACAATTCATAAGTAACGTCAGTTTGACAAGCAATTTCAAAAATATTATTTATTGAAAATGTCTCGTTTCGGTCGGGCTCCATTACAAGCTATTGAAGAAAATGTGTTGGAAAACGAACCGAATATCACAAAACAGAACAGAAAATACGTGTGGCGTCAGTTTACGAGCTTCTGTGCTGAGAAAAACTATACTTCGGATGAAAAAAGACAAATTAATGTTCTGGCAACAATATTAACGGACCGGGCATTCAATATACGTGAGCAGAATGGTGATGAGTACGAAAAATTTACTCTTGAAACGATTTGGAACGTAACCGCTAAATTACTGATGGAAAAATATTTCACTGAATACAACGTCAATTTGAACCCTTTTACTAATATTGAGTTCAAAGCAGCCAGAGACTTGAAAGATGCCAAGAGAAAATGACTACAAACAGATCCAGAGAAGAGAAATGAAAGTGCAGTTTTTCTGAAGTACGATTAATTCCAAAATATGGTTCGTGGTTGTGACGAAAACACCCCAGATGGTTTGCAGAAGAAGGTATTCTTTGTTTTTGCTTTCAAATTAGCTTGGCGTGGTGGAGAAGGCCACAAGTGCTCAATTTTGTACTTCAAAGAAGGAGAAAATAACGTAGGTGAAAAAACAGGAAGGAATATTTACGATCCTGTGTTTACTAAGACGACGCAAGGAGGGGAGAAACCATGTGCTCCATTGAAATGACTGATAAACAATAAAATCAATCCTGATTTGTGTCCAATTCGACTGTACAAAGAATTCCTAGAAAAGCGGGTTGGAATAAAAACAAAACGACTCTTTCTCACTGTAAATCCCGCTTGGAAGTTGAATAGAAAATGGTATAAAGATATTCCTGCTGGACGAAATACAGTAAGCAGATGGACTGTTCTACAAGACAGAACTTTCGCCAAATCTTCGAATGGATGAAGATCACCATGAAGAAATAGTCAAAAAAATATGTGGCACTGACGTACCACAGGCACAGCATTCTCAAACATCCTCTTCAGCCGTTAATGCACCGATAGCTGCATTGTCTAACCAGAATACGTATAATAATTGTGTATTTCACTGCAGTTCTTGCAACTTTTGATTCAGTTTAACCCTGAATAAATAGTTTCATTATATTTTTGAGTATACTTTCATAATATATAAATGAAAAATATTAAAACAAACGAATTTCTGCGTCTCTTCTTTTTTTGCAGTTACGGGATGGTTATTGATGACAAGCTGAGAATTTATGAATTAATAACGTCAGTTTGACAAGTTGACAGTTTATTCGGGAAATATTCCCCCGAATTACACTCGTGCATCAAAATGACCGGGTAATTTCGCATTCCAGCGTGTTGTCTTTGAAAAACTGCATTCGGTCATTTTCATATTTTGGAGGGAGAGCCTTCCACCTTCGGTGTCGAGCTCTTTCTCCAAAAATGAAAATGAACTCATGCAGTTTTTTGACAACACGCTGTCTGCAAAATTATCGGTAATTTTGATGCACTTGTGCAATTACTCACGAATATTGTCGGTGGGGACATGTCAAAAAATGTGATAAAAAATACAATGTTTTATTGCATATCAATCCGCAAAGTTCAGAGCCTGTGAATGATTTGCAGACCACTCTGACAGCAATGCATTAAAAAAACTACGTATTACTGTCTACAGCCCATGTAAAGGTTTCTGATATGAAAGGAAATCAAAGGACTTTCCTGCCAAGAAACTTTTGTAAAATAAGAAAATAATTGCAAGATTCATTTTTAACAAAACGTGAAGCGTTTATCATGTGGTAGGTTTATGGTGTCGCTGCCTTTGAAAGATTCTGTCAAGGGTCTAGGAGAATCATTTGATCAAGCAAAAAGTTTTTGAAAAATAGTTGGTTCGAGCAAATGTATGTTGATTTTATGACGGAATACCTGACTATAGGGCACGTGACCGAAGTGGAGAGTTTAGACAAAAACGAAATCGCCTATTGTATGCTATGTGAGCAGATCGTGACTACCAAACTTCGAGTAGTTTTCGACGCATCAGCTCCAAAAATATTCGGAGTCTCTTTGAACGATATTTAGATGGTTGGGTGCACTCAACAAAGTGATCTTTTTCATTATTATTGAGATTCTCCAATATAGGTACGTGGTATCAGCGGATATCGCAGAAATGTATCGTCAAGTGATGTAAGAGCCAATATGGTGGCGCGCAAACCCATTGGAGCTGGTTGAGATTTACAATTTGAATACCCCAACCTACGGTCAGGCGGCAGCGCCATTTCTAAGTGTTCGATGTTCGTTTGAACTTGCAAACAAATTTGAAAATTATATGCCGGGCATATTTTTTAGGGTGAAGCGATAGTTTCGAACACGCCTCTTACATCGCAGAACAGGTATCAAATGTTCTCAAATTAGGTTGTTATGATCTGAGAACATTATTCTCCCAAGAACCAAGAGGATTGAAACATGATAGATCAACTCTGCCTTTTGAAAGTCTTATGTTCGGTGAGAATTAAAATATTGAAACTTTGGTGTTGACTTGGTCATGTTAATCAGACTAGTTGACTTTTGAGTCAATGTAAAAAAATTTCTTAAATCAATTCACACCATTTATGGCGCCAAAAGATATTATGGGATGATCGGGTTTCCATTGATTTGGAAAAGGCTCGGTGTGAATTCCGTAGCGATTTACAGGTACTGAATGAATTGAAGATATCACGTCACCTTATGTGTATCAATCCCATCACTACTGAATTACATGGGTTTTCGGATGCCTCAAATAATGCGTATGGTGAATGCATTCATGTTGGAACAGTAGATAATATTGGGAATATCAATGTTAGGTTACTCACAGTCACAAGTGTCTCCTTCAAGGGTATAATCAACTCCACGACTTGAGCTTTGTGGGGCTTTAGTATTGGCGTGTCTGTTTTTTTCGGTCACAATCAAACATAGTTCCAGGGTGGTTGAGGATGCCATCTAGCAGTTTGGAAATATTAATTGGAAACCGCGTTAGTGAAATTCAATCATTGACAAATTCTCATGAATGGCGCCATGTTTCCACGACTCAGAATCCAGCAGATTCGTTATCCAGAGAGGTAATGCCCACACAGTTATGTGACAATGAGATGTGGTGGCATGGTCCAGAATGGCTAAGTATGTCTGAGGTATTTTGGCCAAAATCTGAAATCACCGTGGGATATTTGCCTGGAATAGGATCCAAACTGGAGGTATTGTAACAACAGATGAATTTTCCATATTTCTTTTCGATAGATGCTCAAATCTAAATGAATTGAAATGGGTTGTCGCCTATTTACTTAGAGTTGAAAATAGAAATAAAGGTACCTTATTGGAGATTATCAACGCGAAGAAATGCTCAATTAGACTCTCTCAAAAGATTTTTTTCCCTGTGAAATATGACAAACTTCATGTTAAAAAAAAACAGATCAGCACGAAAAGCGGAATTTGGACTTTGAATCCCTTTATGGATACAAATGGTTCAATAATTTTGAATTAAAAAAAAAGCATCCGATATAAGTTTCTTTCAAACACGTTTTCACAAAACTCGTTATAGGAAATGAACATATACGATTGATGCATGCCGGTCCCCAACAATTACTTGCCTTGATCAGGGAGAGATCCTGACCGACACAGGCGCTAAGTCTAGCGAGGACCATGACACGGCAAAATGTTACAATTTCAATGCAACTGCTATTCAACCCATTATGGAAAACCTACCTGGACCTCATTTGGAGTCCGGGAAAGTAATTGATGTGGTAGGAGTAGAGGGACGCGAACCCTTTCAAATAATAGATAAAAAGGGTCGTGGATATACAGAATCAAATTGCTGTATAAGCCTATTTGTCTGTCTTTCAACTAAGGTGGTCCACGTTGAATTGATAACAGATTTGACTTCCGAAGCATTTATTCTCGCTTTGAGAAGATTTGTAGCACGTAAATGAGCACCACGTCATATTTATTCTGATAATGGGATGTGCTTCGTAGGAGCCACTGAAGGGTTGAAGGAGTTGGGGAAATATTCATTGAAAAATAATGATGACCTTCCCAGCTAATTGTTCACAATTTGAAGGACTTTGGGAGGCTGAAGTGTCCACTGAGCAGCATTCACAGCGGATTGCGGGAAATGCATGTTTAACTTTCAAACAATTATACTCTTTGCTGGTTCAAGTTGAGTCTATATTGATTTCCCGCTCCTCTATCCATTAACCTCAGATCCCAATGATGTGAATCCTTTGACACCTGCCCATATTCTGATTGGAAAATCATTGACTGACGTTCCTGATTCAGCAGCCGAGACAGCATTTTTGGAATCGTTGGAGCAAGGAATACATCTGAGAACTTCAGCAACGGCTGAAATGGCAAAAACGATTACCACCAATTATGGGAGGGTGATATGGTTTTAATAAGAGAAGACAGCTCACCTCCATCAAAATGGCGACTCGGGCGTATCATCAAAGTTTTTCCAGGGAAAGACAACATCAATCATATTGCCACAGTGAAAACTGCCAACGTAGAAGTGAAAAGTACATTTTCCAAGATTTGCCCACTTCCAAAGACGGTATAATTCAAGTATGTGTTGTGAACCCTTCAAGGTGGGGGGCGTGTTGACACCCAGTTCAACTTAAAGCCTACGCCTATGTTGTGAAAGGAGAACAATAGAAACGAAAGGGTAGTAACTGTCATAAAAAAATTATGATTCATATAATTTCATGTCTTGTCAGAACTGAGAGAAAATTAGTTCATTACAGGTTTATATTCAATATAATCAATAAATGGAGTAATAGTCTCAATTTACTTCATTTGGGTTGAGTGGAAAAATATATTGATATTGTTACGAAACTGGAGTTCGTTTATTAGAAATACTCGAATAATTCAAAGTCCGTTTATTCCACTTTGAAAATACAACGAAATAATGCACTCTGACGATACAATACTATATCGCACTGCGCTGAATCTTAATTCACCTTGAACACGCTAATATGAATAACTCTGTTCCTCTGTGGAAACCACTACATCATTCGATGGGAAAGCCGTCGTCGCTGGAATTCCGTCTCGATTAGCGACCGCCCAAGCTGCAAATTAAATTCTATAAGGTTTGTATGAACAGCTACAAGATATGTCTTATAGGATACTAAAATTCTTATAACGGTCTACAAAACAATTGAATGATCCTTATACAACCAAAAAGGGCCCATTTTTTACAACGGTTTGGTAGTATACGAGTTCTATTAAAAGTTCATACAACTCTTATATGACTGTTTTAAACACATTTATACAACTCTCATACGACTGTTTTATACTCATTTATACAGTAACTATGCAATAATTTTATAGTGTGTCACGTAGTCACATCTATGAAATGGGATTGAAGAGGCACTGTGATTGTATAATACATTTTTTTTATAATGCTGTTATTGCGAGCACAATGAAAACATTTTGTCATTTAGCAGTTCAAAAAAATATTTTATATTTTAGTAAGGAATATTAGAACCACATTATATTTCAATTTAAAAGTGCATCATGCATTTTATTGTAGAGATGGAGACTTATTGAAACGACTTGGGCCGGTTGGGCGGACATCGGTAGTAAAAATTATGAAATCAATTGGAAGGTTTGTATAGCACAAATTTTGATGAGCCGCAAATTTTACTGATAGATTGTAGGTATATGTTTGGGGAAAAAAATAATGCGCTTTAATGTTGTTTAAGTTTCAAGTAGATACTTGAAAAAATAATGAAATAAAAAATCTTATTTTTTTTTAATGATTTTAATAGTTTATTGCTTCATATGACAATTCTTTCACAATATCATTCTCTAAATAATAATGAAGTCACATTTTTCGATTTAGTTTCATGTTTCCAACTCAATTGCTCATAATGGCGACGATAGCCGGTACAAGAATTCCTTATTTAAACATGGCGATTTATAATACAACAATTTTATCCCAAAGAAATGCCTTAAACAATGTTTCATTGTAAAATGAAACGGTATACGATAAAACTGTTTTATAACGAAGAATATTTGGCACTATACAACTATTTTTGACAAGTAATAATTATATTGAGATTCGCGAAAAGTAGAGGTTGCCAGATCCTATAATATGGTAATAAGAATTTAAACTTTCAAACCAGCTGATAATAATTAATTAGCAATGTATTCGGAATTTGGCGTGAGCCGAGGTTAATAAATACTAACTTCCTATTTTAAGAAAAAAGTTTTATCATTAATGAATAATTAAACTCTACTTTTAAGGTTATTATTGAAACGCAAGAGAGAGTGCTATAGTCGACTTTACTCAATTACTAAAAAGGCGATATGACACATTTCACGTGATGTTTGGTTTGAATGCAAATCAATTTGCCATGTGACAAATGTCAAATCTCCTTTTCATTAGAGTAAAATCGACTATAGTATGGGGGTTTACATAAAAAAAATGACAGCAATCCTTGCAACCATCGGAGGGTTAGTTATACTTAGATTTGATTTAGATTCATCTTAAATAAACAAGATTAATCTGCGCAGGTTAAAATTTTCTATCAACTGTAAAACTCGTAGGTCAACGTGACAACCATGCTCCAAAAAGTTTAAGAAGGCTAAAGAGATATCTGCATCATGGTATCATTCGGTTGTTTAACGTGGTTGTGTGCAACTAGCGGCACTATACAACCTTTATGAAATATTTTGCATCCTAACCTCAAAGTGGTATAATTTGTTATTGTTATTGTCTCGTCGGTCATATCATTTTGTGTTTATGTATAAAATTGATTTTTATAAGATATGTAATGTTTAAAATAGTCGGGACTATTGAGAAAGGAAACAAAGAACTCACTGTTGTTCCCAAGCGTTGGGAACAATGTGGAACATTGTTTTGGCCCAAAAAATTTGCATACAAGTACCAACAGGATCCAGAATCCGTTCCTGACCCTAACTGGATGTCCATACCATGAAAGACAAAAAGACAAGGGTTTGCATCATTTCAAATGGCAGAAGCAGAATTATCTAAGATGCTAGCTACCAATGAGAGTACTACAGAAAACGAAGAGCAGCAGAGCCCATCAACCATACTAATACTATTATTATTATTGGGTTTGTCTTGTGTGATGGGAGGAATTATGTTCTCAGCCTCGGTGGTATCAGGTCTACTTTCATTAAAATTGGGACATAAAATATCTGGATTACTTGCAAGAATTTGTTGATATTTTTTCTTACACGCTCTTTTAATATTGCCACTGTGTTTGTTAACTTCTTTCCACTGAGAATCCATACTTTAATTGAATTTGTCACTCATCGAAATAAAAATTTTTAATGCAAAAGTGAGGTTACATTCACTTCAGTCTTATAACGCAGATTTTGGAACAAATTTATTCTGTCATACACTGTTTTATTCTATGAGGCATTTATAATGGAGAAAGGCTTATAGTATTTAAAGTTCACGTATAAAAGTGTTTTATAATGCAACGCAATTGAATGCTATAAAATATTTATTATACAACATTATACAGCTTTGATGGGACAAGCTTAAGTAACTATTTCATAATGTAGCTACTAGTTATATAGTCTATTATAGAACTCTTATACAATAGGTATACAGTCTTATAAAATGAATTTTTGATAGTGTATAAACTTGCTTATGAAGTATTATATCCTTTCAAAAGAAATGATCGTATAATGCGTTATAGCGTATATTGTAAAAGTCACTATAAAATCATTTAATACTACAATTTAAAAAAAAACAGAATTATCGCAACAAAAAGCTCAATAAAAACTAATAGTCCTTAAAACAACGCTATTCGACTGTTATACAATAATTAAGTCCTTTCAGAATTCCAGTTTGCTAGTTGAGCGTTACATGGTCTGGCGTATGTGAGATAAGGCAGGAGCGTACTCTACCCTTTTTCGTAACATTATCATCATTATTATCATTTTTATCTCTCACATCTATATTTTTTCTGCCTTGACTAACAGATAAATACTGATATGAATTTCTGCAACTATAATCTGTTTTTTTCTCCTAACTCCTAAATGAGAATGAACTTCATACTTCAACTTTCTTTCCTCAAAAATTGTTCCTGAATCACAAATACCCGATGTTGTACCTATTCTGAAAAAGGAAGATTCTGAAAGGGAAAGCTTTTGCTGTGATCAATTGAGTTTATCCGTCAATGTCTTATACTAATGAGAAAATACGTGTTCCTCTCGAATCTTTGAATCCTCTTTCGGGTTGGTCATCTTTCATTCCTGACAGCATCAGAATTCGGATATTTATATAGGATCTATAGTGAGGGATAGGAAAATTATGCCAACAATATTTTAAAGTATAACATGAATAACTTAGAATGTCATTTCATTGGTTTGACGCCATATCTAACACAATGAAAATGTGTTCCGAATATTCACAAGAGGAGTGCATAAGACATTTTCATACGAATAGGATATGTGTAGGAATGACAAACTGCCAGAAGTAGTAACTTTGAAATAGAACCTCGAAATAGAAATATAAATATGATCTCGAGATCGAGTATAATTCATGAAAGTGATAGTTCCGATTATATTGGAAACAATTCTAGGATTACACGTCACGTTTTATTCAATGTGATTGATTAGGATCCATCTGTACTCTATAGCTACCCCAATATTATCTAATTCCGTCAATAAGAGTGTAGTATGTTTTAAAATCGGATACGTCACTTATTCTGACAATGACCCCAAATCAAACATTTTTTCAACAAAAATAAATTTTTATTTATCAAATAATTCTGAATTCCAAAATGAAGTGAATGACTTCTGACCTTACGAATGCTTTCTAATTCTTTGATAGCAAATAATCCTCTTTTATTCATTTCCACAGGGGGCTTGGTGTTCCTGGCGACTTCATAATGATCATACCAAATTTCATCTCTAGTAGTCGGCCATTTCCACCAGCCTCAGTCATTGCATTAGCTGAATATTTTCCAACGTTTTCATTTGTAATTTGTGCTGTATAACAGATGTCAAAATAGCTGACAATTACCAAATTGTCAATTTTTGTTCCGTCTCCAATTCACCATCATCTGTTTCTTATACAAGCAACCTCACCTCTCATCATCAACGAACCCACACCCTAATCTCAATCGAGTCAGATGTGAGAGGTTAGGATGGATGGGTTGAAGAAGTAGGATTTTTTCGATATAATTTGTGCCAAATTGAGTCCTAAATGAGTGATTGACCATGTGTAGTCTGTGCTGGTGAGAAGAAAGAGGTATTGTTAAGACATTTTAGGGTGCTTAAAAATCACCGGATTTTCAACTCTGAAGGGCTATCAGAAGGGGTGAGAAAGCGCCATATTCTCATTTCGGATTCGCATTCAGGAGACAAAACTACGTAATTATTACCATACGGCATATCCTCTTTTATAGTAGAATTAATGGGCAAACTACTTGAGTGACATTGATCCCACCTTCATTTTCAATATGACCGGTTTCTGTTCCATCGTTACCGTGAAATGATAGTCTTTCATTATCGGAACTCTCTTATCCCTTTGTGTTGTTTTGTTCATTATGCCGAATAATCTTTTTCTGGGTTGTTCCCTTTTTCTTGACACAATTTCTAGTTATTCTCTTTCATTCTTTTTTTTCGCAAATTGCATTTTCCTGCTGACCCTCTTTTTTCAAGAAATATTTTTTTCGAGCATCGACTCTTTCTTGAGTTTTGTAACAAATAGCTCAGTATTCGTTCGGAACGAAAATATTTATTTTTCCAAAACTTCGGCGATATTCACGAATTCACTTGGGTTAAATGGTCGGAAAAGGATGAGAGTTTCAAACCATCGTTTTGTCCAAATAGGTCCGTAAAGATCTCCTTCGAGGAGTTTTTATGGCCTACTTCCGGTGGTTTAACCGGCTCAAAAGGGCGCTCACCGAAAATCATTATAAGTCAAGAAGGATACAATATTTCAATATTTCTTCGATAGCACAATAATTGTCTCGCTTTACTTGGATTTCTTGCAGAATTTCCCAGTTCCAGAGTTGAAAATACTTTTTCCAGATGAGGACAGATCTGATGATTTCGATTGAAATATTCAATATCAGCAAGACGGAGCTACACCATATTTTGCATTCGAAGTGAGAACCTATCAATCAATTTTTCACCAATAGGTGGATCGCTAGACGCTGTGAAATTGAGTGGCCTGCCTGTTTTTCCGATTTGACCCCGCCTGACAATTGTTCAAGGAGTTATTAAAAATCTAAAGTCAACTACAACAGACCAGATAACGTCGATGGTTTGAAAGACAGAATGAGGCAAGCAATTAATCCAATCACGACGGAAACAAAACAAAATGTCTTAGAAAAATTTCAGAACGCCTCCAATATTGTCAAGAAGCTGTGGGCGCCCAGAAATTCAAAAAAACCCTATAGTGCTGTACAAAGAAAACCCTTCCAAAGGAGCTATCACACGCACCTTCGTTATATTCACATTTTTCAAAGGGATTGCTCTCACTCCAAGGGAGTTGAAGGAGGAGGTATGGAATTATGTTCGAAAAATGTCATAATTGTTTCAGGATTTGGCTCATAAATCGTGAATGACACAGAAAATGAATTTAACCGTTACTTATGGACCTCACTGTATATCTGAATATTGTAAATTTCTCATTTTAGTTGAATAAACAGATATAGGTCTGAATATGGGACACTATCTGAATTTGGGTCACCTCCCTCATATGATGTATAACAGTTATAACAGTATAAATATCATCTTGATTTTGAATTTTACCCATTAAATTGAGAGTTTTGATAAACATCCACATATAACCCCCTTTTAAATACTTCGCGAGATCGATTTCTAATATAATAGTTTTGATAAAGTGGTTGTTTAAATGAGATTTCTTGAAAAATTTTTGTAGAAAATTTCAGTTAATGAGTCTCAAGAAGATCTCACTTTCCAGAGAAAATGACCCATTCCTCTAGTGATAACATGAATAAGTATTTCTGCATCATCAATTTTGCAGAAATATCGATATACAATTATTTAATATTTTCTAGAAACTGAGTTTTCGTTGCAAAACGGATCTTATCGAAATATATTTCATTCGTATTAATTTTGTGATTCACACAGAAAAACAATATCTCTAAAATATATCCAGACAAAAAAGCTTTCGACTTCACAAACAAAGAGAAAAGGCGATTATTCAAAAAAATGAATCTCTTGACAGAATCTCCCTCAAGGATATCAGATCATTTCCAGGTAAGTAACTGTGTCGTGAAAGAAAAACTTTTTCCTTTCCCCATTGGGATGAAAATATGTAAGGGATTTGTAAATAAAAAGTATTAACTTTATAGGGGCGAAGGTTGCAGCTGTCTGGTGAATATTTTATTGTTCGGAAGGAGATTTCGAAATTCCAACGGAATAATTGTGAAGGAAAATACACGAAGCGAACCTGAATCATTCATGAAATGTGCATAATCATTTCCTTGAATTGGCCGCGAACCTGTTTGAAAACTAAGGAAAATGGAAAAATCACCAAAATAATTCATATACACAGGACAGGATTCATGAGAACATTCTTGGAATAGTTGACCAAAAAAGGAATGACAACAGAATGAGTCGAAAATGAATAACAATCATTCTGAATATGTTCAACGGACACCTAAGTCATATTCTACACCACATAATGAATATGTATGATCTTGTGAGAACGTACACGGAATTCTGATAGACTATAGATCTAGATAGATCCCGGAATGTGAGATACTTAAATGCAAACGTTTGGAGTATGAGAGCAAATGTTTTATGGGCAGTAATCATGAAGTAACTCGTATCGTTGGATTCCACAATACTCAATGACACATTGAGAACTGTATTACGGTGGAATTACTTTATCTGTGGTTGACTCATCGGTAATTGAGTATGTTACGGAAACAGGGCCGGCTCTAGGTATTTGGTCACTCTAGGCAAGAAATATTTTGGCGATCCCTGTCGCTCTTCATAATTATTTTCACTCCCCGATTCCCGCTGTTTCGTTTGTTTAGGCTAAAGATGACATGAAACGTAGGTTCTAATCTCCCGTGATAGTAATGAGAATTAGTCAAAAAGTGTTTACAACTTTTTTATTGCTGTGACAATTGGTGGAGTTTCGGAAAAACACTATTTTTATTGCAAAAACCATACATCTACAGGTGGTTATTACCCCCAGAAAAAACATTTTCACCCGAAATTCAGCGATAAGGCCTAACACCCCAATGCTCCTTTTCGTGTTTCCGTTTTTGCAAATCCTTTCGCTAGGTCTTTTTGGTCGATTTGACTTACTAATTCGCTTTCGATAGAAATCATAGCAAGATCAGTTAGTCTTTCCTGGAACATTGTACTGCACAGGTGAGTTCTTAGGAGTTTTAATTTATAAAAACTTTTTTCTGTACCAGCTACAGATAATGGCAAAGTGAGTAGAATTCTAAGAGTAACATATAATAAACAAGAAAGACAAACATGTGGAGTGTAATATTAGAAAAACGGAGGGACTTGAAGTCTCTTCACAAAATTCAATATAAATTGAAACAAGTGGTGGACTACAAGTGGAAAATTACTTTTCTAGCAAATACCACGCAGAACATTGAATGATATTCGCCTGAAAATCTACGCAAACTTCGATTATCAATGAAAATTGATAAATTTGATAATGTTTGAATTGATTCAGGTCCGCCTAACAATCCGTATACCGTACCACAGAGACATTTATATTTTGTACGAAGAAACCGTCATACGGTAGCTTGTTTTCACGTCGCTTGCTGCTATGAGTTTCCACTTCAATAGTGTTTGATTATGCAAACAATTATCAAAAAAAAAACCGCCGCACCGCCATTAATTTTTGGCGTCCTAGGCGACTGCCCAGCTCGCCCATATGCATGAGCCGGCCCTGTACGGCAATCACAAAACATTTACAGTTTCAATTCGAAAAAGTATTCGAAATGAAGATCACCTCAGTTTTGCATTTGAAATATTCGGCTTCATTATAAAGGAGGATTCATATAGGTTGAGCGTGTTTCGAATAGCCTCTCACCATCTGAACTGGTTCAGTGCACTCAAGAGAACAGGTTTGCTGAAGAGTCGACTGATACCTGTTCTGATGAACCGGATTAGTTCTTTTCTCTACGTCAACCGAGTCACTGATGTAAACATGCATCGGTCAATCGAATGGGTCCGTAAATTATATTTCCTTTATTTTTCTGGAGAAAAAAAAACTGCCTTTGCAACAATGCGTTGAAAATGCTTGTTTCATAATTGTGGTTTGTTAAGTACTTCAAAATATGCTGACTTCATTTACAAGTTTGATTGAAAAGTTGAGGATGTGCTAAGTCTGTTTATTTACTGACTTTGTTGGTTATTATTTATTTCATTATTTAATTCCGTCGATTACAGAAACCGTGAGTCTGTCATATTTTCGAGCTTCGTTTGTTTCAATAGGTGAACAATTGTCGTTATTGCAGATGTTATGACCAATACAGGGTGTTGCTCAAAAGGAACCCCACACCTGAGAATAAAATGTTATGTCCGGATATATACAGGGTGTTATGAAATGAACACACCACTCCTGCAAGACCAAACGTTATGATCTATGCAGTTTTAGAATTGAGAATCCCACACCTTCAAGTCAATTGTCAAACCCCTTGTATAACTTTGAAAGAGACTCCTTAGAAAACACGAATATCATGGTTTCTTCATGTACAAATTGATGATGTCAATCTGTACTGAAATTCACTTCAATTTATTTCTGTTCAATCTACTCGGTGCTACACTGTAAATATTTGTACATCATTGACTGTACAGAGGTTCTATACTCACTGTCGAATAGCTAATTGCAGTACAACAAGATCTATATGGGGAGCGGCCTCTCCAATTAAATCTCTCAATATATGATTGAAGGGGATCGTTCAATCTGAGTACTAGGTCATATCTCATGAGTCAATCAAGGAAAAAAATACTAATAGAATGTTGGTATAGAATATAAGAATATCCATAAAAATACTCAAGGGTTACAGTCGTGATAAAAACATAATCGTAACCACTAGAATAGATCTGATCTGAGTATGTGGTTGAATATTCTCGACTATCCCCAGTTATAACAAAATTTTATGTGTGTGTTCATAAAATGCAGAATTTAATTCATATATTTATTATTCATGATTTACTATCATGATACATTTTTCAAATTTAAATATCGTTCAATCAATATTTCTGATATCAATTATCATTATAATTGAAAGCATACACTAATTTGAAATGTCACAATGCTGCACTACTCAATTGGAAACTGAATTAACTTACTTTGAGATATCAAATCAAATTAAATTCATCAGGAATGTATTGTCAAATTTACAAAATAAATTGTCGTGTTTACAAATAATCAGGAGGGAGGAGTAGCTTACCTTTTTTCTATAGATCTGCCCATGTCATACACACAAAGGAGGTTCAATGATTCAATATAATTTATTTTCATGAAAATATTTGATTTGCGTTTGTTTTATCATTGAAACAAATAAATGCCATTCTCTATTCATTTGCGCACGCTGTATAAAATTCTGAATTATAAAAGTGAACTTCAATTGATATTGTTTCATGATTTTCAAAGTATACTCTTGTTTGATTTATCTAGTTAAAATGGATTGGATTATTACTTTTGTTGAATGATCTACACCTTGCGCTAGTTTCTCAAGACAAATAACTGTACTGAATCTAACGATATGAATCGGAATCTAAATCTGAATTCGAATTGAAATCACCCTGAGGACCTTTGGCTTTCCATTTTAAAGTCTTTCCCCAGATCTAACAATGCATCGTTTGAAATTATCAACTTGAGTTCGAATCTTCATCTCTGGCATTTCGTAATTATTTATATATATATATATATATATATATATTTATACTGTCAAAATTTTGAATAGACTTTCATCCTATTTCTGATTTGTATTGAATCACAGCCCTTTAATACTGCTACATATTCGTGAGAATTTACAAACTCTGAATATTTTATTGGGCAGAACTTCAGTGAATATATTTGTGTTTTTGTTTTGGACCGGCTCCTTTGACAATCCGTATTTTGTTTATATTTGTTGAAGGGGCTATTGAGCAATCTTTTTTCAGTTGGGAAAAATATAACATATAATAGATCGAAACCGTGTCAAATGGTTTCTCTAGTTTTCAATATCTTCCTATATCATTCAAAATAGACGTCTCCTAACATATACCAATAACCGTGTTAGTGTTTGATCTTTTCTAATATTTTAATATTATGTGTACTTGCTGTTTCTTCATGTAACATTCTCACGCTAGTAAGTTTTTATTTTTTCCGAATTGTCCTTCTTAAACTAATAATTGAAATTTTTTGATGTTTTGATAATGAAATAAAACTATTTCGAAAGTTCGACAAACAACAAAGAGTATTATCACACTTGTCGTTTGAACAGACTGCAACCTAAAGGGAAGATACAATTTGGTTTCTCTCCTTTTGTATATATATATATATAAATTTGGAAAAAAAAAAGTTTTTTTTTTGAATTTTCAACAACTCTATTATATAACGGCATTATACATCCGTCGTTCGCAGTGGTGCAACAGGTTTGTTCACACCCAGTATTTATAAATGGCGTTTTTTTTACCCAACTACGGCAAAGACATATCTTCTTATCGTAGATCAAGGAATAAAACGAAGTTAAAATATTTTTGCGTAAATCTACAATTTACAGGAGTTTATTCATTCATTTATTTATTTGTGTTGAGGTAATTCAACAGAACGAACTTTCCAATTACATAATTACATCTTAGTATCTATACAAGTATGGCGATAAACAGGGGAATGTTAAACTAAACAGTGAGTTACTCAACTCAGCACACCTAAAACTAGAACTAAATCTGATACAGAGCTGAAAGAAGATGAACAAATAATTATCCATCATACAATGAAAAAGCAGAAGTTTGATTTTTGACTCTTGCAAACCATTGGCAAAGTGAGTTGATATGGATAAAATACTGATTATATATTGATTGGATCGCGAATAATAGTGATTTTGTGCATAGTGAGTGTTGGGATTAAGTGTGTAGAACAAAGTTGGTGATCGAATGACATAGGGACTAGCATTGAAATTGAGACTACACAATAAGTAAGGACTATCGGCTTGGTTGCTTAGAATCTTGAAGAAGAAAAGGACATATTATGAAACCAATCGTCTTGATGAAAGTTTCTGCTGACTGAAATGTATAATACTTGCTTTGAAATCCTGACGACACTGTTGTCTATCGAATCTGTAATCCAACGTATTGATGAACCTCCTCAATTCGTTAATAGTTATTCATGTAAAAAGGATCATAAAGACGATCATTATGGTACAAGTCGTGAATGTAATTGGGCGAGGCGTAGCCGAGTCCGATAACACGACGTGTGCCATAATTATTTTATGATTCGTATTACATACAAAATTTTATCTGATGGCATTTATATTAATATATTTTCGAAAAATTTACACTGCATATTTGACATGTCACAATGACAACTATTTCTAAAGGAGTAAGTATGTGTGTAGTTTCGAATATTAGTAGGTTAGTGAGCTGTGCTTTGCCATTTCCTTGACAACGTCAGGTTGTAACGGAAATATTTATTTATCTGCTGTCAAACACAATTGTCACGTAGAATTGAATAAATTTAAATAATAATATTGCAAATTGTAGTAATTGCTCCTTTACCATTTATAATAAATAGTTTTGTACATAGTTATGCATTTCGAATAAACTTTTTTGATGTCACCATCACATTTTTTTCATATAGAATTTCATTATGGTACTTAGTACCATAATGAATTAATTATGGGACTAAGTACCATGATGAGCTTCCTTATGTCATCAAAATTGAGTGACATAACGTTGTCATTATGACATGCCATCAGATGAATATATTTTTGATAATGAGGATTCCAGATGATGCACGCATATTCAAGATAGCTACGAATCAGTGCATTATACAGAACAATCAATGAGTTAGGCATGTAAATGATATATGAGAAATGAACCCTAGATTACGGAAAGACTTTCTGACTATTGATTCTACATGATGCTCAGAAGTTGATTTGGAGTTCTACGATGATTCTCAATTCATATAGTGATATTACTGTGATGAACATTATGTAACTCCGTAATTGTTAAGAAAATCATTATTTATATAATTTTTGGATTCTTTTCGTATTTTCATATTGGGAGATACACTGAAATTTCATTCATCATACTGGGATCTGAAATGCTTTGTCAATAAGAATATTTTTTCTTGAGCGATATAGAATATTGATTGATATTCTTGTCTCCGTGTTCGGATTGTCGCCAATGAAAGAATGTCTTTCATTTTGTTATCCGGAACATCCCTTGTTAACAAATGTTTTTCGGACGCTTGGATGGTGGTGCGATGGTGCACGTAAGATTTCATCACCGAAGGAATATTATCCATGATTGATTGGGAGCACTGGATTAGTTATTGAATCAGAATAAACTCGATGCCAAGAAAATTCTGAAAGAAATATTCTAAGACCCACCCTCTCACCCGAGTTACAGTAGCCTCGTGGGTTTGTTGAACTCACTGCATTTTTTAATAGAATGGGGAAAATTCGTTCACTACCACTTTACTGCGAACTTTACTTGATCCAGTTTCAATACACAATAGGAAACATTTTCAAATACTCATATTTCATCGCAGAATTCTTTTTCTGGTTAAAATCTTCTACCTGTACAAAATCCTTCTCAGTTGATAAACTTATATTGTTCCAAGTTGATCCTATTCCACCCTGACTACATTTGAATATCTCAGTGCATTAAGGCAATATCAGTTCATTTATCATCATGTTATTAGAACTCCCGAATAGACATATTAATAAAACATGAAGTTGAACGACATTTTGAACCTTTCTTGACTAGACTGTCGAGAATGCCTGAACTCGAATTCAGCATAAATAGTAGATAGCAGTACGTAGGTACACTGAACATGCAAAATGGAAGTGATGCTCTTTGCCTTCTGATCCAAATCTTAGACCAGATATTGGGGGGCATATCCTGCTGCTAGTAAGTTAACCTGCGAGGTGGGTAGAACAAATAAGATGGATGAATTTCTCGTGAACCAGTAAGATAATTCAATAGTTTCTGCTTGAATGTTTAGTTTAATGGTATATTCGAATATGCCTCTACGGATCTGTCATTCTCGTCATCTTCATGAGGGATATTTCTGTTATGATTTCGTTTGGAAAATTACGGAGAAAAAGCCTTGTTTGCTATCCAACCAAAACCATCGTTTACATAGAAATTAAAAGGAATTCCATTTAGCATTTAAAACAATTACTATTTTTCTGTTTACCGTTGGAATATTCATATCGAATAACTTTTCTTTACTGGTCGAATTGAAAATTTGGAATGCAGAGTGGAGCTATATTATATCATATTTCCAAGCGTATAAAAACTCTAAACTGAACCTGATATGTTGAAATTGTTCGTAAGTTAGAAATATACCAATATTGCAGTTGAATATTCCAAGAGACTGGAAAATGCTTTTACTGATTTGACAGAATTCTTGCATTTCAAATTTCTTGATTTTGTATTTGATTGTTTGTAAAAATGGCCTGATCTGACATACCGATGGAAAGTGGATCGATTTCATTTCCAACCATCGGATATTCATTGGAATCCAACGATTCCTTCTAGATAATATTATTATGTACACCTGCAATTGCGTCTTATGACCTGTTGGGCGTATTTTTTTAATAAATAAATACATAAATTGATTTCCAATTATCGACAACGGACTCAACTGTACTCTTATCTTTGTCAATAACTACACGGTCAATTGAAGAAAAATAGTACGAAACCCATGTGAAAAGTCGGCGTCTCACGGCGCGAGACTTGACGAGCTCGGCTTGGGGATTGTCGAGTGTCGGGTCGTGAGAACGGTCGACTCGCGTAAAATCGAGACTTGTCAAGCGTGAGCTCGAGGTGGCTCCCATGAAATGTCGGTATATTCCTAAAAATCAAAGGCGCGAGGCTCGACTAGCTGTGCTGTATGGCATGTTGAGCGGTAACACGGCGCGAGGGTGTCTGCCCATAGTGTTGGTTACGACAAGAGCTCGATCACTTCGCAGAGGAAGTTTGGTGGTGGCAGAGCATAGTTGAGTGTTGTTTTAAATATAATGTATCAATATGGAATGGAATTCAGAAGCAAGTATTGCATTTTTAGATTTATATGAGAAAAAATATGTATATAAAAATACGCTGCTGCACTTGCTATCATCTCATCGGTGATAACTATAGCTACTGGACAATGTATGCTTTCCTAGGCTCGTGTACCAACTTCTAGCCACTGATAGACGACGAGTCGGTGAATACACGTCATGATACCGATCAGGCTCGAAAATGCCCGAACCTCACTCCTGTGCATCGAGCACTATTCCCCAAGCCAAGCTCGTCAAGTCTCATCACAATAACAAGTTTTCGAAGTGAAAAATACGATTATTCAAAATATGGCATTATTCAAAATGAGGGGAGAGTATTTTCCCCCTCTGTCTTATTTTTGAGACCGGTATATTGTGAAAAAAATTTTTTTCAAGAAGTAGTTCACATGATTATCATCAAGTATTACCGATAATGTATATTAGCTCCATACCAGACATCTCAGTTTTTATAACGGAATTCAAATATTTTGTCGGCTTTGAACGATGAATCGTTAAATTTTTGGTGGATCGAATGAGGTGAATACATTTGCCTTTGCCATTGCTAATAAATATGGAATTGGAAAAATGGTAGGATTGATTTGGACACGCTTTCCGATTCCCAACACTTCGTTCTATTTCTATATTTTCAAAGTGGATGCACTCCTGAGCATTATATCAACTTATTGTATGAAGTTTTAAATGTTGAAGACCATGGAGGCATTTCAATGTCGCATTAAATCGAACGGAACGACCTTCATAAGTCAAAAACTTTCTTCAAAAGTTGATAACAATATCACCACTCCGATAATACTAACATCACAATTGGTGATGACATTTCCTATACAAAATTCATAGAGCCATTGATTTGATTGAAGTTCAAGTTTGTAGAGGAACAAGCTCGAGCTAAAAATAAACCCTACTCAAGTTATCATTTCGTCTCCACATATATATAAATATGAAAACGTCCTAGAATGAATAAATACATCCTCGTCAAGAAATATAGATTTTCTTCATTACTCTACCTTCATCCAGTCATTCACAATTTTCCGTCCAGTTTCCAATTTCACCCGTTTTCCACAGTAGTGAAATGAAACTGACTTGCAATTTGTGTGAACTATCAAAAAAATAAATAACTACGACAATGTTCTCTTTCAGGCCAAATATAGTGGAAGTTTAAATTTGTTCAGTATCTTTTCCGGTGTTTTGGTCTTGGCAGGTGAACATGGAATAAGTTATTTTGGTGAATGAATTCAATTATGGAATTTCCAAGTTTCCCTGCATTTTTATTTCAATTTAGTTCTTCGACTGCCTTCTTTCCAGAAATTGAATTGGATCCTTTGTGACCATCGTAATCATCCAAAACTTCGGAAACATACATAAAAAAAAGGAGAGAGAAATCTGGGTATGTATTTGTGCTCATCTGTTCATCACATACTAACGGATCAGGGTTCCTATGGATTTTTTCATCAGTTGTTATTCTTTATTCTTCTACTCGGAACTTCTTTCATGTACATTTCAGAAGTATTTGCATTTTTTCTTTCCCAATTTCCATTAATGTCATATTATTAACAATATGCTCTTGCTCGTTTCAGTGGAATACATTTTTTGTCTGAATGCATATTACATGCAGTTTTCATAGTTGCAAAAAGAATGAATCATGGAATAATTTTCTGATTGCTACTGATCAGTTGAAATTCTTCAGCTGCGAGACTCGGGCGGTGGGAAGACACATTTTTAGCCGACGAAAAAAAAGGGGGAGGTTCTCTAGTCGACGCGTATATTCTTTTTATGTATGACCACTCATAACTTTTCACAGAGTAGTCCGATTTCGATGATATTTTTCAATAAATAGGGTATACCTCAAAATTGGTGCAATTTGGATTTGAAAAAAAAATCACTCCCAAGGATAGGAAAAAGGGGGATGATTGTTGGTTCACCCACTGAATTTTCACTTCTCAACCGATTCTACCACGCATAACTTTGTACTGGGTTGTCTGATTTGGATGATTTTTTTATTGTATAAGGTATGCTTGGAAGTTGGCCCTATTCGAAATTAAAAAAAAAACAAGTTTAGAACAATAGGGAATGATTTATTGATTTTACACCTATGAATCGATTTTGATGACACTTGGCACACATATGTAGTTCTGATGACACTACAACATAATGGAGGCCCGGAATTAGTCTGATGATGGAGACGAAAGACAGTCGAGGGATCTCCTCAACGGTACACAGCAGCAACCTCGTGTTTAGGGTAATATGTACATATATAATTACATGTCCTGACTAACCCACCCACTGATTGACTGATATGCGATCAAGGCCCAGATCAAACAGTTGGACCTAATAGCTAAAATTTTGATAAAAAAATATGCTGATATTCCATCCCTAAAAGGTGGGTGATAGTGGATGTAAAGTTGGAACTTAGTATTTGGGCTCTTCTTCACAAATAAAGATAAATGTTTTTCAGGGTTTTTGAAAAAACCACCCGTAAGAAGTAAAATGATAGTTGAAGTTTGTATAAAAAGTCAGAATCATGAAAATTTATATATTGTTACAAATAAAAAAAATGTGTTTCGGTGTTTTTGGAAATTCAACCTCCAAGTGAAAGTTTTTATGGGGGTTCCGTTAGTTTTTAAGTTAGGGTTATGAAAATTGTTATTTGAGATCTTTGTAAGGGATGAAGAAATACATGTTTCAGTGTTTTAATAAATGCAACTCCTAGGGGTGCGAAAGGGTGGGTTTGTTAAGGATCCGTTAGTTTTGAAGTAAGGGTCATAATAATAATAATAATAATAATAAATAATAATAATTTATTGGCCCAAGTTATGTAAGTTACATTTGTGGTTGTCAAATAATACGAAAAACAGAAAATATGAACGAAACTGAGTACAGGTATATACAAGAAACGTCGACAATTATAGTCAAATTTTGAATATAAAACTATATGTATACTTATGTTGAGTTCAGTCACCTGAAATACATGAAATTCAAAAGAAATATATATATAAAATTTCAAATTAGTCAATATTAAATCACAACCGAAGATACATAGATAAAAAAATGCCTGCTCAATTCTCAATCAATTGTTTCGTCAAAATTAAATTCGAAATATTCTTCTAGAGAATAGAATGTATTTTTTGATAATATATTGATGATTGCTGCCTTCAACTGTTTGGTATGGGCATTTTCCAGTGCATCCGGTAATTTGTTAATAATTTTGATGGATGTGTGATCAATTGGCTGTTGAGTTTTTTTCAGGCGGTGATAGGGAATGCTCAACGAATTTCTATTCCTTGTGTTATGAGAATGGTAGGAAGAATTCGAAAATAGAGACTTTTCGTTTTCTTTCACAAACATCACACATTGTAGAATGAATACTGAAGGTGAAGTTAAGATGCTGAATTTTGCAAATAACGGTTTACAATGTTCTAGATAACTAGCCTTTGCTATTATTCGTATAACTTTTTTTTTGTAGTTTAAATATTCTTCCACTTTCTACGGAGTTTCCCCAAAGAAGTCCATAAGAAAAAGTTGAATAAAAGTTACTGTAATAATATGTTAATGTGGTATCTAAAGTAGTAAATTCTATTAGTTTCCTAATTTGGTACACTACTCCATTTAATTTTTTAGATAAGTAGTTGACATGTTCTTTCCAATTCAATTTCGTGTCAATATGTATACCTAATAACTTAACGCTATTCTTTTGACTACCATTTGAGAACATAAGCTCGCTTGTTTTTTCTGTGTTTAGTTTAAAATTATTTGACGAAAACCATTCTGAAGCCATCGCCATTGTTTCAGTATTTTTTAGGTTTTTGATATCAGGGCTTATATTTAAAATTGTAGAGTCATCAGCATATAATGTCATTGCGTCAGCATTTAAATATTTTGGTAAATCATTTATGAAAATAATAAAAAAATATGGGTCCCAATATTGATCCATGGGGAACTTCAATATCTATTGCCAGTATGTCTGACTTCTCGCCTGATGGTAGAACCACTCGTTGCTGTCGACTGTGCAAGTAGGAAGCGAATAATTCCAAGGCAGCACCCCTGATCCCATAAAAATCTAATTTTGCCAGTAGGTATTCATGTGTGACGCAATCAAATGACTTTGATAAATCCAACATTGTGGCACACGAAAAGTTATTTTATCAATCGCATCCATGATTTTTTCTAAAATGCATATTATTGCTATTGCTTTTGTTGTTGATTTATTACTGAGGTAACCAAACTGCTGTTATGAGAAAAGTTCTTTATCTTCAAAATATGAAACTATCCTAGATTTCAGTAAACATTCAAAAAATTTTGAAGAAACAGGAAGCACTGAAATGGGTCTAAATGAGTTGACTTCGTTATGGTCGTTTGTTTTTGGAATCGGTACTACTTTTGCAATTTTTAGTTTATCGGGAAAAATGCTCTGTTCTAAGCACCTATTAAAAAAATAAAAATTGGTATTTGAGGTCTTTGTTACAAATAAAGAAATACGTGTATTTTTGGGAATTCCATCTATCAAGAGGTGAGTGAATTTGTAATAGTCGTCACAAATAATACAAAGTTCAACGCGGACGAAGTCACTGGTACCAGCAAGTTATAGTATATAACAGTTAATAGTTGAAGTAGGAGGGGTGAGTAAGTATTTTGAAAGTAATCCATAGTAAGTAGGTAGCGATAAGTAGATTTTGGCCACAAAAAAATAAAAACTTTTCAACAAAAAATTAAACTGATCAAAAAAGAAACAGAAAAGCAAACAATAAAATGGACCTTTTTAGTGTTGATAACTAAGCTCCTAAAATGATTTGAGTAACTAATTTTGAGTAGGCGCCAAACAAACAATCAACAAAGATTATTAAATTACTTCAGAGAAACGATCAAAACAAAATAACTTGAAAATGGAACGTGAAATCTCCAGCGATAAGCAATAACATTCCAAAAATGTGCTCTCCGCACGACCACTCGCAACGACGTATGCCCTCACGTGTGTGCCCGTTCAGGGAGCTGTCTCGCTGATATTGACTTCGAGAACGCTCGACAATTTCCGGCCAAGGGACGAGCCGCGAAAGCCCGCTGCCTTTATTCTACGCTTTACGTAATTAATTTGCTTGTTTGTTTGGCGCCGACTCAAAATTAGTTCAGAAGCTTAGTTATCAAGTCTAAAAAGGTTTTTTTTCTTTTTTCTCTCTAGTTTCTATTTTCGTCGGTTTTATTTTTGTTAAAAAGTTTTTGTTCTGGTGGATAAAGTCACAACTAGTGAATGGAGCTAACACACTTTGAAGTTATACATAGTTTTTTCAATTCCAAAAAAGTTAACATGTCGACGACCGACACTTAAGAAACAGAAAAAAATAGGCGGATCTGACAAACGTTCCTAGATAGCTTTCATTCTCAGTGCTGGAGGCACGCGCGATAACCGACAACAACGCTCCTTCGCTTGGTCAACTTTCAACAATGTGTCGGTCATCGACCTGTGTACTTTACTTGTATTGAAAAAACTTGGTATTCCTTGGAAATTATTTTTTGATAATTGTGATTCGTGAGAGGCTTCAAAGTGAATCGACTTCATCCACTTGTTGTGACTTTATCTACCAGTTTTGATAAAATAAGGTCCGTTTATTTTTATTATTGTGTAATTGAACAACTATCCCAGAGCCTGCAAAGAATGGTAATAAAGATGCAAAAACTCTTTTTGTACCCATATTTTTTTGGAACAATCAATGTGGTGTTAATTTTTTATCGTACTTTACGTTAAACCCTGGATATTATTATAAAACTTCCAGTCAAGATTTGATAATATTTATATCGAGGATCTCTATAATCACAATTACTAGTCAACACTTTTTCCATGAGGTGTCATGAATCAATGCTACATCTAAATTTCTGCTCATGGGATCTGTCTGCCTCGTCCTTCCTCAAGTCTCTGGAGGAGATTGTAGCCCGAGGACGAATTGTGTTTTCTCTCATATATTCTACGACATCCGTTCCGTTTCGTCACGCAAACAAGCGTTTAAAGGATACAACACATTACTGGTTATTCGTAGTATTCCCCTGGGTTGAGTTCCCTCTACCCATATTTCTCGTTCACGTCTTCTGTAATACAGTGCCCCACATTCGCGAAATATGTGCGTGCTATCTCTTTGTTCCATTTTCTGTAAATATTACAGTAATCATCAAGCTCATAGTCTATCCAACGGCCCTGTGATTATTCTCGAATTATGTTTTGGTCTGTTGAATCAATCCCCTCTAATTATTTTGGAGGTGGGTTTGTGATGGTTATTTCGAAATAATTTTTGTATATGTACCGGGTTATTCACTATAAATTACCCACCCCTTATCATCGTTATTATTGCCTATAGAAAAAAAAATTAAATGTAAAAGTTGTGTGGTTATGCCCGAATTCTGATAAAATCTATCAAAACTACAGTAGCGTGCAGATTTCAGGAGACATTTTTTTTTAAATGGGATACCCTGTATATTATTGAATTTTTGGAATGATCTTTTTATCCTGATTTGGAAAAATTTACCTTCTGTTACCCTTATCCTGAACCATTTTTGAATTATCAAACGTCGTATAACTCAGTTAGACTAGTTGTTACTGTAAATACCTAACCTCCGAAAGTTAATATTTTTAAAGTAAGCTATGAAAATGATAACTATATTATGTTTGTTAAGTGACATTTCTTCATAAAAATAATCAAAATGGTTCAGTGAGCAAGTGAAAATAAATATATACTTGTTATACCGGGTGACACAGGATATCGGCCACCCCTGTAACTTCTGCAGTCGTAAACGGATTCTTCTGAAATTTGGTACAGTTATGTAAGGAACCATTTCGGATTTGATCACCTCACAATCCAATATGGTGGACTTCCGGCTTCTCTGGAAATGCCAGCAATTTTGTTTTTTCAAACATATTCAAGTTCAACAGGTCAAAACAAGTTTTTGCACAATTAAAATTAAAATTGTTTTTCATTTTACCTCGTGGATTATGAAATTGGTCAAGGCTATTCACATGAGAGAAACATAGTTTTTTCTGAAAAATATTTTTTTGTCACTTATTGATGAATAATTCAGTCACATCACATTTCGATCAATTTTTTTTTTCAAATGTAACTCCTATGGGCCTCCTACATTTCTCTCTAGAACATTCATTCAGGAAAAAAATTACATATCATTTTTGTATTTCGGTGCAGTAACAATTGTTTACATTCAGGAATCTACAACTAGTTCATGAGTTTCCTTGCAGTTCGAATAATTTTTCAACTTAGTAAGCTGTGAAAAACAACATTTCTAATCTTGTCAACTAATTGTGTTTCGCTGTCATCTTTCATCTCAACTCTCGAAAACCTATGATTTCGATTTTCCATTTCTACAAATTCTCTGAAGATAACTAATTTTCCAGAGTTGAGATGAAAGATGACAGCGAAACACAATTAGATGACAAGATTCAGAAATGTTGTTTTCCACAGCTTACTAAGTTGAAAAATTATTCGAACTGCAAGGAAATTCATGAACTAGTTGTAGATTTCTGAATGTATACAATTCTTTACTGCATCGAAATACAAAAATGATATGTCATTTTATTCCTGGATGTATGTTCTAGAGAGACATGTAGGTGGCCCAGAGGAGTTCCATTTGAAAAAAAAATATGTTTGATCACAATGTGAAGTGACTGAATTGATTCATCAATAAGTGACACAATAAATAATTTTTCCAAAAAAAAATCTGTTTTTGTTATGTGCTACTATTGTGAATAGCTTGGCCAAATCTCATTCATTCACGAGGTAAAATAAAATATTTTTTCCAATCGTTTCAAAAAAATTACATTTGACATAAGGTTTGGACTTGTTGCGACCTGTTGAACTTGAATACGTAAAAATATACAGGGTGTTCCATTTGAAAAAACAAAGTTGCTGGCATTTCCAGAAAAACCGGAAGTCCGCCATGTTGGATTTCAATGTGATAAAATCCGAAATGGTTGCTTATACAGTGCTCGTCTAAAGTCCATTCCCCTCCTACTAATTTTTGAACCACTAGGTATATCGCAACGAAATTTGGAGGGCTCAAATAGGAGATGAAAATCTACTTTTTCATGAAAAAATCACATTGAAAGTTCAAAATGGCGGCTGAGCGCCTCTTCAATAATTTTAAATAGAACACCCCGTATATTATTCCATTTTCTAAATCTGCTCATAATTCTCAGCAGTTTTCTTCAATACACTACTAATTTCAATTGTTTTCGAAATATTAACGTTTGAAAAGTGACATTCCGGTTTAAAATGAAGTATGGATTTTGGCCCTTCCGGTAAAACATTTTGCTAACTAAACGTTGTTATTATTTTTGTAGTTAAATCCCCAATGAATTCGACTATAAGAGCGTAAGAGAGTTATTATGGATAAACAGTACCCTTATCGGAGAATCTGAAGCCTACGAATGAGTTCTGTAAATTCACAATCAAAACAAATTAGCTAAAAAATTATAATTTATTTTTGAATAACACTTTTATTAAACTCCAACAAGTATTTCATCAAGTGTTCACTGTGGCCCCCTCCTAAATCTTGACAATAAGGTGCCCTATTATAAATAGCTTCTCTCACGTTGATGCAAGTCTGTTCATCTATTTCTTCACATGTATCTATTATTCTGCGTTCCAACTCTCCTATTGTTTGGCATTCAGTGGCGTCGATTTTTGACCTCAGATACCCCCGAAGAAAGAAATCTAGAGGTGTGAGATCCGGAGATCTTGGTGGCCATTCTGTACTTCCCCTGCGACCTATTTTTTATCTCATGTTTTGATTTATTATGCAAGACTACTGTTAAATCTTAAGGGTTAAATGCAGTTGTTAGTTCCCTTTTTTTAAATGACATATATTTTCATTAATGTGTTTGTCTATAATGTTTGTTTCAATAGTCCTTTTCTTTTTTAAAAGTAGATTGACAATATGATTTTATTTAAGATATGTAATATTGATTTTTATGTTCGTACATTTTGTATCCACGACATTTATTTATTTTTTGTATTATTATCCATATGTTTTGATTTATTATAAAGACTGCTATTAAATCTTATAGGGTGGTAATTTTAGTTACCCTTTTTTAATAGACATCTTATTTTATAATGTGTTGTTTAAATAGTCCTTCTTTTTAAAGGAGATTACAATATGTTTTTTATTCATAATGTAATATTTATCTTTTATGTTTGTACATTTTATCCATTTGACATTCACGTATCTAATTATCTGTACATTTCTTATATATATTTTTTTTCCATTTTCAAGCTTTGTCAATAAGAATCAACTCTCCAGACAATAAAGTATATATTGATTGATTGATTGATATCCATCGTCCAGGAAAGTTTGTATCGAGGAACTCTCTAGCCATGCGATCGGAATGGGGAGGTGCCCCACTACTCTGCTGAAATATGATTTCACGATTTTCGAACCCTTCCTGATTGTTTAATACAATTTGTCTCATTCGAGGTTAAATTTCAGTTTCTAAAAGATTTCTGTAAAGAACTCCTGTGGGATTGCCTCTGATAGAACAACAACACGATTGCCCAAAATCCCCGCCCACCTCTTTAGGAAACTGGGTATGTCCCTCTCTAAAAATATGCGGAGTAGTATCGCTCCAGTATCGTACATTCTGTTTGTTGACTCTTCCATTAAGAAAAAACGTGTATGTTTTGCAGACGAATGCAAAACATACACGTTTTAGGAAGCCCCGTTCTCCCTCAATTGTTCTTGTTAACCACTCACAAAATTCAACCCTTCGGTCTGGATCATCCTCCGTGGGAGCATGCTGGATTTTCATTTTATAGGGATGGAAATTTTTTTTTTTAGGACTCTTTGGACACTTTTTGAACTTACTCCACAGGATTCAGCAACTGCAGACGTCAACTGAGTCGGATTTATTACCATTTCAGCGAAAATTTCTACCTTTTTTTCTTCTGAAAGAGGCGGTCTTCCTGATCTTGGAGCATCTTTCTGCGTACCAGTTGCTTGGAGCTTATTCAAGAGTTTGCGCAAATATGACCTCGAAATAGGATTCTCGGGAAATTTATCATTAAAGATACGGACTGCTTGATGATGATTTCTTTCAGCTTCTCCAAATATCAAAAGTGCTCAAAATGTATCGTCTAAACTACGAGCTATGATCACACTTTTCATAAAAGGATTACCGCGACAAAGATTTTTTCCAATACAAACTTGATTGAAAGCAACATTAGTGTTTTTGGTTGGGTTTAAAATGACCAATATGTCACTTTTCAAACGTTAATATTTCGAAAACAATTGAATTGAAGTGTATAAGAAAAACTGTTGAAAATTATGTTTTCATCTCCTTTTCAAGCCCTCCAAATTTCGTTGCGGTAAACCAGGTGGTTCAAAAATTAGTAGGGGGGCAACGGACTTTAGACGAGCACTGTATAACTGTACCAAATTCCAGGAAAATCCGTTCACGAACGCAGAAATTACAGGGGAGCACTGAAGAAGCCATTTGAATATCGTTTGAAACATTGTATATATTCGATTGAATTAGGGAATGAGGAGTTTCGTTTTCCAACATCCAACGTATTTTGGAAAAGAACAACTGCAAACCACAAAAAAATTTACCCGTACAAGTTTTAACAAAGGCGCATAAAAGAAAAGGCTGGAATTCTGCCAACAGATGATTCAAAGTTTGAATAAGAATCCCGATTATTCAACTAAAATATTATGGACTGATAAGTCATCTTTCTCTACGGCAGGAGTTTCCAATAGGATGAATCGACGGTCGTGGGAAAAAAAGGACAACAGAAAAAGATTGGTAAAACAAATAAAGAAAACAGGAAAAAAAGCTGTTAGCGTTTGGTGGGAATTTTTTTGAAATGAAATTGTTGGCACTATATTTCATTTATTATATATCAACAGAGGTAACCTATCAAGAAATACTCATCCCAACCTTGCATAGTGCCCTACCCGTTCAAGAACATTTGAATAACGTATTTACAATATGGATAGGAAATAATGGAAGTGTCAAATGGCCACCTAACAGTCCGGACTTGATCCCCATGGATTCATTTTCTGGGAATTTCTGAAAGATATTGTAAATAATGTGAAAGTGGAAATATTGTGTCCGTTACCTGTAAATAATAATATTTAAATCATTGAAGACACGATTCGACTCGAAATAGAGATCTGAATGAAGTCATTTCCAATGCACTTATAAATATGAGAAAAGTTATCAATTATGCATTGAGAATAATGGTGGACACATTCATGAGTTATTATTTATTTAAATTTCATAAATAAATCTATGTTATCTATTTTTATATAAATATTTGAACTTCCATTCCATTAATCCAACACAATATATAATATAGTTGTAATTTTCATAGCTTACTCTAAAAATGTCAACTTTCATAGGATAGGTATTCAAAATAACAACTAGTCTAAGTTATTCGACGTTTAATAACTCAAAAACGGTATAAGATAGGGGTACTATATGGTATGTTTTCGAAATCAGGAAAAAAGATCATTCCAAAAATTCAATAAATACAGGGTATCCCATTGAAAAAATATCCCCTGGAATCTGTACGCTACTGTATTTGGATAGCATTTTATCAAAATTCAGTCATAACCTCAAAACTTTTATATTAACTTCTTTTTTTCTATAGGCAATAATAACGATGATACATGGTGGGAAATTTATAGTGAAAGGTACTTCCAGTGTTTCCGGTGTTGTTTGACCAATCATATCATTTGGTTTTTCACTGTCGATTATCAGATTAGAAGTGGGTCGTATTTTTCAAGCTCATTATTTTAGTTTATGATATCATCAGTTCAATACTTGCCCATACTTCCAGAGGGTCCTGACACTCAATAAAGAGCTTTCTATGGTCCTTCGGGGTTTAATACCTCCAATCCACAGTCTAGATATACTTTAGTATCTGTGAGCGCTCCAAATGAAGCCAACAGGATGGTGCTCCTCCACACTATTACGGTGCAGTAAGACGGTATTTGGATGAGGAGTATCGTGGTAGATGAATTGGACGACGAGGTTCAACGGAATGGCCAGCTCGATCACCGGATTTTTTCTGTGGGGGTACCTTGAATCGAAGGTGTACGCCACTGAACCTGGCAATATTGACGTTCTAAAACAACGTATTGTTGCAGAATGTGAGGCTGTTTCCGCAGATACATTTGCAAAAGTACGAGAAGAGTTTAAAAATAGGATATTTCACTGTCAGGAAGTAAATGGAGGTCACTTCGAGCAATTTCTTTAGGTAGATACTGATTCTCAAATCTGTAATTAATATCATACTGAATGGAATTTAAATTTAAATGTTTACTAATGAGCCATTAAAACTGCCATAAACACAAACAAAATTAGTATCATTGAATAGGTTTTTTCAATACCTTTTAAAAGGGGTGTCGCTTGCCGTAGGGTTCCATTTTAAATTATTGGTCACAATGGCCTTGTGACGTCATCTTTGACGATTTCGTCATCTATCATCACTAGTAGGGAAGTTTACAACTTTTAATATTCACTTTCCAAATTTCATTTGTTTATGTATAATCGTTCCAAAAATAAGAGGGGGGGAGGGGTTATATTTAAAATTGTTTCGGATGGTCTGCTAGTTTGTTCTCCACGCCGAATGATATTTTTCTAGCCTATATACCAGATACACTCTTTACAAATTTACCCTGTTGGCCGATACTCTATTGCTCGGTGAATTTCTACTCTGGGAAAGTTCATCCTTCCATTGCAAAAATTCACCGAAAAAAGTTTCAGATTCATCAGCTGAAGAAAAAACTCCCCCAACTCATATTTTAATGACAGAAAACGTTGAACTCCTGCTACAGTTTCTTATTTCAAATTCAATAATATGAACAAATAACAAATTACAAACCTGTAGCAGGTATGTGAAACTCTTCGACTGCATTTAAAGCCAAAGCTTACCACTAATGAATCATGCATGCAATTATGAGAAAAAGAATTGTAGATACTTCAAGTCAATTTGGTCTTATATTGGATATAATTTGAAGAATAATTTATATTATGTTACTAGCTCTAGTACGAAAACGTCCGAAGCGTTTACTCACTTCACATATGCAAAGTATTTTCCTGACTCGTGATTGTCGACTTCAGATTCCAACCTGAATTGGTATTTACTACCTCATTCATGAATGCGACGAGTGATTTCTCTTATTTTCCACTCTTCAAAATTCGCCCGGAACAGTTCGGTGTTCAGTTGTAAGAACCAGAGAATCTTGGATATACTAGTTCACGTTCATATGTTATTCTGAATCACACTAGGTAACATTGATGGCCGATGATATTTTGAAAACAATCCACTTCTGTGTCGTTTCTGTTCCTCAAAGCTGAATTGTCCTCATCTTACTAGTTCTGACTTTATCAACCAGTTTGAGATATAACGAGGTTCGTTTGTTTTCATCACTTTGGAAATTGAATATCTATCGCAAGCAATGTACTTTTTATACATTTACCACACAATCAATTCAACATTCAAATATTTAATTGCATCGGCATTTGCGTTAACTTATAGCTTTGATCAAGATAGCTGAGGTTAGGCAAGCGGCGCTTCCCAAAACTTTGTCGAATTTTGACAAAGAACAAAACATGTTTTAAATTTTTTTTTAGGATTTTTAACTATTGTAATTTGTTATAAAATGGCATCATATACTCGTCATTCACGGGTATGCAAGAGGTTAGATTACACCCTCTATGTATAGATGAGATCAATAACTTCGATTTCCCAAAGGAATATTTTATAAGACTATCTCAATGAATTTCATCAGGCAGAAGCACATCAACCCTGAAGCCTTTTTTCTAGTACGAAATGGAATAATGTACTAAATTCCAAAAATTATTCTCAACTCGTTTCATCAAATCGATGAGCGCCTTTGCATGGGTAATATACCGGGTGATAATGGGACTAGGGCCATGGCTATATCTCCTTCACTTATCAACCGATTTGAAAGAAATTTTGTACATAGATATGAGACACAATTTCGGATTGACAGACATATGGAAACAAGATGGCCGATTTCCGGTTTCGCCAGAATAGCCACCAACTTTGATTTTTCGAATGGAACACCCTGTATAGTTGAAGAAAATAATTTCTCAATTTTTTTTAGCTTAAAATCTATAGTAATCAACATCAGTAACTCATAGTAATAGTCAGTTCATCGATAAGATCAATAACAAATCCTACCGAGAGCAATCTTGCCATTCGATAGGGAATTTAATTACCAATTCAGCGATTCACATTATGTATCACTTTGTTTTTGTTCAAAACGTACAGAGCTATCTAACAAAATGAAATCAATCTGGAAAAAATTGGTAGGTAACATGACATCTATTCATTTTTTTCAAACTTTTTTCAGAATGGATACAATGAATTACCTAAAATAATCGACTCGACAATATGTAATGATCATTAACCAATTACAGAAGAGATTTAATATAATCAAACTGGATAAATCTAACGACTGAAACAGTGAAACATTCAACGTACAAATTATTACTCAAAATACCATTATCCTGTTTTCAATAGAAAGTTTCACAACCATCAAAAATCATTTTATTTATCAATGACCAATGATATGTTGAAGTGTTGGCCGTTTTCTCTAACACATAGACTAGTTCTATTTATTGTACACCTCAGCAGGAATTTCCTGAAATACGCGCTCAACTCTATCTCTCAAGTCCTCCAAAGAAGTTGGTCCCCTCAAGTATACTTTTGATTTTATGTGACCCCATGAATAAAAATCAATAGGGGTTGAATCGGGTGATCTGGCTGGCCATCTGATTGGACCATTTGTTCCAATCCATATCTGCCCATAGGTATTACTGAGATATTTATTTATTATATTTATTTATTACAAAGTAGAGATACAAACAGATAAATCCAACGAGTATCCTCTTTTTAGGTATTCTAATAGTAATCGAATAGTGGGCCAAAATAACTTACAAGATAAACTTTATGAATGATGCATTATAAAATCAAATATGAACAAATATGTATAATGTGAACAATGTGAATAATATGAACAATGTGAACAATATAAATAAATATGAACAAATATGAATAATGTGAACAATGTGAACAATACGAACAATGTGAACAATATACCTATGTACAAAATGAACAATATATAACCAACTAGCGGACCCGACAGACGTTGTCCTGTCGAAATTTCTATGTTCCCTAAAATGTTTTTCCCGAAAACTCTCGTCCGCGTAGAATTTCTTTTTTTCTATGTTTTCCTTTATGTTGTTCCATCTAGATTATGCTTTTGACTCCTTCCACTTCCTGTTGTCCCGTTATCTCAATTTCCCGTTATCCCGTTATCCCATTTTCCTGTAACCCTTTTTTTCTTTACCCGTTTCCCGTTTTTCCGTTATCCCCTCTTTTCTTTTTATTGTCTTGTTATTCTTCCTTTATCCCATTTTTAATTTATCCCGTTATCCCGTTTTCCCCTTATCTCCTTATCCTGTCATTTTTTAGCCCGTTTTCCCGTTTTCCCGCTTTCTCGTTATCCCGTTATTCCCGTTATCCCATTTGCCTGTTATCCCGATTTTTATTCATCCCATTATTCCATTTTCCCGTTATTCCCTCATCCTGTCATCCCGTTATCCCGTTTTTCGTTATTCCATTATCCCGTTATCCCGTTATCCTGTTATCCCGTTTTCCTGTTATCCCTTTTTATTTTTCCCGTTATTCCATTTTTCCGTTATTCCCTCATCCTGTCATCCCGTTATCCCGTTCTCCCGTTTTTTCGTTATCTTGTTATTCCCGTTATCCCGTTATCCCGTTTTCTTGCTATCCCGTTTTTTCTATAAAATAAAATGAAATAAACAATAGGGGTTGATCGTAGAAGGGTGAAAATTAGGAGTAATAGAATTTTTTTATTCTAAGTCATGACAAAATAAAAATAGAAATCTTGCCAAAAAAATAGGGGTTGATCGTAGAAGGGTGAGAATTCAGGGATGTATGTATTTTTGAATGCTGTATCATAAAAAAATAAAAACGATAATTTTTTTCTTAATAATAAGAAAAAAATTAAGGGGTGGACCACCCTTATTATTTAGGGAGATGATTCGTGAATCTGAACCATCCAGAGCGCCACCCAAACGCATACAAAAAAATTCATTCAAATCGGTCCAGCCATTTATAGATAAATAACCTAGATACCGACTTCAGCGCCATCTGCCGGGCTGATTTGTGAATGTAAACCATCCAGGGTGCCACCCAAACGCATACAAAAAAATCATTCAAATCGGTCCAGCCGTTTAGGAGGAGTTCAGTGCCACACACGTACAGTAGAATTATATATATATATATATATATATATATATATATATATATATATATATATATATATATATATATATATATATATATATATATAAAGATAGTAGCATTATATGGTCCTGCACCATCCTGCTGAAAAAAACATATTTTTCCCGATGTTCTCAGGTAGATCATTGATATTATTTTGAATATCGTTCTCTAAGAATTGTAGATATCTTTGGCCCGTCAAAGGCCCGTCGAAAAGAAGTGTTCCAATGATTCTTGTCCCGATGATTCCTACCCAGATGTTGAATCTAAACCTTCCTTGTTAATTACTCTCAGCAACCTAGGATTTTCTTGAACCCAATACCTTGTATTATTCCAATTGAACATACCTAGACTCATTGTAAACAGTATTTCGGACAAAACCATTATTCGAATCAGATGACGCAAAAGCAAATTACAATAACTTAGTCTCCGTTCTATGTCATTTTCATAAAGATGCTGATGCAAACTGTATTTATAGGAGCGATATTTATGTTTTTCAATACTTTTCTGGCACTTTCCCCACTGATCCCACATTCAATCTCCAATTCTCGCACTGAGGTAGATGGAGCAAAATGAACATAGGCTAAAACATTAGTTCCCGCTTCTTCACTGACGATGAAGTGGATGTGGATTTGATCAGCGGTTCTTTCCCTAGCATCATTTTCAGTTTCCTGAAATAGGTCCTCGATGGGTGCCGTCTCAACGGATAACGAACAGCGTTTAGCATACTAGCATTGACAGCGTTCTTCTGACATTCTCCGTATATGAATATCATATCGTTTTGATCGTTTCGAGAATAACGATTATTATTTTCCATTTCAAAAAAACTTTTTACAAAGGAAATGAGATGACAAGTAAAATTGGTATTTTACTTTTGACATGACATTAATCACCTACTGTTTCACATGATTCCACGGCTACCTTTCATTTCATCAAACCTCAACGAATAACTCATTGGAATTTGTAGGCATCGTATGAAATATTGTACAAATTTGAATTCTCCATCGAAGGGCCAGATGGCCCTCGGTAGGTACCATTTGAAAAACACGATTTTTTCGTTAAAAATGCGTTCAGAAAGTTTCAATTCTTGCTGTAGGATTTTTTATTGATCTCATCGATGAAATAACTATTACTATGAGTTACTAATGTGAATGTATAGATTTTAACCTGACCAAAGCCTCCAATGAGATTTTTTTTTCAATTGTAAAATAAAAATTTGGCAAAACTGTCGTATATAAGTTGAGCCATAGAACCCGAAAAACATCAAACATACAGGGTTGTTTTCACTGTCCTCATGTCATCCAGTCATTTTGCATCGGCTAATGTATTTAGCCCTCCTAAATTTAAAAATGGGACACAGCCCTTGAAGGCGAACTCCCAATTTTCCATATGGTCCAAATTATGATCATTGGAATTAAAATGATTTTATATAGTTAACCTACAAAATATTTTTTCATCTCCATAAAACTTTTATTATCCGCTGATGATGAACCTATAGAGTTCGAAACATGTTCACCTAATCGATGGTTTTTATCTAATCGATTGTTAATATTATATTGTGGAGACGACTTCGAGTTTTTCTTCTTCATAAAATTATACCACTCCACTTCGAGATACAATGGACTTCTACCACAGGTTAAACATACAGGGTGTTTCATTTGCAAAATCGAAGTTGGTGGCTATTCTGGCAAACCGCAAGTTGGCCATTTTGTTTCCATATGTCTGCTAATCCGAAAGTTTGTCTCATATCTATGTACAAAATTTCATTCAAATCGGTTGATAAGTGGAGGCGATATAGGCATGGCTCTAGTCCCATTATAACTGGAATATTGAATGCGTACCGTTTCTAGAGTTTTCAAGACAATGTTCTCAATACTTCTGCTTTAGAATATCCATTTTTCCAGTTCCAAAAGAGATCAGGAAAATAAAATTTTCAATTGAAAGATTCCTCCAAATATCTTCATAACCAAGAGTTTTCAGTTCACAAGCTAGCCAAGAAAAAAAAACCGCCGACAAACTTTGACGATAAGAGCTTTAAATAAAAGATGAATTTTGAACTCACACTGAACTCCCTCCACGATTCAGTCGTCTAGCGGAACTGGAGTTCCTCGGAATTATTCAATGTCGGCGTATTTTCTGAAAGCTAACAAATATCCAATAATCGATAAACCTCCACAATGGCTGTTATGTCAGTCTGTGGAAAGCTCACCTGGCGCGGATTTCGTGGTAACAAATTGGGGGTTGACGAAGGTTCAGGACATAGGATTCCAAAAGCTCGCACTGAATCGAAATGTCTGTTTGTGATGTCACTTGCAATAATAATGTGGGGAAAAGGGAGAAAATGCAACCGTTTTCTCCTTCCTATGTGGGAAAGAAGTGAACAGTAGTTAGATTGAGCGACGATCAGAGAAAATTCTCCTCGTCATTGAGTAGATCAACAGTTTTTATCAGGAGAGCAAGCATGAGTATATACAAATATATTGTCACTGAGTTGCTTTATCCAGGCCGCTAGGTAGTTTCTCAGATTTTTGCTAATAACTCTAAAATTTCGCAATTTTCATTCTAAGAAAAAATATTTTAGTTCTTTTCTGTAGATAGCAATATTTTTTATTAATAAAATAACTAATGAAACACCTTTTTGAAGACAAGTTTTTCATTTAAGCCGTGTACTAAAACATATAAAATAAGTTTAAGTCATCGCTGACAATGATTGTAATTATTTTTTGTTGAATTATTTACACTTACAGGAAAGATACCTTGTAGTAACGACTACAAGGTCTCTTCCCTGTGAGTTTTGAACTGGAAGAAATGATGATTTCCGAAGCTGAAAACCCCCACATACCAATTCGCTCTCTGGTTACTCTGGGCCACATGGTCTCGCACCGCCACTGGTTTGGGGCCTATTAGTGAGGTCTGAGACAGCTGGGAACGTTATGGGGGTCGTTTTGGGGCTCAACCCAATATAGGAGAAAATATGGCTGCTGTAGGGGGGGGGGGGTTAAGTGGTCTCTAGGACTGTCACGGAGGTGTGAGAGGTCTCGAGACATTATGGAGGTTGTTTTGGGGGCCCATCCATATATAAAGAAAAAAAAATGGCAGCTGTAGGTTAGGAATTTCAAGATGTCCGCCATGGGAGGCTCTGTCTGGGGCGTTTATCGGTGGACTACCACGGAGGTGTGAGATATCTGGGGGCTCCAGCCATGTATAGAAAAAACAATATGGCGGTTGTAGGTTAAGAATTTCAAGAGAGTCAGCCTCCATGACGGACATCTTGAAATTCTTAACCTACAGCCACCATCTTTTTTAACCGACGAAACCAAAAAGGAGGAGGTTCTCTATTCGACCCGTATATATATTTTTTTCCATCATATTTTTTTATGTATGATCACGCATAACTTTTTACTGAGGCGTCCGATTCTGATAATTCTTTCTTCAGTGGATAGGGTCTACTTCGAATTTGGTCCCATTTGAATTTAAAAGATGAAATTCACCCCTAAGGGTAGCGAAATGAAGGATATTGATCACTCACCCTCTGAATTCTGGTCCGTTAACCGATTCTTTCAGGCATAACTTTGTACTTCGATTTGGATGATTTTTTTTTCAATAGATAGGGTATACCTTATATCTGGATATCGGGAGGAATAAACCACCCTTACGGGTAGAAAAATAGGGGATAATTGATTTTTCACTAGTGAACATTGGCACACACATACGAAGTTGACAATGACAGATCGCTACTGACATTATTCTTGTTCCACATCCGTCAAAATCAGTATATTTTATGGGAGGATGGAATGATATACAAAGTAATGAAATAAACTCACCAGAACAACGAAAATAATTTTTATTAAACAAATAGTAAAAGTAGATAATCATATTATTTAAGTGGTAATAGTTGAAGTAAGGTGGGTAAGTAAGTATTTTGGAAGTAATCAAAAAAAAAGTAGGTAGTAATAGGTAGATTTTAGCCACAAAAAGTTGAAAAATAAAAACTTTTTAACAAAAAATTAAACCGACGAAAAAATCAACTGAAAAGCAAAAAATAAAATAAACCTTCTTAGTCTAAATGATAATTGAGCTCCTAAACTAATGTAAGTAACTGATTTTGAGTCGGCGCCAAACAAACTGGCAATTGAATTAGGTGAAGCGTAAAATGATGGCAGCGAAATGCACGGCTGCGTTTTGATGACTTCTTTCATAGATAATGATCTTCGATGATTGTTTGTTTGGCGCCGACTCAAAATAAGTTACTTACATTAGTTTAGGAGCCAAATTATCATTTAAACTAGGAAGGTTTTTTTTTTTCTTTTCAGTTGATTTTTGTGTCGGTTTAATTTTTTGTTGAAAAGTTTTTTTCCTATATATATATATATATTATATATATATATATATATATATATATATATATATATATATATATATATATATATATATATATATATATATATGGTTGGGGGTCCCCATATTGCCTCCAGTTACCACAGACCTCCGTGGCAGCCTACCTAACCTACAGCTGCCATTTTTATTTATATGTGCATGGGCCCCCAAAACAACCTCCATAATGTCCCGAGACCTCTCACGCCTCCGTGACAGTCCTAGAGACCACTTAACACCCCAGACGCGCCCCCCAGACCCAATATTTTTTCTCACTCAACCTACGGCAGCCATATTCCTTTCTATATATGGTTGGGCCCCAAAACGACCCCCATAACGTTCCCAGCTATCTCAGACCTCAGTGACAGGCCTCAAACCAGTGGCGGTGCGGGACCATGTGGAGTAACCGGCGCTCATAGTGGTATAGCATATCTACTCATAATCAGAAAACTCGTCCTCCATCTTGGGGCCGCTATCTTAAATTCAGAAATTTTGACAAAAAATAAAAATCTCCGACCCCGAAAACCCCCGCACACCAATTCTGTATCGACATGGATCATAATCACAAAACTCGTCCTCCATCTTGGGGCCGCCATCTTGAATTTATGAATTTTGACAAAAATTTCATGATCTACGATCTTGAGTACCTCCACATACCCATTTTGATTCGAATCGAACCATAATCACAAAACTCGTCTGCCATCTGAGAGCCGCCATCTTCAATTCACAAATTTTGACAAAAATAAAAATTTCCGACCTCGAAAACCCCACATGCCAATTTTGATTCGAATCGAACCATAATCACAAAACTCGTCCACCATCTTGGAGCGGCCATCTTGAATTCACGAATTTTTACAGAAAAAACATCTCCGACCCCGAAAACCTCCACATACCAATTTTGATTCGAATCGGTCCATAATCACAAAACTCGTACCCATCTTGGAGCTGCCATTTTGAATTTACAAATTTTGATTGAAAAATCATAATCTCCGACCCCAAAACCCCCATATACCAATTCTGAATGAAATCGGACCATAATTACAAATCTCGACCACCATCTTGGATCCACCATTTTGTTTTTTTCGCCAAGAAATTCCATACTGCATTGTTACCGGAATCATATTTACCTGCCCAAATTTCAAATGAATCGGACGATTAGAAGTTGGTCATAATTCACTTGTGAAACTAAATAAAAGCTTGTAAAAAAAGATTACATGCCATTTCCCCGACATATTGAAAGTTTCAGTAATGAAACGAATATAAGATATGGATTTGGATATCAGGTAGTACTGCATAAAAATGAGTTATTTCTGAAAATATAACTTATAACACAGCTCTGCGATTTTTTTGGAGAGTTTTATACTGGAGTATTCATTTTCATGATAGTTATCTCTACTATTATAAAATTGTAATTGTAGGTTTGTTTGATTGTTTGTTCGTTCGGTGGCAGATCAAAATGGCTTGAATGATAGATTCAATAAACACAGGAGGAAGCTGTTAAAACATGATATACAGGGTGATTCAAAAGTACTTGACAAACTTCAGGAGGTGATTCCTCACAATATTCTAATATGAATTGTGTAAATAAATATATGTCCAAAAACGCTTCGTTTCCAAGATACAGGGTGTTGAAGTTTTAATTTTATTTTAGTTTTTTTTCTAATAACTTTCGAAATACTGACGTTAATTGAACGAAAATTGGTATTGAGAGGTTTTTTGAGGTGTCAAATTCGAACCTGATGTTATTATTGCTTTTATTCGTAGGGGGCGTCACCTACACGTATTTTTCTTTTTTGAAGATTCATAACTTCTTTGAGCATATCTCTAGCACATTTTTCAGTAAAAGAATCGATTCCTCTATCATATCTACGTCAAAAAGCTACCATTGTCACAAGTCGCTATAAGCAACCGTTTTCTAGATATTTGGACTTGAAAATTTCAAGTCGATTATTTGATAATGATGCGTGTTGAAGTTATACCATTATTTTGCATTTTTCACAAGAATGTTAGGAAATGAATCTGACGTTCAAGTAAGTGTTTGGTTATTACATATTATGGAAGTTAACTTTAGTTGTTTTGTTGAAGTTTTGAAGAACACTAATTTTGAAAAAATGGATTAATTAAACAATAATGCTCATTTAGCCGTTAGCATTTCGTTTATGGCTTTGCGGATGGCAATGCGCGCGAAGCAAGTCGTATTTACCAGGAGCGATTTCCTAATCGAGTACTGCCTTCAGCTCCAACATCTACCAGTCTCCACCGTCGTTTGGCAGAAACAGGTAGCTTTGAGAGGGCAGCTGATAATATTGGAAGACCACGAGCAGTCGGAACCCAAGAATTGGAAGAAGCTGTTTTGAACGCTCTCGAGGAGAATCCAGAGACAAGCACAAGAATAATTGCCGAACCTCTCAATTCTACTCAGTCCACAGTTTGGAGAATTATCCACGATCTACAATTTTATCCATACCATTATCAAAGGGTACAAGCTTTTTTGCCACGAGACTTTCCCCAACGCATTACTATGTGTCAGTGGTTTCTGAGAAAATTGGCTGGAAATCCACAATTTTTAAGATATGTACTCTTCACGGACGAGGAGAACTTCATAACAACCATGTTTGGGCTCTGGAAAATCCGCATGCAGTTAGTGAAAGATATTATCAGTATAAATTTTCTGTGAATGTATGGGCGGCAATAATTGATAATTACTTGATTCCGTTCTGACTGAATGGCGCAACTTACAGAGACTTTTTAGACAATGAATTGCCGGGACCACTCCAGAATGTACCATTAGAAATTCGTATCCGCATGTGGTTTATGTTTACTCCAGTAGCAAACGAGAAAGATCTGAGATACCGAATAGAAGACTCCTGTGAAACAATAAGAAACACACCAATAATTTTTGAGCGGGTACGAGATTCGACGACTAGGAGACTGAATGCCTGTATCTTTGCTGAAGATGGACACTTCGAATAATTCATTTGAATACAATTTAGTTTCCATTATTTCATTTTATTCTACATATTAAAAATTTCTTGAAATAAAATGTTGATATTTCTTGCAAATTTTATGAAAACAAATACAGATTTTGCACACTATTTCAAACGAGTAATAGGTGGCGCCCCCTACAAAAAACCAAAACTACTTACTTAAACATCAAATAATCGATTTTCAAGTCCAAATATCTAGAAAACAGTTGCTTATAGCGACTTGTAACAGGGGTAGCTTTTTTACGTAGATATGATAGAGGAATTGAGTTTTTACTGAAAAATGTGCTAGAAGTACGCTCAAAAAAGTTATGAATCTTCAAAAAAGAAAAAGACGTGTGGGAGGCGCCTCCTACGGGTAAGAGCAATAATTACATCAGGTTCGAATTCGACACCTCAAAAAACCTCTCAATACCAATTTTCGTTCAATTAAGGTCAGTATTTCGAAATTTATTAAAAAAAAAAATGAAAATAAAAATAAAACTTCAAACACCCTGTATCTTGGAAACGAAGCGTTTCCGGACATATATTTATTTAGACAATTCATATTGGAATATTGTGAGGAATCACTTCCTGAAGTATGTCAAAGTACTTTTGACTCACCCTGTATGTCTTACTGAGCCGGCATCCAAGTATCAAATTATAAGTATAATTTGTAATGGCTGTTACAGAATGAATGTTGACTTATTCGAATGCATTCGCTTTGAAAGGTTTAATTTGGTGACTAACTACTGATTTTTTTTCTTGTCATCGTTTAACAACATAATCAATTTTTTGACGAGAATTAGTTTTTAATCTTTATATGAAAGGATAGTTCGGTGTAGACAAAATTTATCACGACAAACTCATAGTTTGTCTTTTATAGTGGCTTCAGTCTTGTGAATCCCATCATCATATATATATATATATATATATATATATATATATATATATATATATATATATATATATATATATATATATATATATATGCTCAACGAATGTATTCGATCTTCTTTTCTTGAGATATTGCCAAATATTCCTATCTTTCGACATCAAGAGATCGTATACTCCTAGTTAGTCCTTGAGAATCACGTTCACGGCCCTCATAATATTATGGCCTCAACGATATATGGCAGGGATAGGTCGGAACTATTGCCTTGACTTACCCGTTTATGAATCGATTTCCTTTCTCACACAAACCGTCAAAGTTAATTCAATATCGAAGTGGTAAAATGGATTGACATGATAGAGGGCATGAAAACGAGAGAACATGAAGTGGCGAGAGAAAATAAACGTGAAATCAATTATCTCTGGCAATTATTTCCATGAACATTTGGAACATGAATATTGATTGTTCTTGCGAAAAAAGGTCAGAACCCAGTCGAGCCTCATATAATGAGTTCTTTGTACGAATGCGAAGTCTGCAATTCTTGGTTCTGTTTAATTTTTCTGTTGAGTTTGTTGTTAGGGTATTGTTCTTCGTTTTCAACTGATGGGACTCAGCACGGGCTAACCTTTCATTTGATAAAAGATACTAAAAATGTTTTTTCGTTTACTTAGCCCCTCTTCCCAAATTCAGATGGATTGTTGAACTTCATGGTGCTATCTTTTGAATTATGACATCATGATACAACTGCAACTTCGTTTTCCTAGATTCCTGTGTGAGTTTTCGATCATTCACAATTTGCATTTTTTTTATACAGTGGATCATGGAATGAAAGAGTATATGTCTTTTAATGAAATACGTTTAAATGGATTTCTAACAGTTCAGAATTTATATATACCCCAGAAAATGTAATCCAACTCATTTGTTTTTTCTAAAGATCTCGTAATTTTTGGGGGCAGAAACTCATTATTCTTGAATTTCGGTGGTTGATGATGTACCCCAAAAAAAACGAAAGTGAAATTCATGGAAAGAAGAATGAAATTTGCTTATTTGGAGTTGTCAACTACGACATTTCTGAAATAACCTAAATCATTCTCGAAACCCGTATCCCCAGATCAATCAAACTGATTGTAAAATGAATCTACTGATTTTCATGAAGTTTGAAATTGAAGATATGCATTTGTTTTTATGTAAAGATGTATAGAATGTTTCAAACATAAGGTCATAAAATGTTAAATATAAATGATGCAATCTTTTCAATGGGTTTGATATATTTGAACCTCATAAATGATAATTGCCTTTATTGTTCCCAAATTTTTGTTATACAAGTGTAAACTATTACGGAAAAAAAGGCAAAGTCAATCTCAATAGTGAAGGATTCTTCGAACTTGCTCTTCACTTAACTCGAGAAATTTATGTCTATGTACAGTAATTTTCCTACTTATCTCTCCTTTTCATGAATTATTATCTCTACTTTGCATTAATCCACATGAGTTGGCAAACTGGTTAGGTTACTAAGTTAGACGAGTATTATGTTCCGTTCTTTCTCAACGTCTAACGGATGACCTTTTATAAGCTCTCTTCAGTGGAAAATAAACAATATTCCTTGTCTCTGAAAGGTGGAACATACCTTATCAGATTTTCAGTACCTATCCTGGGCCTGATTCATCCATGTTATCACTCAACAGTTGACCGTAGCAGGCAACTAAAATATGGAACCGAATAAAATCAATATTATCGAAAATTAGCGAGTTAATAATAAATATTGTCACCTACGAAAATGAATAATGGTACGCCACTACATCGGTTTTCGCACGTTCGATGACTCGGTGACGTAATGACAGGTTTTCCGGAAGTTCCAAGGTAACCACCGATAATTTCCTGGAACATGATTTATATATCATTCACAGACGAGGGACAGTACATTCAGGCAGTCTTCGAGGTGTATTGAAAACGGTCCTGTGTGGTATATTTTGGACAGTGAATTGATTGATTCAAATTGTCAGGATGCATAATTTGTTGTATCTGTGATGTGTAAATAAATGGACAATAATTAGTTGAGTATTTCAATCCCGATCCCATATTTCAAACCGATCCCATATTCGTGAGACTTGGTGTCAAGCTAGGTATATTAGAGACTACTTGGGAAAAATCGATAGTGAGTACGAGAGATACATCCTACGGCGATATGGTGGCCATATTGGATGATCAGTAGCAAAAACAAAAGCAGGAGGAACGGCGGCACACGGTAGAAAAACAATAGGGGAAGGACCAGAGGCGGAAAGAAATATAAGAAGAAAATAAACGGATATAAGAATATTTTCGGAATATTCCTGGAAGCCATTTTCAAGCAGATTGTTTGGGGAACCAAGAGGCAAATCGCAGTTCTGAAGGAGGAAGTTGACGCAGTATGGGAAGAACAAAGAAAGAGGTTACTGCAGCACGAGTAAAACAATGAAGTTACTGTGGTGCGAGGAGAAGAAAGAAGCATCTGGAAGAACTACAAAGGGAAGTTACCCGAGTGGAGATCTGGAACCACCATGACAGGGTTGAACAATTCCATGAAAATACCGACTTTTGATGGACAGTTGCCATGATCTCGATAACGTGGATAGTTTAAACCCGCTTCAGGGCACGATGAATGAGATGATTCATGAAAGGCTACTGCACTTATAGTGGCTTTGGAAGGACGTTGCTGTCCATTCCGAAGATCAGCAGTGGACGCATTGAGACTTGATTGCTGCTCTCTAATCAAGGTACGGATACCAATATCGAGAACAGGGCACAATTGCGTGAGAAAATTGGGAGAAAGCCTACAGGAATTCGTAGTGGTCGTGCAGAAGCTGATTCAACTCATCAACACAAAGGTTTCACAAGCTTTCAAGAAATAGTTAGCGCTGTATGTATTTATTGACAATTTGAGATACAGTGGAATACAAATGACTCCTAGATTGAGCTTTAGTTCGTTTCTTGGGAGGTAGAAGGCTTTTAACACCTCTAGGCCGGAACTGAGAGTGATTTTGATTGAAGAATCACCCCAAGAAGAGGACGGGGTCATTTAGAGAGCCAAAAGAAAACTATTTCAGATGTGGAAGGAGTGGACATATTCAGATAAGTACAGGATGAGGTTACCACGTTCGTTATCACCCTGGGCGACACGTTTTCACTCACCGACGAGTAATTGATCATCTAGTAAGTTTTTGGGCAGATACCAAGAAACGGGATTAGCCGATACATCGAGAAGCATGCAGACTAGTGGAAGCGAAGCTCCCAGGATCATCCGAGTCAACCGAGTCAGAAGATCCACTGGAATACTATTGTAATACCAGAGTCTCGTTAAGAAGATCGTATTTTGAAGCATTCGAGCAGAGCCTGAAAACCATATCTCATCAATGAGACGCCAATATCAGACGAAAGAGACTATCCACTGGAGACTAATGGACCATCGCACTCATGAGACAGGACCAAAAATCCGATCCAAACATTGGGGACTTTCTACGTTCGAAAAAGAATGGAATTGGCGGACCCTCCCGAAGAGATAATGTGATGCCCCATAATTACAAAAATTCCAAAATTCCAAAAAAATAGGTTAAAAGAAGCGGACTGAAAACTGATATGGTACATGCCCCTAAAAATACTTCATCATAAAATTAATTCCTATATTCCTTAATATTTTTACAAAAAAGAGAAATTATCGTCCGCTGATCGCCATATCCAGTAAACTTAACGGGTAAACAAAAGTATAAATTCATAGTTTTTTTTGACAGCTCTCCTAATCGCATTGCGATATGAGATATCATAAAACTGTTTTCAATGTATTTAGGACGACAGAAAAACGCTACAAATTTATAGATTATGACAGCCCACTGATCGGAAGGCATACATTTTTGTTGAATATATTTTTGATGACAGAAGCAAAGCCAATAATTATTGAGCCGTTGACAAGTTGAAAATAATTATAATATCAGACATTTGACTACCTCTGTCTGTGACTAAAGCGATTCGATCACCAATCCGGGTTCAGCAGTCAACCAAAGAACAAGTACGTTCAAAATGAAGTTAGAATTTCATTCGATCACGACCTAGTGAAATCAAGATGAGAAGAGAACGAATATAGTTGTCAAGCAGTGAACTTAAGTAGCCATCAATGGAAATTATATTTAATTTAATCCGAGCATCCAAGTAAATTCACCAGTAGACCAGTATTTTCTCCAAAAAGTACCTATTATTGATCAACGCTTCCAGAACGTGAATAAGTCAACGAAAAACCTCGAATCGATAGTTCATGATCTCATAGAAAACCATATCCATACACGCTATACTAATATACAGTGCGAGTAAAATCAAAATAATAATTTCCGCGGGATAAATCAAACTACTGATAAAATTGAAACTAATTGTCGTTTAAAAGCCATCTTCAGTGAATAAGTGTTGACTCTGCTGATGTATCGTAAGTTATATATGTTTTCTGTATTTATGGGTTGGCAAATTGAATCATTCATAATGTGCATGTGTCTGTAAAGGTATCCCCATGATTTCATGTTACCAAAGATTTCAAAAGGTAATTATTTCCAGCCGTTTTTGACAATTGTTTTCACTCTTGTTTTTAGTCAATCTATTTCGATTTGTAGCCTGATGTAAAATCACTTTCAAGTAAACTACACTCTAGTTTGGTCTGGATATTGTATCAAATTATCCGTTTATAGAACGAATGAAATATTTTTGTCAACTTTTATTAAATGTAAATGCCTATTCTTAACATTTTCATGAGTGCATTATTATTTTTAAATATTATTTTTCGAATCTTTCTGAAATCCGGTACGTACTTCCTGGATAAACAACTCACGCCCAAGCGCAGATAGAAGGGGGTATTTTCTGTGCCGCTCCAGGAACATAATCTCGGTTTGACCATCCTCAGATGGTCGATGCTCTCGATGCTTGTTTTCGCAATCTAACAAAAAGTCTGGTGTTGCAGGTGTGTTCTGTTTATTCATAACACCCTGTATAGTCCGGGCTCATCAATATTTCTTGACAGATATCAAGGCAATGTGGGATTGTGAGAATTGGACTACTCAGAGTGGTATGGGAGGTCAATTCCCCTGGTTTTGCCCAGAAAGAGGATAGGTGAAGTCTTGAAGGAAATCCATGAGTGAAAATCAGGAAGACATCTGGGAGTCAATATGACTTTGGACAAGACCAGGCAGTATTTTTCCACTGTCAAATTATCGATTAGAATACTGATAAGAGATCATGATTAGGATCAAAACTTTTTCACAATATGTGTTTATTTCTGTTCATTCCTAAATTCCTTGTAGCTGAATATACAGTGAATCGGATTTTTATTGTCAATAGTGAAATTTAAATATTTCCAAATAATGTTTGTGGAGCCCAGTTATTGAATTAGTTTTCTAATTTTATTTTCTGTTTTTCTTGAAACATTTCTTCTCAAGTTCATTATGATAACCAGAGGATACTGAGAAATACATCGGGAGGATTTCTCTTCTATTTCTTAATCCAATCAAAGTTGAATTTTCCGCATTAAACAATGGAAATAGAGAATTCAATTTGGAAGGAAACCTATTGAAGAATTTGAAGAACTTTCCATAGCCTTATATCAATATTATCCTGGAGAACAGTAGCAGCATGAAAGTTTGAGGGTCATACAGTGACCGGCAGAAAGTACGCATCATATGGGATTTTTTTTAATATAATATTTTGACAAATGTCGATACATGCAATCGCTTCTGCATCAGAAAAAACCCCAAAAGATGTTGTACAGTGCCGTTCGTCTTTTCTTGTTTGGCGGGAAATTTAAAAAAATTAAAAATTATGTCTCAAAACACACTTATTTGGGAAAATATTGAAAAATGTTATTTGGAAAAGTTGTTTAGAACGACATTTTGGAAAAAAATCTGAGATGAAAAAATAAAAATCAATTTTTGCCTTAAAAAAAAATTCATTTTGGAAAAATACATTTCTGACAAAAAAACTCATTAGTAAAGCCCAAGAGTAATATTTTGAATAATATTTTGTAAAGATTCACCAGCTACTTCTATTTTATTCGAAGAAAATTTTAAATCTGTGGATTTGCCATGTGTTTAGCTGATTGATTCAATTTTTTACATAATTACATTTTATAATAAAATTAGAAGCTGAAATAATTATAAACCAAACAATTTAATGCATATTCGAAAGTTTGTGAATGTCCATCACTCGACGTGTCTACCCTGATGTTCAATACATGTAGTTGTTCGGGATTTCATTTCTCTGGACACATTTCGCAGCATTTGTGGTGTAATGTTATTGATACATTATCGTATTACTTCTTCTAAATGGTCGATATTACGAAATGGCCGATGTTTATGAACCCTACTTTAAAGGTACCCCTATAAAAAGAAATCCAAGGGCGTCAAATCTGGGAATCTTGCAGGCCACGGGTTTTCTGAATATCGTCCTATTCATTTATGAGGAAAGTGTTCGTTAAGCCACGCTCTGACTTCAAGGGTACTATGTACTGACGCTCTGTCTTGTTGGAAAAAAATATAATTCCTTCTTTGCAGCGGTAATCCATGTAAGAAATAGAAAAACACATTATTTAAAAACACTAAATAATTTCGTGAATTAGGGTTGCCCCTGAAAAAGTAAGGCCCAACGATCTGTGTATCTAATATGCCGCACCAAACATTAGTTTTGAAAGAAAATTGACTTTTTGCCTCTACCTTCCAATTTGGGTTCTCATCAGCTCACCATCTACAATTCTGGGAACTGACAGTACCGGTTGATGTAAAAGTCGCCTCATCAGTAAATAAAATGTTTGTAGAAAAATGTTGACATTCTTCAATCATGTTTCGGAACCAAAATGAAAAATCTAAGCGTGCATTAAAATATCGAGTAAGGTGTGGATGAATTTTGGTTTGTATGCACAAAATTTATTATTCTTCAAAATTCTTCTTATGGATTTTTCAGATATACCGGTTTGTTCCTGCCTCTCCGATAGTGCCATCCGTGGATTTTCTGTGACCGATAACAAATCATTAAAGGTACCTTCCTCATCTATTGACGGGCTTACTATGTGGAAATTTGTAACGATTTTCTACACTGCCTGTAGCTTTAAATTTGTTAAAAATACGCAACACAGTAGATCCATGGATATTCTTATTTGGATATCTAGCATTGAATATATCTGCTGCTTCTCTGGAACTATGGAAACGCTCACCACATATTAAGACGAGCTCAATTTTTTCTTGCAAACTCTCTAATTATTGTTAACACACAACAAAATGTAACATTTACAATGAAAAAAACTATAGAATAACGACGATAAAAGCACCTGGATGAATAATAACACTACTAAATCGTTTGACAACCCTCAATAACACATTGTCATTATTAGTCAATTGTTTCATGGCCTCTTTGATCGTGAGGAAATCTGTCGATGCACGCATCAACAATGATAATATTGTATGATTCCAACAATTTGCCAAAAATCAATTTATTTTTTGTTTGAATAAAAAATTCAATTTGAAATTATGTAGATACGAGGACCTTCATTAATAATGAATGGTATCGGGATTATAATGTCCTGGGGATATTTCAGTGACCTCTATGAAGCAGCTGAATACATGGCAAATCCATAGATTTCAATTTTTTTTTCCGAATAAAATAGAAGTAGCTTGCGAATATTTTAAAAATATCATTTAAAATATTACTGTTGGCCTTACTAATGAGTTTCTTTGTCTAAAAATGTATTTTTCCAAATTGAAATTTTTTTATGGCAAAAATATTTTTTTTTTTATCTGAGATTTTTTCAAAACTTGTACATAGCTATAAAATAACGTTCTGAACAACTTTTTCGAATAACATTTTTCGATATTTTCCCAACTAAGTGTGTTTTGAAACATAATTTTTAATTTTTTTGAATTTCCCTCCAAACACGAAAAGACGAACGGCACTGTACAACGCCTTTTGGGGTTGATTTTGATGCAGAAGCGATTACACATATCGATATCCGTCAAAATTTATTAATAAAAGAATTTCCCATATGATGCGTACTTTCTGCCGGTCACTGTATATTAGTTTCATCGAATCAATAGACTTTATACTACGAAAAAACGAAAATATGTTTTTCAATGGAATATATGTTTGATTTTCCATAGAGATGTGTTGATCAGATGGAATCAGATGATTGATGAAAATTATCCCCTTCCTATGGTGCCAATAACAGAAGAGGAAAAAACCGATATATCCTGCTTCTAAAATTCAGTATCAATTCAAAATATGAAATATATCACGCTATTGTTACCAGTTATTGAAAAACTCTTCTACATATCTATAATCCATCCAACATCATTATTCTATTCTTGAAACGTAAGCGGTTTACTCTCGTAGAATATTTATAAAAAAATACTGGATTTTTTATTTTCAAAAACCTGTTTAATGATTCATGAAGAATCGTTGAAATAAAAATAGTTGCTCGTCTAAATATATGAAAATACAGATAATGTTCGAGTTTCGTGCAATCATTGGTTCAGTTGGGATATAGTACGAACAATTGAAGTGATTCATTGATTTATATTTATATTTCTCTTTTCAAGAGTATGAATTGTATTTCGAGACATGCAAACGTTAGCATTTATAAACTTTCATTAAACGCGATTTGGTTTCATGGGTTATACTGATAATTGATATTTATTGATTCATAAAATACCCTGACTAACCTAGAAATGATAAATATTGATTGTTCGATTGTTCATTGGGTGATAGTTGGATCGTGTGACAATTTCCTGCCATCAAAAGTCATGTAAACTAAATGAAATATGCTTTTCTTCTGTTCCAGACTCACACAGTTGTTTCATTATGTTCATTAGGGAACAATTATGGACTTTCTTGGGAACATACTCAAACTTACGATCATTGGATACAGTTCAATTGAACATACCTGGCATCTGTAGGTTTGTACGTAACATCGTATTTATCGGCGTTTTCCAGGGAAGTTGCCCAAGAGACACGCACGGATGTGGGATTAAGGAACGTCACCGTTATATTCTGGGGAACGCCTGGACCTCCGGGCATCGAACCTGAAACACAAACCGAGATTATGGAAAAGCTAGCGCTTTGCGAAAGCTTTTTTGGAGCAGGTGAAAATTTTATTCCACTCACGTTCCAAATTGAATTCTTTGAAATAGCCAGAAATAATAACAAAGGCCTTGAAAATAAATCTATTATTGGGACTGTAAAAATTGTGTATTATTTATTACTCCAAACCTCATATATTTGCTAATGATAATATATATTGTCAACCGATTCGAAAAAAATATCTTCAATGATATCATAATTCAGGTTCTGAAGTTGGTGCAGTTCAATTGTCCCATTCTACATTGATCGTCATGATAACAATTCACAACTTGATTTGTATGTGGTAGAGAAGAGAGATACTCCAATCAGTTGGCAAAATCTAGGTCGAAAATGAACAATAGTCATTGACAAATCCGATATGGAGCATGAAACGAGTATGCACGATTATGTAAAGTTATTCATGAAGCATCCATTTTACGAAGCAGTTTCGTTCGTTCTGAATATTCATAACTATGTCTTTCCTCAAGTACTCACAGGTCTTTATGGAAACTGAATTGAATGGGGTGTACCCTATAAATATACAAGGCACGACGGGTTGTTTTAATTGAAGTGATACCCTTGGTTTTCCACCAGAAATATCACATCAATTTAAATATATTTTTGAATAAAATTGAGCGTATTCCCATGAAACTATAACTCGAGTCACCTATATGAGAGTATATTTATAAAGTGGATATATAACAATCCAGAACTTGGGATTATCAAGTAATGAATGAAGGGCACCATGACTTCATAAAAAAGTTCAAAGTTTTGTGGTTTCTCATTTCCCACAACGCTTTCCTCATCAAATACTATATTTTTTTAATCATGTTTAATTTTGAAAGGATATGTTTGATTAGTGCTCGTGGAAGCACTTCTGTGCTCGCAAGCACTGTGCTCCCGAGCACTTTTTTGAATCAGTGCTTAGTGCTAAGTGCTTTGAGCATTTCACGAGAAAGCTTATTGCTTGGTAACCGCATTTAGAAATTTCAGTTGTGTCTCAAATGAAATCATGCTGTTCACAGGGACAGATTGCATTATTTTATACAGTATTTGAGTGCAAGTCGAATTGTTACAATGTAACTTAGTTGATCAACGGATGTGTAGGCTGGGGTCAGTTGACAATGGAGCGATCATTCCGATCCGGGTGGTCTTGCTAGTGAATTCCGCTGACTCAAGGAAATTGAAAAACCAAAATTAATCTGGACAGTAATATATGCAATAAAACTTTTGAGAGCCAATCAAAGAAATTAGCGGGAAAAACAGACACACGGTGGCATTCTCTTAAGCCATAAGAGATGCGTGGAAAAAAGTTAGTTGGGTCTCGGGAATTGATTGGGAAGGCTCGAACAAGTTTACTAGAAATCTTTTGAATCTTCGTGAGAAGGAATCGAAATTTGCGATTAGTGAGATTTCGAGGGCAGAAATTGCTTAAGTGTCATTATGATGCTATACGAGGGTAAAGAAAATATTTGGAATAACTAAAGGATGGAAAAATGAAGCCGGTTATGTGAAGAAAATTGTTGCACACTTGGTGAGTTGCGGTGCTTTGAGTATCTATAATTCATCCTAGTGCAATGCTTACATCCGATTTCGAGGGTGAACATTTGTGTATTTGAACATGAAAAGTTGAACAATTAAAAAATTCATAGAAATCTACGAGAGACAAATTCCACAGCGCGCGACGAAATTATTTTGGCATGGAGCATATGGGCTCTTTCATCAAGCATTTGACATGGATCATTATTTTGAAGTAGTTGGTTTTGTTTTATTTGAGAATTCTTTCGATTTATTGCCTGAATTCTACCTTACTTTTATTTTCTCGATAAACTTTCGGCTGTAAAATATTTTTGAATTCAAGTGTTGAAGTTATTTCCGGGTATTATTAATGGGGATGGTAATAGAGAGAATTTGTTAAACCTAAAGTCGAGGACGTTTTTTATAAGAACAAATAAAAAAAACAAGGAGACAAAATGAGTATATAAGGAAAATTGTATCAAAAAACAAATGTATTCAAAAATACCGCGGATATGTGAAGTTGCAGCTGAGCCTCGTTTCGTAGGTCAATTGGTGACTGGAATAGATAAAAGTGCATCATATTATTCTATAACTGAGATCCTATATAATTAATTATAAGTAATATCTATTCATATTGACGAAAAAATGAAAACGGTCAATTGATGCTTTATCATCCTAATATGATTCTGAAATAACAGCTGTATCAACAAGTCCCTATTTTCCATCGACACATAATTTTCTGGAAAGCAGTGGTCAATGTATAAGTTATTGGAAACTCCTACAGATCTACTGACATAATATAAATTCCAGTTCTTATAAAAATTCAATGAAGAATGGAATATACAGTGAGCACGTGAAGGTTGGAACAAATTCGTTAAAAGCTTGATAAGGCCATTGGGGAAAAAAAGCTCAGACACATCGATTTTCTTTTTCAGTTGCGCATTTTTTGGTCGTTATCACTGTTCGAGTTATGAAGTCAATTTTAAAAAAATGGCACGTCCCTATTTCGATAAAACCTTGAAAAAGAACGCATTTTTCTGTGTATAATTGTCATATTTTTTTTTATGTTATATAACCGTACGTTCGAAAAATAAAAGACATTTCATTTATAATAATGTAATTTATAAACATGACAACAGGACTAAATAAATCTACAAACTTTCAAATTGAGTGCTCAAATTGCAAATCATTTGCCTCTTGATAATATGCAAGGCGATGTTGAAACTCTTGCAAAACATTAGTAAGGGTAGCAGCGTTAATTAAATTAATTTCGGTCCTAATTCTCTCTTTTAGTTCATCAATAGTAAAGGGTCTGTTAACGTTAACTTTTGACTTAAGGTATCCCCACAAAAAAAATCTAGTGGGGTTATATCAGGAGATCTAGCTGGCCACTCTCAGAATCCTCGTCTGCCAATCCATCTATTGGGAAACATATTATCGAGGTATTCACGTACATGTCGTGCGTAATTCGGTGTCGCTCCATCTTGCTGGTACCATAGTGAATTGTCCGGTAGCTGAAGATTTTGATGATATGGGTACAGAGCCGCAAGTGCGGGAATTATGTAATGTTGCAGTGAATCCTAATATTTGTGACCGTTCAGTGAACCGTCAATGAAAAAAGGTCCCACAATTGTATTACCAACGATTCCCGCCCACACGTTGACTGTCTGTGGATACTGAGTGTGCCCTTCCAGCGCCCAGTAAGGGTTCTCTGGTGCCCAGTACCTGGAGTTCTGCCTATTCACTGTACCATTTGAGCAGAAGGTGGCCTCATCTGAGACAACATATTGCCGTATGAATTACGGATCATTATTACATCGACCCATCATTAATTCACAAAATTCTTGTCTGCGATCGAAATCATCTTCATTAAGTTCATGTATTACTTGCACTTTATATGGGTGCTACTTATTCTTTTTAGCAATTTTGGAACAGACGTTTGACACATTGATTGCTCCAATGCAACTTGACGACTAGGTTCATGAGGATTTTCTTGCAATGATAATAATACATCCAATTGTTGATCTTCCGTAATGCCTGGACGACCTTTATAATTATCACCGACATTGCCACAATTTATACATTTCATTTCGACTTTGCTCACCGTCGAACGTGTAATAGGTCTATCGGGATATTTATTGTTGAATAAACTACGAACCTCAGCTTGCGTACGGGTCTTATCTTCATAACCTATCATCATTAAAATCTCTATGCGTTGCTTTCCGCTTAAACGGGCCATGATGTCGATAACTTATTTATACGACAATTATTTGATAGCTAACTATTATTGTGAAGTCGAATTAATAATGATGAGACATGTCCTTAGAACAATTGTACAAAAAAATCCAAAACGATAAAGAGTAATTTAAAAAAAATATTTACAGTCAGTGTCGCCGTCGAAACAAAAATTAGAAAAATGCGCATTTTAGTATCCCTGAATTAGTTTCTGGAAATGTTTTCATGTAACATAAAAAAAATTACATCCATACACAAAAAAATGCGTTCTTTCTGAAAGTATTATAAAAAAAAATGACGTCATAACTCGAACAGTGATGACGTCCTCAAAAATATGAGTAGACCACTATATATATATATATATATAGGGTGGCCCACCACATTCGCCTCGGTATTTCTACGAGAAATGAAGAGAGTTAGGGAAAAACTTTCAGCACAGTTATATGTGGGTCTATGAGGAGCATACTCCAAAATTATTTTGAAATATATAGGGTGATCCCCAAAAAAATTACATACCAAAGTTATATTTTTTCTTATGGAACACCCTATATTTTTAGATATTATAGACAAAATAAAGGTGAGTTACCATTATATTTCCCATACTTAAAACTGACCGTTTCTGAGAAATTTTGAGAAATTAAAAAATACAGACCATAATTTGAAAATTGTTTTCACCCTGTAACGTGTAACGAGCTGCTCGTGATTAAATGTAGTGCTTAGCTCAAAGGTTAAAGTTGACTACTACATGAAATTTTTAAGGCAATATTATACAGAGTGGCGAAAAAAATTGCCTCAAAATTTGGACACACATTTAATTAAATAACTTTTTAAAGTTGAATGGAACACCCCGTATTCAGTGGCGTAATTTGACGCAGAATCAGATTCCCTTCAAAACTATATTAGGGTTGCCTATACCTATCTCTCCTGCTTTTTACACAAAAAGCGTTTTTATATTTTACTTATGAGTAATTTTTTTATCTTAAAAATGAAACACACTGTATTGTAATGAAAAGCTTAAAAAGCATTCTTGAAGTCATTTTATCAGAAAATTAAGAATCTTAAATAGTTTATTATTTTAATAAATGCTCAAAATGGTGTCCATTATTCTCGATGCATGGGCGAACTCTTCCTTGAAATGAGTGCTGAACTCTGGATAACATATTTTGCGGTATGGAACGAAACGCATTTCTTATTCGTACTTTCATATCCTGAGGTGTCGTTGGCGGTGTATCGTGAACAATACTTTTGATATATCCCCATAAAAAATAGTCGGGACTTGTAAGGTCCGGAGACCTGGCTGGCCAGTTCTGTGGACCTCCTCGTCCTATCCATCTATTTGGATATTGTCGATCTAACTCGTTTCTAACACGTCTATCAAAGTGTGCAGGAGCACCATCTAGCTGCATCCACATCCGTTGACGAATATTAATAGGTATACTTTCCAACAGCACAGGCAAATTATCCCTAATAAATCCGAGAAACATGACGCCGTTTAAGTGACCATCAAAAAAGTAAGGACCTACTGCTTGCGTTCCAATTATTCCACCCCACACATTAACAGACCATCTGTGCTGGTGATCAAGGGTTCTAAAAATATTAGGGTTCTCGTAACTGTGATAGTGAAAGTTATGTCTGTTAACTAATCCGTTGTTATGAAAAGTTGACTCATCGGAAAAAAGCACATAATCAAAAAAAATTTCTTCATCACCAAACTTTTCTAAAGCCCATAAACAAAAATTCAGTCGTCGATCATAATCTTCTTCAAAAAGCTGTTGATGTAGTTGAATGCGATACAGGTGGAATGTGTACTTTTTAATTATTCTTTGGATACTCTGTCTGCTTATTCCAGTTGTTTCACATATTTTTCGCTGACTTGTGTGAGGGTGTTCAACTAGAGATAACATCACTAAATATTCATTTTCCTTATTTCCAGTAACCGGTTTTTGCCGTTCTTGCTTATTATAGGATACACTGCCTGTTCTTCGGAAAAGCTGCAACAACTTTTCCAATGAACGCTTGTTAGGATGACTCCTATTAGGATACCTTTGGGCATATACTCTTGACGCTGATAAACAGTTTTCTTCACACTCACCGATTATCAAAATCATATCAATTCATTCTTCCTGGGGATAAGTTCTCATTTCACAATATTTCAAAAAGACAATAATTTTAAACTAGTTAAAACAATGATAATGGTTTGATTAACAAGTTGTGTCACTGTCAAATACTTTTTGTTTCATAATAATAATTAACGTCATCTAGGCCAGAGCTTACTATTATTGAAAAAATAGTATAATAGATTTTATAGGAAATCGTAAATGTATGTTTTTATTGACCCCATATTGTAATTTTGGTATTTATTTCAATATGAAGTCTAATTTGCTAAGAAACAAGCGAATTTAACAATTTCGCCTCAATAATTGTGACACGTGCATCTTCTTATTTTGAAGAATGCTTTAATATTTCAGAAATGACAATAAATTTGAGTTTTTACATTTGCCTGCATTTTACTTAAGATACACCGTATTTTCAAAAATTTAAACTTCTGCTTCTAGCGAATCTACGTATTCCTTAATGAAAAGGTTTTTAAAACGCTTTTTAAGCTTTTCATTACAATACAGTTTTCATTTTTAATATAAAAAAATTACTCATAAGTAAAATATAAAAACGCTTCTTGTGTGAAAAGCAGAAGAGATAGGTATAGAGAACCCTCATATAGTTTTGAAGGGAATCTAATTCTGCGTCAAATTACGCCACTAAATACGGGGTTTCCATTCAACTTCAAGAAGTTATTTGATTAAATATGTGTCCAAATTTTGAGGCAATTTTTTTCGCCACTCTGTATAATATTGCATTGAAAATTTCATGTAGTAGTTAACTTTAACTTTTGAGCTAAGTAGTACATTCAATCACGAGCAGCTCGTTACACGTTGCAGAGTGAAAACAATTTTCAAATTTTGGTCTGTATTTTTAAATTTCTCAAAATTTCTCAGAAACGGTCAGTTTTAAGTATGGGAAATATAATAGTAACTCACCTTTATTTTGTCTATAGTATCTAAAAATATAAATAAATATAGGGTGTTCCATGAGAAAAAATATAACTTTGGTATGTAATTTTTTTGGGGATCACCCTATATATTTCAAAATAATTTTGGAATATGCTCCTCATGGACCCACATAAGACTGAGCTAAATGTTTTTCCCTAACTCTCTTCATTTCTCGTAGAAATACCGAGGCGAATGTGGTGGGCCACCCTGTATATATATATATATATATATATATATATATATATATATATATATATATATATATATATATATATATATATATATATATATATATATTCATATAATTAATGAGAATTAGAGATATATTTTGATGTTAGTTCATTCTCACTCAATATTGTTCACAATCATTTCTTCTTTATAATTGGAATCTTATTGAAATAATTCCCAGTGAAAACTTTCACATGTTGTTTTCATTCCGATATAAATGTTTTCCCCTTTTCTATTTAGATTGGCATTGAAAAAAATTCGATTCGTTTTGTGTTCGTTACTTCGAAATGAAACGCCTCTGTGAAATGATATCATTATACTGGAAACATTCAAATATCGCTGAGCCGCGATGTTCCAATTAAAAAAGCGCGCTATTACCCGCTTCTATCATATTTCTATGGAAATCGCTAAAGCCCAATTGGGTTAGAATTCGCTTATAGATGCCAAGGCAGGGTACCCGTCGGCGTCTGTATAATTGATGGAAAATAATAAATTCAATTAATGTACAATGGAATAGTTTATCGAGTCTATCCTGCGAAATTGCTGTCAATGAGTTACGAATTTCGAGAAGTTTTTCTCTAGGAACTACAGATTATCTGACTGATATTTGAATGAGTGATCAGCTCACGTTCTTCCAATTCGAAGCAATCATGGACGAATGAACTGTCAAACGTTAATTTTTCGTCCTTTTTAACCGACAAAAAAAGGGGAGGTTCTCTAATCGACTCGTACAACTTTTTAGAGAGTTGTCCGATTTTGATGATAATATTTTCAATAGATAGGTTGGTTTCATTTGGATTTGAATAAATTACACTTTCGAGGGTAGAAAAATGGGGGTAATTGTTGGTTCACCCACTGAATTTTTACTTCTTAAACGATTCTACCACGCATAACTTTGAACTGGGTTATTTGGTTCAGATGATTCTTGCTTTATATTATAGGGTTTGCTTGGAAGTTGGTCCAATCTGAATTTGAAAAAATAACACCACCGAGGATAGGAGAATTGGGGATGATTTATATATTTCACACCTGTGAACCGATTCTGTTGAAACTTGGCACACATAATATGTAGTTCGGAAGCCACTACAACATCATGGAGACCCGGAGTTGATCTGATTATGGAAACGAAAGACAGTTGGGGGATCTCCTCAACGGTTCACAGCAGCTTGGTAGACTTTAACCACAAAAAATTAAAAACTTTTCAACAAACAATTTAACCGACTGAAAAAGATTCAGTTTCTTGGCAAAAAATAGAATGACCCTTTTTAGTCTAACTGAGCTCCCAAACTGATGAGAGTAAGTGATTGAGTCGGCGCCAAACACACAATCAACGAAAATCATAAAATTACTTCATAGAAATGATCAAAACAAAATAACATAAAACGCAACGTGAACTCTCCAGCGATAATCAATAACATTGCAAAAATGCGCTCTCCGCACTACCCCTCGCAACGACATGTGCCCTCACGTGTGTGTGTTCATTTTATTTTTTGCTTTTCAGTTTATACAGGTTTATTTTTTTGTCAACAAGAATTTATATCCATTGTATTGGAAGAGAAGTAAAGATGAGTCCCTTCAGCAACTGATGTCAGATTCAGAATTATCATCTGGAAATCCTCATGAGAATTGAAATGAACTTTACTACTTGAAACTCTATCTCGCTTCGAAACCTTCGATATAACGAGCGGTTCCAGGTAAACAGGAATGTTATTATGTCCCTAAAAACTGATAAAGAATAAGCAATACAGGTTTATATGAGAAAAATTCAACATTTTATTCAGTTATTCATTCAACAAGTAAAATGATACAACATAATTTTCCATTCGTTCCATACGTTGTGTTCACCATTCTTGGAACTGAAAACAAAAATATATAAATAATACCAAAACACGCTTTTCTAGCAATATGCACTAAAGAGAGAATACATTTGAATAAGCGTTGGGTTTGTCGCTAGCTATTCGTAAAGGTAGAGTGATTATGAATAGTAAGTACAGAGCACGGCTTTTTTTCCATCATACTTAATTGATTGGTCAGTGACTCCATTCTTATCATTTTGAACTTTTGAGTATATGTTGCTACAAAAGCGAGTTTTTAAACTTTCATCCAGATGGGATTGAAGTTTTTACTAACTTTCGGTGAACGTGCTGAGACCACTGCACTCACCAATTTTTTGTGATGTAAATAAGGCTTTTTCAACTATTATGAGATGATGATAATGATTCGGACATCTGAATACGGGTGTGAATTGAATTGAATGATTTCATTACATTCATACATACATACAGGTCAAGCTGATGGAAGAGTGTTCAAAGAAATAAAACAATTCAATCTGTTTTCGTCTAAGATTAATTTCAGGTGGCTTAATTGGTAGGGAGGGAAAACGAGACAGGCATGAGTCTGCTGCATGATGAATTCATAATATTATTGGATTAGTGAAATTAGTCAGTGTCTTTGTCATAAATTGAAATTTCACGTGAAAGAGAGGAGATTATAGACTTCCAATGGATTAAATAAACCTTCTGAAATGACGAACAATGAGATTGTCCTGAAATAATTCTGTGCAAGGGGTCACATAACTCACAGGTCTCCTTGCTGAAACCTTGATTATCTTGAGATGTTCTAAGCGGGTCTCGTAATTGAACAAGATATTATTTCTCATGAATTTTTGGTCCTGCTGGAAAGGAATATACTGTCTATATTCATCAGGGTGGATAGCTGGTTTAGGAAGGAAGAAAACAAACTTCTTGATTTTTTTAAATCTCCGACGTTTCGATCTCTATTTTAAATACTTCTCAAGGCAAAATTATAGGAGTCTTAAGTCTATGATAGTACAAATTTCTGATGTCGTTTCTAACATAATATAGGGATGAATACTGACAATTTACTAATATTCAGGAAAGAGGAAACATTGTAACTGTTCGTATTTATTTGTTCATTTGCCCCATGTTGATTGTAAACGTGTTTGTTCTATATTGTGATGGATACGAATCGGAAACTTGTACTACCATAGACTTCTACGATTTCAAAAGCCTTGAGAAAGATCTTAAATAGGGATCGGAACGTCGGCAATTCAAAAAAGGAAGAAGTTTGTTTTATTTCGTCCCAAGCCCGCTATCCACTCTGGAAAATAGTTGAGAAGGACACGAACTACAAGAATATACTGCCTATATATCAATGAAAGCAGAGATTCCTGATGATTGTTGCATCATCTAATTGACTAGGAAAAAATGTTTTGGAGGATCATTAGGAACTTTTGAGTTTCATAATATATTGGTAATCTGAGAATGAGTACGGTGTTTTTCAACGCTTCCCTAACTATACTTCTGATCTGCAAGAACAGTCTCGAATCTGTTGAAAATTCTATATCCTTCACTACACTTCGAGTTTTCAGACTTTCTCTATATATGTGGTACAAAAAAGAAAGATTTTAGGTCTTACGAGAAAAAGTTGCGCTGCACTTATCATCTGAGTGAGAGCATATTACTAGACTGTAGGTAAGCAAACGATCAGATTTTCTGTAATATTGATAATCTGATAGCCCAATTTCTTTAGCATTTTCTTCAGGGCATATAAAAAAAATTCTGAGGTAATGCAACACCTATTAATGAAGCTTATAGAAAATCAGGAAAACCTGATGTAACGTTGACTATAGTTGGATATCTGGGAAAGATAATTTGTGTAACACCCCATAGGTGTGATAATTTTGTTTGGTTGTAGTTTGATCCGAACTAGATTTGATCACTGAATTGAATTTCATTGTTTAAATTGTTCCTGATGTATGATTCAGTCCATTATGAATTGTTCAACGGAACAAGATGAGAGTTATCTCAGTCGCAGCTGAATAAATGAAGAATTTCCAGACTAAACAGAGGTGTTGACGAAAGCATTTTGTCGAAACGACTTCTGATTAAATTTTAATACAGCAGTTTTAAGTGCCTCATAAACCCCAAAGTAATGAAAAAGGTAATTATAGACTCTTTAGTTAACTTACAAACAATAAAACAGTGACGAAAGTGATCTAAATGCCTAAAAAGAGAAAACATTGTGTTTCTAACACGATATCTGGTCATTGAAAAATTGCAGGCCATTGTGACCCTTTATAACCGCCGAGTACGGGAATTTCGACCTTATTGGTTCGCCAGAGTGAAAAAGTGAGGTTAGGATTTCAAAACCCACGAAAGTAAAAACAATTTCGCTTATAAAAAGTGACACAAACAACCACAGCTGAATTGCTGGAAAATTCAATAAATGACCCCCCAATGGAGAATCAGCGATGGAGGTGCAGATCGCAACGAAACATGGATAAATTGAAAACAAAAACCACAATGGATCACCAGTGACAAAAACCGTGAAAAAAATATTGATTCACCAACCAAACCACCGAAACTTATAAAAACACAGCGAGAACAGGGGAATCGCCCGCTGTTCGGTACTAGAAGCCGATGAACTCCGAAAAAAATTTGATATAGTGTATCGTTTTTCCACAAGTGGAGCCAAAAAACTCTAAAAGCTCAATGATTACATTTCTAAACATGGTAAAAGTGTAAAGAAGAGTAATATTGAACCTATAAGACACTGGAGAGCCAGGCACCGGGTCCGAGGCCGAAAGACCGCCCGAGCCAGGTTAGCGCAGAAATGAAAAAACGAAAAAAGTTTAAAAACAATAAGTAAAGAAAAGGAAAACGGAAAACGGAAAACGGAAAACGGAAAACGGAAAACGGAAAAGGAAAACGGAAAACGGAAACGGAAAACGGAAAACGGAAAACGGAAAACGGAAAACGGAAAACGGAAAACGGAAAACGGAAGACGAGAAGAAAGAGGTGAGTGTCTGTAACCCATCAAAATGTGGGAAATGAAAAGGGGGTGAGGAAAAACCTCTAGCCAGAAGAAAAATGTATTCACGACACTTTCCGAAAACTGACGAAAGTGAAGGAAAACCAAACATTTTCAAGGTGAGATAATAATGTAGAAAAAATGGTGAGTCCAACACATCAAAATATGGGAGTAATTTGGAGGACGATAAAAGTAAAGGTCCCGCGACCGCACAAAGGTTTTTTTTGGAACGAAGTTCCTTGAAGCGGCTTGCGGTAGGTATTGCCTGGTAGAAATCGTCACGTAATGAAAAAGCGTTATGCCTCCGCCATGCGACTTTCTTTCTCTCTGTCTCTTTCTATTATACACGAGTCTGTGTAAAAATTTGGAAAATGGATATATACGTATGGTATTGCATGGTGTAATGACGATTGAATGCGATGGAATAGAAAACGTCAACTTTCAAGGGGGAAAAATATTGAGATATGAATGAAAATATGGTCGTGTTGAAGATTGAACGCTGGACCTCTGGCTTGGTAGTCCCTCGTTTTACGGCAGCTCTGTTTTGTCTTTGAAATTATTTGTGTATTTGTAGCCCATGAGAGGGAATAGAATATTTCTATTGCGCATTTAAGATTTTGGGGAAAGTAGAAAATATATTTGTTATTTGTTTTTTTGTTTAAATCATACGTGAGTTATATTGTCTCATTATTGCAATGTTGCAATGAAGTTTCAAGGAATAGAAAGTGAAGCATGTATGTGTAATACAAAAGTAAGTTAATAAAATTGTATAACTTGATACAAGTATTTACTGTTTACATACGTTCAATGTACATGTGATTCGAGTGTTTCATATGCATTACAGAAAGACAATAGTGAAATCATATGCTCAGTCTCAAAAAGAGTATCGAAATAGAAAAAAAAATAGTTGAATGAGGAGGGGGAGAGGAAATGAATATAAGACAATTAGGAGTTTATGAGGATATATAAAATTTGGGGTTTATGGGGGAGATCTATGGAAAATTAGGTGAAACTGAAGTGATGAGTATTTTGCTGCCGAAAAGTATACTTGGTAAAGGTGAGTCGAACTGACAGTAGAACAAAGCTTTTATTTGAATGTAAAAGTGCACATTTTTTGAATTATTTGGAAAAACTTAGGTATACAGGGTGTCCCTGGTCTTCCTCTTTTTTTCTCGGGAATGTATAGATGGGGACAAAATATCACCAGTACTTCTTATAACTTTTTTTCCCTGAAAGCCTTCGTTACCAAGTTATGGGCCCTCAAAGTTACAAAATGAAGAATGTTTTTCTTTGATAACTTCCAAAGTGGATATTCAAAATCATCTTGATTTCCATGATTGACTAAACAAATGAATTCCTTCGATGAGCTTTCATGCAGGAGTCCCCCAATGGTCTTCACCCCAAAACTTTGACATGACTAGGATTTGTCAATATGTTTTAACAAAACAAGGTTGACTGGACAATTTCCTGAATAAAAAAACTCCTGTGGAAAATCGATCGAAGCAACTATTTTTGATAAAAATGCATTTTTGTTCGACGACATCCAACCTGAGATGTCTACCATTATTCGAAAAGATTAATTTGTAATGAAAATAGAAATGATAGGTACAATGTTCATAACCAATTTTTATCATGCAAACACGTTTACCTTACAAAACTCATGGTGTAAATAATCAATCGCAAGCCTCAAGAGCAAACAGAAATGCAAAATCCGCTACAAAAATTGCTCGATATGACCCCCGTCTCTCTTTATACATTTTCTCAGTCGGCACAAACACCCTCTCTGCACTTGAAATAGCATGCCTGGGTCGTTTCGTATGGCTTCACAATGTAATGTAATTCTATTCAACAAGGCATCTCTGGTGTGAATAGGTGTAGCATGAACAAGGTTTTTTAGATGCCCCCACAGGAAAAAATCCAATGGATTTGAATCCGGAGACCGCGATGGCCATGAATATTGCCCACCTCTACCAATCCACGTATTGGGGAAAATCTGGTTCAGATGGTCCCGCACAATCAAACTCAAATGAGGAGGAGCGCCATCATGCATGAACCACATATTTCTTTGGGTTTGCGATGGAAATGTTCCAAAAGTCCATTCAAATCGTTCTGAATGAACTTCAAATAACGTTCTCCATTCAATCGGTCATGTAGAACGAATGGTCCTATAGGATGGTTTCCTATGATACCAGCCCAAACATTCACGTTGAATTTCCGTTGGTGTTCGGTTTGCAATATCCCATGGGGATTTTCTTCGGCCCATATGTGGAGATTATGAGAGTTGATTACTTCATCTCTACTGAAACCTGCTTCATCAGTGAATAAAACTCGAGTAATAAAAGTCAAATCCTCTCTTTGCTTATCCAGGAACCAATTGGCATATTCCAATTGTGCTGGAAAATTTTCAAGTGTCATGGCAAGTACCTTCTGGATGTGATATGGGTGGAGCAGTTGTTTCCTAATTATTCTATGAATAGTGGACTTGGATGTATGGAACTGGAAATGGAACATAAATTCATTCACCGGGTATTTTTCACCTATTAATGTGCAGCCGTTATTGTAGTTTATCCGTTTGCTTTTCATTAGTTATGTCTTCCGATGTGCGTTTTTTCAGCTAAATTTATCTTCGGGTTAAAGATTTTCTCCCATGAAATTATACTTATCAGTGAAACTCCTCAACATTTAAGCTGTGAATACGAATTTGCAATATCCAAATGTTGAGTTTCATGAGATTTAGATAACACGAAGCGTGCTCATTCCACGCGTACATACAAAATATGGACTGAATTCGATATTTCATAGTGGAGTAGCTTGTTAGTTCAAAAACACCACGAATCTACATAACTTGATATTTCATTTGAAAAAAGCTCTACATTGTGAATGAAACTTTCAACTAGGTACTGTACTTTTTGTATATTTTTTATATTTTGTATTATCCCTGTTATAAATTTTGTTGAATTAACGTTAGCATTAGTATTTCTACTGTGGAAATTCTTCATTCCAAATAATGGTGGACGATCGGGTTTGATGTCGTCGAGTAAAACTGCATTTTTATTAAGAATCGTTGCTCCGATCGCCTTTTCACACGAGTACTTTTATTCAGAAAATTGTCTACGTAACCTTATTTTGTTGAAAACTATTGAAAAATTATCTGTCATTTCAAAGTTTTGGGGTGTGGACCATCGGGGGTAGTCCGTTCCTGACTTTGTAGCAACACAACTGACTCCTGCATGAAAGCTCATCGAAGGAATCCATTTGTTCAGTCAATCAACGAAATTTAGATGATTTTGAATATTCACTTCGAAAGTTATCAAAGAAAAACATTCATTTTGTAACTTTGAGGGCCCGTAACTTGGTAACGAAGACTTTCAGGAACAAAAGTTATATGCAGTACTGGCGATATTTTGACCCCATCTATACATTCCCGAGATAAAAAGAGAAAGTCCAGGGACACCCTGTATAAGTTTTCTGGCAGAAACTGAATATTATATGGTGAATGGATTGGCTAGGTTGGTAGAACTGAGATATTTGAGTAATTTTTCGAACAAATTTTTGGTTCAGTATTTTGTTCGATCTATTTTGACTTGTTTCGTACCGTATCTTAATTCATTTCAATATAGGTGTTAATGTTCCTAAAGCGTTTCATTTGGGGTGACAGTGAAGGAGATATATGAAAAACGGAAAATTATTAGTTTTACAAAGTTTAAGAAGAGATCACTCATTCGGTGAAAGCAGTATCTTCTTGAAGACCACGCATGTTAAGCGGTGGCCAAATCACGAATCCTTAAGGACAGGTGTCTAAAACTGAACAGTACCTTGTAAGAATCCCAGAGATTCAGTGAACTGAATTCGATTATTTAGAAAAAAAAAACAGAAAACACTATATTGACAGTGTTTTTCATTCGTTCAGATGATTCGTTGGATTTTTCCTTCGGCTATGAAACTGTAGAAAAGTTTTTGTTACGACACTAAGGAATTTCTGATGAGTTTAAATTTTTTGTTACAAACCATTTTTCAACATCGCAATTCCAATGGAATACCAATGAATGGAAACAAACTATAACTGAGGAAATCATTTTATATTTGACTTTTTTAATTTTCGATATGAAATTGAAATTGAAAACGAAACTCCGACTTGTAGACTGGAAGAAAATATACCAAATACCAGAGGCAACTCTTGCAACAAAGCAATTTCTAACTATTTCAAATACTAATATCACTGGCTGCACAAACATGATAAAATTAAGACACAAAAAAAGAAAAACCTGGATTACCAATGGAATAATGAAATCAATAAATACTAGGGACAAAATGTACCAAAAACTGTTTGGAATCCAAATGATGAAATTTTAATGGAAAACTACAAACGCTACAGGAACAAACTCAAAAAAAAAAAAAGGGGAAATTTGGGGAAGGAACCAAAATAAAACCTATAAATTTCGAAGGAACTAAAACAAAGGATATGAACAAAATTGTCGAAGCTTTCAACAAACACTACATTGATATAGGTGAAGTCTTAGCAGATGAAATAGTCAGAAACCCAAACATCAGCCCGAAACAAAACTTAAATACAACGGGATCCATGTTTCTAGCCCCTGCAACCCCAGCAGAATTGAACACCTTAATACAATCCTTAAAAAATAAAAAAGCAGTAGGAATAGAGGAAATCAGTGCTAAAATCCTGAAACATGTCTCACCTTTTATTTTGGAACCCCTAACATACCTGATAAATAAATTTCTACCTGAAGGAATATTTCCATCGGAACTAAAAACGTCCATGCTTCTCCCAATTTTCAAAAATGGAGATATAGATGAAATAATAAACTATAGACCTATATCACTTATGACAACCCTATCTAAATTGATGGAAAAAGTTATGAAAGCAAGACTATCAGCTTACATAAAAAAATACAATATTCTCTCAGACAGACAATACGGATTCCGTGAAGGAATATCAACGCAGGATGCCATACTAGACTTAACAACAGAAATGTAAAATGCACTAGACACCAATAAGGCAGGTCTTTGTGTGTTCATAAACCTGTCTAAGGCTTTCGACACAGTCAGTCATCCACTCCTCCTGCAGTCACTTGAAAATATCGGTATAAGAGGAATCGCATTGAAACTATTCAGTAGCTACCTGGACGGTCGACATCAGTGTGTAAAAATTGGCGATTTCAAAAGTGATCTAAAAAAAATTTAATACGGTGTTCCACAAGGCCCTATCTTAGGCCCAATTTTGTTTAATATATATCTAAATGACTTGTTTCTAATACCAACTTCTGGAAAAATCTTTACATATGCCAACGACACCGCTGTTTTTTACGAGCACAATTCTTGGGCTGCCCTGAAAACAAAGGTGGAACAAGATCTTCTGAGCATTAAAAACTGGTTCACACATAAACTCTTAACATTAAATTTCAATAGAACTTATTACCTACCTATCTACACAAATATAAGAAACTCCCCTCCGTCGGAAAACCTGAATATTGATAATGCATTTGAAATTAAACCAGTCTCTCATATAAAATACCTAGGAATTTTTATAGACTCCAACTTGAAATGGGATATCCATATAAACAACCCAATCAAAAAATGCAATTCTTGATATACCGCTTCAAAATACTAAAAGACATACTCGATGAAAAATCTTTCAGAACTTTATACTTTTCCCTCGTTCAATCACATATTACATATGGTATATTAGCATGGGGATCAACAAATAAGACAACAATGAATAAAGTATCAATAACCCAAAAACGTCTACTGAAAATAATATACAATAAAAAACGAACTTACCCTTCAGATGAACTCCACCAACAAACGGAAATATTCGACCTAGTACAACTCTTCTTTCATCTCAGCAACATAAAGATCCACAAAACACAACATGAGCTACAAAAAATTAACCACTAGAAATAAGGAAAATAAATACAAGATCCCTTTTATGAATAAAGCAATCGGCCAAAAAAGCCACAGATATATCAGCCAAAAACTTTATAACCAACTACCAGACAAACTAAAAAACAAGCAGAATACAAATAGATTCAAGAGAGATCTGAAAAAATATATCCCATCTAAGCCCCGCACTGATATACATACTTTAGTATATAACTTTTAGATTTCATGTCACATTATATGTTTTTATTGTTTTTTATTTTTATACTTATATAACTTTTTGTAAATTATTATTATTGTTCTATATACATATGTCTTCAATAATCTTTTTATCAATCTTTTCATCAACATTACAAGTACATTAGTACTACTGTCACACACAAGCTATGCTTTCGTGACCTAACTACGTTTATTTTTTATTTTTTTAATTATATATCACTCCAGCAGTGTAATGCATTTATATAGCACTCTTGCAGTGTAATGCACTTCACCTTCGAAATAAACGTCTTATTATTATTATTCCTTCACCAAATAATGTAGTCTCTTCTCAGAGTTATAGTTCATTTCCAGAAAAAATATTCAATTGATCGTAATAATTGATAATAGTAACATTCAACTGTCAACGAAGGTTTCAGAAGAGACATACTTTCAAATCATATTAAGAGCTATTCTGAAACACTCTGGAATATGATAGTGTCCTGGCCAAGTTTCTCTCCCAAAATATCCAACACAACAAAAAAATCGAAATTGTTCAGGCACTATTGATATTACGCAAGAAATACCCGATACTCAGTGAGATATTAGGCTAGCCATACCCTCAATATTCACCTAATTTCATCGGGATGCTCACAATAGTAGGAAATCAATTGGTGGAATGATTCTCATATTAACGTATTCTACGAAAAGTAATTATATCATATCTGCATTCGGACGTGAGTTTCCTAACTCCACTTCTTCCTTTTTTGATCGCCATTTCGTATGCAATAACAAAGTGGCACAATTCTGTAAATCCAATCTTCTTCAAAAATGCTATCACAGTGGGGCATATCCAGATATCAGTAAATTTTTACGTTTCAAACCTCGTTATTTTGATGCTATCCGTACCGTAATATTTCCATTAATATCGCGACTGCTGATTCAGATCACGATTCGCTCAGTTGGAAAGGACCAATTTGATATGGAATGTGATTCTCCACCGGGTATTCGATAGGTGGAACTCTGGTAAAAGGAGGGATGGAATATATACAGTGGGTAAAAAGTTACTTCCTCTGAAATCCTAACTCAATTAGAATCCGAAAACACGCAACAAGTTTGTATGAAAAAACTCCTTCACTGGCAGGAGCAAAACTATTCAATCACGTACCTTCTGACATAAAAGATGTCAAGCCTTCGAAATTATTCAAAAAAAACTCAGGTTATTCTTAACGACCCATAGTTCCTATTCCACCATGGAATATCTCAATTTCAGGTGATCAAAAAACTGTAAACTGTACATGTCAATTCACTTAGTGGGGGATTTTTATATTGTTATAGTGGTAACCTATGTTTATATGTAATCTTATATTATATTTTATATAGTCCTATGTTGTTATGATGTATCGTTATATTATTTGATGTTATATATGTACACACTGCTACTTAGTGACCTATTTTATATTTCCATGTCACAACTCTGTGGATCCATAACTGCGATATACAAAAATTTCTGTCATTTGTACATTGACGTAATGGACTATATGCCCATTGTGACCTATCCTATATCATGTATTTGATCATAAAGGACCAATAAATATTCTATTCTATTCTATTCTAATCAGTTCATATATAGCGGAGAAGTCCTAGATATTCGTGTTAGAGGCTTGAAGCTTTTCCAGAAGTATATTTCAGTTGTATGAGAATGCAAATGTGGCTGTATCATGATGTCGACATTGTAGGCAAAGTTGAGGCCAGAAGAAAAAATCCACATAATATTTGTTTTTCAAAAAAATATGGGTCGTTTGATACTTCCATGAGCTTTCTTTCATTTCATCTATGCATTCTTTCTGTAACATGTATAAACGAACAGAAAATCGTGTAAATTAACTTTGATGATGCTAACATGAATTGATTATTTTTGTTTCCCGTATGCTCTTTCATTGAGGTTCTTTCTTCATGTCCATCAGTTCCATTTGATAATGAATTCAAGTTGAATCATACATATAATCAGTTATATTTTTCGAAGTTATATGAGGACCGAAAATTAAAAGACTACAGTTGTTATGACCTGAGACCGTTGTAGAATTCGAAAACCCCACAAGCCAGGCATTGATATGATTCCACACCTGAGACCGATATTATGACCTCTTCCCAAATCTTTGATTCTTGCTCAGGCTATACAAATATGTTATAGTGAAGCTATAGAAATTTTATACGGGGTGTTATATTTTATGTCGAAAAAATAACGGGAAAACTTTATTGAGCGGCTAATAAAGTCATCATCCCGTAAATTTGTTGAATGAGAGCGGATCCTATCAATTTGCGTACTTGGCTTATCTTGATAAATACTCAAAAAAATAAATCACCCATAAATTATGATAGTATATTAATCAGATGATGATAAATAACTTTTTAACAAAAAATTGAACCGACGAAATACGGAACTGGAAAGTAAAAAATAAAATAAACCTTCTTAGTCTCAATAACTAAGCTCCTGAACTGATGTGAGTAACTAATTTTGAGTCACAATCAACGAAGATCATTAAATTACTTCAACGAAATCCACGAAGATCATTAAATTACTTCAAAAAAATTATCAGAATGTCACCGCGAAACTCGATGCCATCATTTTACGCCTTACCTAAATATTTTGCTTGTTTGTTTGACGCCGACTCGAAATTAGTTACTTACATCAGTTGAGGAGCTCAGTTATTGAGACTAAGGAGGTTTATTTTATTTTTTACTTTTCAGTTCCGTATTTCGTCGGTTAAATTTTCTGTTGAAAAGTTATTATTCTTCAATTTTATGTGGCTAAAAAAGAATCATCCAAATCGGATAACCCAGTACAAAGTTATGCCTGATAGAAACGGTCAATGGACCAAAATTCAGAGGGTGAACGATCGTTAATGGGCCAAAATTCAGAGGGTGAACGATCGATATCCTCCATTTTGCTACCCTTAGGGGTGGCATTTTTTTTTCAATTCGAGATGGATCCAACTTTGAAGTACACCCTATACATTGAAGAAAAAAACATCGAAATCGGACTACTCTATGGGAAGATATGCGTGGTATATTGGCTGAAATCTACTAATTACTACCTACTTAATTTTTGATCACTTCCAAAACACTTACTTACCTAGCTTACTTCAACTATTGACTGTTAAAATAATATGATTGATTACTTTAACTATTTATTGTTATATTATATAAATTATTTTTGGAAGTTCAGGTCAGTTGATTTCATCACTTTGTATATAATTCCATCCTTTCATAGAATGTAATTATTATCGTGACGGATGTAGGAGGATCTGTCAATGTCAACTACATATGTGTGCCACTGTTCAAAAGTGAAAAATAAATCATCCTTTATTTTTCTACTCATAGGGGTGGATCATTCCATTTCAAATTGGAATATGATCAACTATGAGGTATATCCTATCTGATAAAAGAAGAATCATCCAAATCGAAGATCCCAGTACAAAGTTGTGCCTGATAGAATCGGTTAACGGACCCGAATTCAGAGGGTGAGTGATCAATATCCTCCATTTTGCTACCCTTACGGCTGGATTCCATTTCTGGAATTCAAATGGGTCCAACTTTGAAGTACACCCTATCCACTGAGAAAAGAATTATCGGAATCGGACGTCTCAGTAAAAAGTTATGCGTGATCATACATAAAAAAAATGATGAAAAAATAAATAAATATACGCGTCGACTAGAGAACCTCCTTCTTTTTGGTTTCGGCGGTCGAAAAGGCTATAATTTCCATGAACATGTACAGTAAACTCATTCTGAATCAATAATAATGCTCAGAGAAATCAATTTCGATTGCTGTTCAATCATTCTCCAAATCATTCCAGAGAATAGATATTAATTTTACTAATGTATCGATGTATATATATAGGTATATATATATATATATATATATATCAATGTCAAGAAAAATAATGAAAAATGAGCCAAATAAACATAAATGCAATGGAAATGACTCACTCAAAACTAGAACCTGCCTGTCACCAGATAGTGTTTTTAAACGGAATTACTAAAATACAAACTTTGATTACGTTAGTTTACTCGTATGTTCATTGAAACTCAATAATTACTCAGTTTGAAAAACGCGCACTGTCGTAGCATATCTTTCATAGAATAAAAAAAATATCCAATTCTGAGTTCTGGTTATTATTCGCGATATGTTTTCTCCACTTTGTATCTGGGCACTGAAGTTATTTTAGTTTCCATTTGTAACAATTCGTACTTGAGTATACTTTTTATTTTTCTACATATTTTAAAACTGTCTGATTGACTTCAAATACATTTCACTTGACTTCTGAACTACCTACACTGAATCTGAATCGAATTCAAAACTGAATACCGAAACTGAGTTGGCTTGAATGCCGAACTGAGTCAGTCCGAATCGAATGCCTTGAATTAGCTCTGTTCACCCCTTTTATAGCGGAAGGATACTGCGGGTGCAAGAAAGCGCGTTGTCGTCGTCCTATGTTCTTTTTTCAGCTCTTAGCGCAGCTGTCGTTTTTAATAAGATTTTTTCTACTGTTTCCCGAAATAGATTTTACAGGTTTTCTGGCGAAATAAATACTGAAGACAGAGTTATTTTATTATTTCCACGAGTTTTTTAATAGTTCAGCGTGGCTAGACGTTTCCACATGTGTTTGTTACTTCCACATCTGTTTGGTATTAAAATAATTTATTTTTGACGAGGAATTATTTTGGTATTGAATTTCCTCTCTGGGTACATGACAAATTCGGATTTTTGAGAACTGAACATGTTTCTGCAAAAATATGGATCAGTACTAAAGTTGATGTCATGATCACAAATCCGTAAGAATTTTGAGACTATCTTGCCCGTTTTATTATTTTTCGTGGAAATCAGTATATCCATCGCCCCTGGCGCGCAGTGTATGTAACTCAGGTTGACCCAGAAAGATTAGATTTATCCTCCGTATATCTAATGATCGTGACAATTACAGAATTTTACTCCATGATTACGGGGGCGTTTCCATGGTGAGACAAATTCGGATTCTTCAGAACTGATATTTTGTTAGCAAAAATATGGACTGGTACTGAAGTTGATGTCCTGATCACAAATCCGTGGGAATTTTGAGCATATCTTGCTCCCTTATATTATTTTTAGCAAAAATCAATATATTTATCGTCCCTGGCGCGCAGTGTATGTCCTTCAGATTGACTTCCGTCTTATTCTCGGTATATGTAACGACCGTGAGAATTACAGAATTCCACTACAATACTAACGGAAGATTCGGTGGCGTTTCCATGGAAATTGAGACAAATTCGGATTTTTCAGAACTGAAAATTTTCCAGCGAAAATATGGATTGTTACTAAAGTTGATGTCCTGATCATGAATCCGTAAAAATGTTGAGCCTTTCTTGCCCCCTAATATTATTTTTTGCAAAAATCGGTATATCCATCGCTCCTGGTGCGCAATGTATGTAACTCAGGTCAACTCCATGATAAAATTTAGACTCACCCCCGTTCATCTACCGATCGTAGAAATTACAGAATTCCACTCCAATTATATCGGAAGATACGGGGGTGTTTCCATGGGAAGTGAGACACACTGTATATCTATATATTTTCTCGGTATGACACTGTGGACATCCATATGTGCTTTCGTTTTATAATTGAGTGGATTTTGAAAAGTGTTGTAGATTTGAATTTTGAAGTTTTTCATATTTTTACGGAATGTAAGAGTTCATTGATTTGTTGAAAATATGAACAGGATGTTCATAGAATCAAATGTGGAATCATCTGCGACTGAAAGATAAACTTTAGTCACTATCTTCCATCGTCAAGATAACCTCTTGTGGGGTATTCATGTTGAAAAGGGAAACATTCTCAATTGGATATTGATGAAAATATTTTTCTTTGAATTGAAAAATCCACGATGAAAATGAAGTAATTTTTTTGTGAATGTCCAACAGAAAACAACCACTTCCCCGGCTAAAGCCACGCTGGACATTGAACTACATCTGATAGATATTCTGAAAAGACCCTAACTCAAAAAAAAAACAATGTCCAGCGTGGCTTTAGCCGGGGAGATAGTTGTATTCTGTTAGACATTCACAAAAAAATAACTTCATTTGTATCGTGGATTTTTCAATTCACAGAATAATCTTTTTATCAATATCCAATTGAGAATGTTTCATTTTCCAGTAAGAGTTGAATTAAAGCAAAAAAAAAACAGCTTGGTTGTACTTCCTTTCGATTTGAGTTGGATTACATAGGAATAATAGGCAGAATTGGGAAATTTTAAAAAATACAACTTCTGTTCGAAGAGTTTGAAGATATCATACAAATATGAATGTGTTATTCTCCTCATGATGTGTCATCCTGATTGGTGATAATTTGAGAATCAATACATATATTGTGAAATCCACCTTTACGACTTGCCGCACCTTCGGATTTTCATGTATATGTCATGATGCAGGCGAAATGTCTCTGATAGATCAGTTTCTTCTTCAGTAATTTCTGAAGGCAGGATTGGAAAGATGTCCCAATTCTCTCTGAATATTTTATCAAAATGTTCAATCGTAACTTCTTTCAATTGCTGTGCTCTGGATGTTGGAGTCGTGAAAGGAAAATTCATTTATGGAATACTCGAAACACAAAAAGAAGTGTTTGTTCCAGCTGACGGCGATTTTCATTGTCGATGTCCCGATTTGGAAGCGCGATGGAATGATTGCTTAGATATACGAGGTGAGGAAAAATACTGGAGTGATAATGGATTTGGTTCGAATAGGACATTATTATGATTAGTATGATCGTCGTTTTCGATTAAACGGATTTATTCAGCTTGCCTTGTTTGATGTCAAATCTAGTAATTGGAAATTTTACCCCTTTTCTGTTGACCAATTGATCAGAAAATTGATTAACACTTTTAGTTCTGACGACAATATAATAATGTGTATTCAATATCATTGCAAAACCAAGATAGCCGCCGCCACAATATGGCGGATTACATATTTTCCTACAACCACCTCAATATGGTTATCAAATGAAAGGACTTGACTGGTAGAATACAGTACACCATTAAAAATTTCAAATCCAAGGGAAACAAAATGGCGCCGATCATAGGGTTCAGAGAGTCAATACAACCTCCTCAATATGGATATCAAATGAAGGGACTTGACAAGTAGAATACAGTACACCATGAAAAAATCCCAAATCCCAAATGGCGTCCAAAGCAAAATGGTGGATCATAGAGTTTAGATAGTCAATACATTTGAACTGAAATCTAGGTACCTTATCTAAACAAAGGACTCTGTCAACTTAGAATCGTGATTCAAGCATGAATTTCCCACCCAAGTCAAGATTTCGTATCGTGTCGAGGACTGTGTGGCGTTAGGGTGGCTATAAATATACACTACCCAACTGGGGTGAAAGGTAAAAGTGCGCCAAGGACTGTATGGCATTAGTGTGGATAAAAATGTCGTTAGCGTTCTCTCCTCATGACTTGGGCAAACAGTTTTCAGCAGAGTTCAATTATGGGGCGGCTGAAAGAAGGATGTTGCCCTTAATTTTGTCATGGGCTTCCACTGTCCACAAAATGCAAGGCAGCACTGTAGACCACGCAGTTGTTTATTCAGGATCGAAATTGTTTTAGGAAGGAAAGGCTCAAGTGGCACTGAGTCGAGTAAAGTCTTTGGATGGATTATGTATTGAGGAATTAGATTGCAACAAACTGATACCAAAGAAACCTTGTAATAATTAAGCACTGAATGAACTGAATAGAATGAGAATATGGAGTAACTGAATGGAAAACTAAAAACAGGAGAATAAAATAGGTGACAAAAATTAAGTTGAATGTTTTTATTGTAAAGAAACATAAATGATGATGCAGATCATGTACTGAAAGCTAAAAAATTATTAGGTAAGTACCAGGTACTAGTCATCACACCACTCTCCTCAACAATATAGGGCAATGTTCAGACCAAAATAAAATCGTCGGGCGTAGCGTAATTTGATATGAGCAATTCATAATATGAATTCGACATTATCTGCATCATTATTATGCTTCTTCACAATAAAACCGTTTAACTTAATAAAAACTTTATTTATTCCCATGTTCACACACAAATCATTTGATAATGCCATCTGAATATTTATCGTGGATATATGTCACCCTACATTTCTTCGAGTTGTCCATCCCCTGGAAATGGGGATTATACATTTTTATCTATTATTCATTTGACAATGAAAATTGAAACGAACAAATACAGAGTGAACAACCAGCATGGATACAACAGGAAAACAACATTGGAAAATCTTTTTCGACCATAGTCCCCAGCAAGAAAGTTCATATACATATTGACTCAAAACTCTTGCTGAAGCTTTTGTTCTTCTTCGGTTGAAGTTGCTGAAGTTATCTCAAGTCTGCCGCATGCATGAAAATCTTTGCTATTGGGTTTTTCTCGATGTTGCACACTTCTGAAAATACGAGTTTTCAGAATGGTTCTGGCCCAATCGGTGACACTGATGGCCTCTTCATTGTCAGTGCGTCCATTCAAGTCATATCATTTTTGGGTTGATATCATGGAAACTCAATTCCTTGATGGCTGTTTGGCTATGAACAGAATTGCAGTATCCTTATTTCTATATATCTGTGTTCTCTTGACCAATATTGTGACATAACTGAAATGGGCGTATTGTTGATACACTTCCCTTCTCATCTAGAGACCAATGATAATGAAGTTACGACCTAGGTGCCCCTCACCAATTCTTTCAAAAGCACGTTCTACTGCTTGAAATATGTTTATAAATTTGCTCATGGAATCGGAGTCTCTGGTGCCAGCTCCCGAGTCACCTGCCTAGTTTCCTTGGGACATTGAAACCTTTCTATGTACGATATTATGGTGTTTTCTCTCAGTCTTTTGATCACTTTTTGTTTCCATTCTAGGTCTGCTTCGTCAAGATGAATCGTCCATATGGCGCAGCTTCATCCGTCCAGTGTGTCCAACTATTGATTTTCAACTCCATTGGAAGGCACCACCATTTCAAGCATTCCTGTATATAATATCACAGGAAGTTTTTTTAATTCGCTTTTTGTCATTCATGAATTCAGAATCTTGACTGGCAACAACTAGAGAAAATATCTAATCCTTGCCATGACGTTCCTCAGGCCGAGAAAAATGAATCTGAATTCAAAAAAAATGCTGGTGTCATTTTCAAAAGAGAATGCAGCTTGCAATACTCTGTATGGATAGTACGGGTATGCACTACATTGTGTAAGGTATTGCCTCATGAGCAGTTGGCGATTGCTTCGTGATCTTGTGATTTTCTGGATTTTTTGGTATGATCAAACGATGGGATTAATCTGTCCGTTCCGCTGACTCCGTTGCAATGGTATTTCTCCAGTAGCTTGATTACGATACAGTTGCACATGTCTTTTTCGATTATATTCATTGGTAGAATACGATAAAAATTAGCCTAAACTATTTCAAGAGGATGGAATGTTTTCTTCCTACGTTTGGAATGGTTTTGTCCCTCATCAATTGCTGAAACTCCGGAAAGTAAATATGGTTTTAGCTATTTTGCAGTCTTCTTGATTCATTCCAGGTTGTTCTTTCCTGATATATCCGTATGGTGTGCTTCCCTTAAGAGTGCGTCTTCAGCGGAAGGAAGCTCTTCGCTTTCAATCCTCTCTCTAGCTACCATCCAATTTTTTATCTTCCACAATGATCTTATTCCTTTCGAATACTTTCAAAGGACAAGAAGAATATCATTATTCAGCTACTGAAAATTCCCAAAATTAACTTTCCTTCACCAAAACACCAAACACACCCGAAATCATGTGTTTATCGCACGTTTAACTGCTGTTGTACATACCTTTTCCAATGGAAACACATCATTTCCGAAGAAAAGTGTGGTGTACAACGAAGTTGGGATTATTTGCTGTATAGTATTGAGGAGAGAGACTCATTTCTAGTGTAGATTAGTAATATACCATTGCTATACTTCGCTGCAAATGGAAGAACTGATTTTCACGATGCTGCCGGCCTCACCCCGAACATATATGTGTTTTCTTGACCAATATTGTGACAAAATTAAAATCGGCGTATTGTTGATACACTTATCTAGTGACCAATGAGAATGAATACGACCTGCTGTCATCTCCATTGTGCAGCAACCTGAATTTGTCAAATAAAACTTAATTGGGAAAGAAATTCTGAAAAAATTAAATAAGGGGTATTTTGAAAACAGTAGCTTTAAATGGATCTGAATATTTTTCTATTCCTTTGGTATATTTAATTGATATACGTGATTCACTCCTTGCATATCATGTGGCTTTATAATGAAAAATGACATATCTCCCATACATTTCAAGATATTTTCAGTAGGTATCTATATAATTTTTTCAAAATTCTTGATGCACGTTATTGGAAAATGCATAGTATTCGAGCTACCATCAACAATGCAATTCAATGCGTTGTAACCCAAATGGTCCAAGAGCCTGGAGATAATATCTTTCTAGTCACATAGTAAAATTGGAATAATTTGACCGTACTCAATTCTCAAACTTCATTCGTAGACGAGATAGTTCAATACGCCCTATCATATATTATTTGGTACCATATCTCCTGATCGATTATTGATGCAAGTCATCTTTTTTTTTATGTTCTGGTTCCCAGGAAAAGGGATATCCTGTAATGTTCAGAGAACATCGTGGGAACCTAGGGAAAGAAGGTAGGAGTTGGTGTTATTCTTAAATTTCTGAAGGTTGTATGCCTCGGGGAACACCTCCCTAGGCAATGAGTTCCAAAGCCTCGCTGTTCGTTGGATGAACGAGTCTTTGGAAAGTGATGTTCTGCAGGTCTCCAAAGTGACCACGAAGGGGTGTGATGACTGAACTTGACGGGTTAATCTCGAAGAGACTGCCAAAGCAGGAATGATTGTTGATATTTCAGAAGAGCATCGCCTATGAAAATATCTATAAAATAGAGACAAATCGCCAACTTTTCTACGGTGTTCCAGACAAGTGAGCGAGTTTGTAAGCGAGGCATCACCGACGAGACGAATTGCCCTTTTTTGGACAGAATCCAATAGCCTCAGGATATGTTTAGGTGCCGCACTCCAAATATGGGAACAGTATTCCAGGACAGGTCGGATCTATGCCTTATAGATCATAAGCAGCTGACTGGAGGTGAAATAGCTCTTGGCACGAAACAGACAACCAAGTTTTTGGGATGCACTTTTGGCAATAGACCTCACGTGATTTTCCCAGGAAAGGTTATTGCTGATAGTAATACCAAGCATCGATATGGATGGCTTCAGTGGTATGGTTACTCCTGACAAAGTTATGTTAGGCAAATGAGATCGGTTTCTAGAGAAAGCATTCTTGTATTTTTTTGCATTGAATTCTACCAAGTTATTAGATCCCCATTCGAGAATTGTTGCTAAGTCCATATTTATATTATTAACATTTCTTCCTCGTTCATTTCTGGTTTCACGGGCTGATATAGGGGCCCTGGAGGAGAAAGCGGTATGGAGGGTACTATCATCGGCAAAGCCGTGTACTGGACATGAAGTTGCTTTCAACAGGCCGTTGATGTGAAGTAGAAATAGTGTTGGTGCGAGAATGGATCCTTGCGGAACACCAGCATTTATGAGTAGAGTGTCAGATGAAACCCCATCGACCACTACATGGAGAGACCTGTCTGAGAGAGAACTAGCAAGCAGAGAACATAGCTGAGGGGGCAAGCCATAAGACGGAAGCTTGGCGAGGAGTCCCTGGTGCCAAACTCGATCGAACGCCTTGGAGATATCTAATGCCACAGCTAAAGTTTCTCCATACTCTTCAATAGATAGCTGCCATATATGTGAGACGTAAGCGAGCAGATCACCAGTTGATCTCTGATGGCGGAAGCCATATTGCCTATCGTTGACAATTCCTGAGTCTTCCAGATATTTCATGAGCTCGATGTTGATGGCTTTTTCCATGACCTTTGAAATAATAGATAGCAGTGCGATAGGTCTGTAGTTGCTAGGTAGGGCCTTTTTGCCTTTTTTAGGGACTGGCTGTACTCTTGCAATTTTCCAATTGGACGGAATACCCCAAATTGTAAGAGTGGTTGAACAACTTGCAAAGAACAGGTGTTAGTTCGGGGGCACATTTCTTGAGAACAATCGGCGGGATTCCGTCAGATCCACAGGCTTTGTTGGTGTTGAGACCCAGAGAAATCTTTCTGATAGTACGTTGGCGAAAGGTGATCTCGGGCATGTGACTGTCAATAGGTGTAATGTTCGGGGGTTGTTTTCTCGATGAATCCAGAGTGGAATTTCCAGCAAATAGGTGCGCAAAGATATTGGCTTTTTCCTGGGCAGTCGTTACTATTGTTCCATCTTCTTTGGTTGGAGGAGGAAATGAGCTGGAAGTGAAGTTTCTTCCCACAGCTTTGGCGAAAGACCAAAATGAACGGGATCCGTTAGGACATTCAGCAAGTTTTGATTTTATTTTGGCATTGTGGGCATCTTTTGAGCATTCTATTGTCTCTTTGCATATGCCTCTAGCCTCGACATATGCTGCTCTGGTGTCAGGGCCCGGATTTTTTGGCCATCGATGGTATGCTGCCTGTTTGGAAGCCACAGCTCTAGAGCAGTTTCTGTCAAACCAGGTCTTATCGGATGATGTTCTTCTTTCGGTATTCGGTATGTAAGTTTGCATCCCCAACATGATGATTTCAGAAATTGTCTCAGCACATCGTGTTGGATCTACTGAAGAGAAACAAACTCTCTTCCATGGAAACGCTGAGAAAAACATACGAAGACCTTCCCAGTCGGCCGAATTGTAATGCCACATGAGACGGGGTAGTATTGTGCAGATCGATGGTGAATGGAAAGAGCATGTTGTGGAGATGAGGGTGTGGTCAGAGTTTCCAAGTGGGGCACAAACTTCTATTCTATACGGGTCAGGATTGGTGGTGAGGAAAAGATCTAGTGTATTGGCAGACTGGTTGTTGACATCAGGGATGCGGGTTGGTAGTTCGACCAGTTGTTCTGGACCATGAGTGATGGCGAAGGCCTCGGCTTGACGACCTGCATCATCTGTTTTGTTAGAGAATTTGAGCCAGGCAGCGTTATGTACATTAACCATGATTATGGTTTCAGCTGTTGGATGGTTCTCCTGAATGTAGTCCAGTTTGAGTGATAAAAACTCAAAGAGGTCGTTATATGAAGGTTCATTAGGTGATAGGTAAGGGCAGCAGAGGAACTTAGTCAGTTTGGTATCAGATAGCTTGAACCACATCACATCAAAGTCTTTCGGTTCCAAACTCTCTACACGCTGGCATGAAAAGTTAGCCTTGGCGTAAAGGCAGACCCTACCTTTGAAATTGAATCGAGAATGGAGTTCGTAGCCAGGACAAAGCATATGGACCTTGTTGGTGGACGAGTTTACTTGTGTTTCTGTTAGAGCCAGAATATCCGCTTTTTCCGTCTGTAGGTGATGGTGGACGTCATTGATGTTCTTGTTGAGTCCGCGGATGTTGCAAAAATTAATTTTTAATGTTGAGTCCCCTCGTGTACCTCTCGCCCGGAAATCCGAATGGAGAGGTATTTTGCTTCCGGAGTGTTTCACTCTAGGAGACTTCATCATTATTACTATTAGGATGCACCTGAAAATGAAGGAGGAATTGGGGAAAAGGAAAGAGGGAGACCGGAAAGTATCGACCGAACACTGAAACATGGAATGATCCATTTCACAGCACACAAAGTCGATATGGTGGTATTTCACCGGGCGATGAGATTATCTTCCACCTACGGTTATCCTTTTAGTCGCCTCTTACGACAGGCAGGATTTACCATGGGGCTATTCTAAAGCCGACCCCATAAGGCCTGATGGGAATTATATTATCCAGGAGTATTGGGTAGAAGCAGGCATTTCCATTTCATTCATCACAATCTCCCGTTCATACGGTCTTTTAATTTTCCATACCATTTGATTTCGGAGCGGAAATGAATGAGAGAATCAAACTGGCATATATTGAATTGTTTCGTTACTGTTTTCGACCATCATCGCTATACCCTCCCTACGTCCATTCTTGCAATAATCCAAATCTCTAATAATGAGGAAAAAAGGCACGAGGAAACGGCAATTCGTAGTCGGAATGCGAATTAGAAGGATTGTTTATTATGCTTATGACAAAAGCGAATTACATTGGAACGGATGAAATTCACCAAATGTTCCTCACAAATTCTGATAATAAAAATTCTCATTTGCAAAATCTCAATTCGAGTAAACTTTAATTTTGGCTAAAATTGGAACGATAGATTTGGCGGATTCACCGGGGTGTATACAGTACGGTCCATAGGTATGAATAATTCATTTTTAGCGTTATTATGTATTTGTTTAAAAAATTCTGAAACACGTCGATTTCTATTGTCAATTTGACAATTTGAAGTATGAAAGTATTTTTCCTTCCTTGCAGCCCCTCTTATTTATGAGCACCCCTAAAAATTTTTGAGGATTTATAAATTTTAATTTTTGATTTTCTTATAACCTATTTTTAATTATGGTTGGAGGAAGGGGGGCGTGTGGCACCTTGTTCGAAAGGGATTTCCATTCTCCGTCCAGCAATATTAGTTTTTTTAATCATAACTGAGAAAATTATTTTGAAAAGTAAATTTTTTATATTCACGTAGAATGAAGGAATAATGTCCATACTGTTTAGAAGTATATTTCAATTAATTTTACAATTAAATTAAATGTTTGAAATTACCACCATTCACTTCTTGACAATAAGCAAGTTGATCTTGGAATTCTCGTACAACATTTTGTAGGACTTCAGGGGTTATGTTGTTAATTTCTTCCGTTATCCTAACTTTTGAATATGCAATATTGTCTGGTCTTTCGAAATATACTTAAATAACCTCATGAGAAGTAATCGAGAGGAGTCAAATCGTGGAATCTAGGCGACCATTCAATCTTTCCACGTCTTGCAATCCACCTATTGGGAGAAACTCCGTTCGAATAATCTCTACCATACGTTTGTAATGCGGTGGAGCTCCATCTTGTTGGTACCAAATTGATTTATCTATTGCATTTGGTTCATTAACATCAGGAAAAATTCTTTTTAATGTAGTCTGTGGAAAGTTCATGAAAAATCTAGATAAACCTCACCATTTACTGTGCCTTCCAAGAAATAAGGGTCAAAAATTTCGTTGTTAATGATACCAGCCCAAACGTTAACTCTTTTAGGATATTGTGTGTGAGCCTCACACATCCAATGAGGATTTTCCCTGCTCCAATATCTACAGTTTTGTCTATTAACCGTTCCATTTGAATGAAAAGTAGTTTCATCAGAAAAAACAATTTTGTTTATGAACTGCAAAGCTGCTTCCATTCCGTCCATCAGCAGTTGACAGATTTGTTGCCTTCTATCAGGATCATCCTCATTCAACTCCTGAACCAGCTGACCTTTATAAGGATGGTATTTTTCTCTATGTAAAGCTCTCAATATCGATGATTTACTTACATCATTGTCGGCGGCAAGTTGTCTACTTGTCATATGCGGATTTTCCTCAATCGCTAACAGTACATCTAACTTTTTTTCCTTATCCAATTAAACATTTCGAGCTGGTTTTTGAATAGTTTTTAGTTGTTCAGTTTCACCAAATTTTGTTTCCATTTTGCTAACTGTAGACTATGAGACGTGTTGACCAGAAGAAATAAACAACATAACAACATTATGTGACATCATTTTCTTCATTCTATGTAGAGTATAAAAAATTTACATTTTAAAAATACATTTTCTCAGTTATGATTGCACCAAATTTGGAAAACTTAAAATTGCTGGACAGAGAATGAAAATTCCTTCCGAACAAGGTGCCACAAGACCCCCCTTTCCATTAAAAATTTTTGAGGGGGGACCCACAATTCAGAGAAGGGGGTAATATTCTCAAACTGTGAATTGTCAAATTGATCTCAGTTTTTTTTTAAACAAACACATAATAACGCTAAAAATTAATTTATTCCATACCTATGGACCGCACTGTATATGATTGGACACCGTAAATCTGGCGGGTACGAAAAGAATTATGACAATTTTTGGAGGATTCATAAGTGACACCGGAAAGCTATATTTGGTGGAAGAGCAAGTTAGAAAATGTCGACTATTTGGTGAATTCACATATATGAAGTAAGGAAATTAATTGATTTTTAGGCTAGAAATCTGTCGATATTGAAATTTCAACAATTGTGGTCTTTGTATTACACTGACTACATGAAAACTTTCCATAGTTGAAGATATATTCTTGTACAAATTCTTTAAAATCATCTTACTATCTGGCATCTTATATAAAAACAAATACAATGTTTTTAGGAACTATACTCGATACGCGATGGTGCATCCCACTTTTCTAGCACCCGTATCGTTCGTAATTTTCGAAGAAGAATTGTGAATTTTACAGAATCCGTAGTGACATATACCAAAAACAGGCCCAACGACTCGGTGTGGGTCATCTCAAGGAATGTACACAGCACGCTAGGAGTGAGGAAATATTCGATATTCCCAGAAAATAATATTAGGCTGGATATCTCTTCGACTTCGTGATTAGAACTACAAATCTGTTTCTAAACTTTTGTCCTGAGATAATTTCAGATCTGAAAAGTCCAAATTGGTCTCATCATGGAAGCACCCACGTATGGTCCGTTATTGTTGACGTAGAATTATGGAAATCGCAAAATCCATAGACATTTTGGAGATCGTAGGTCCTATAGATATGAGGTACCCTGTATGACAAGAATTGATTTTCATACATTTCTCTTGAACCTACGATTTGAAAACATATTTCATTACTTGAGAAAGTCGACGTTGGCCCCACAATGTTTTGAAATTTATTAACTTCGAGAAATGTACAAATGTACAGAAGTGAACATTTGCTGAACAAAATAATCTATAATCAACATGTCAAGATTGTGAGTTGGTGATGATTTTGTATTTAACTCCACCTAATTATTTTGTTATAATTCTAATTCCATTGTATCAATTGACTTCAACTTTCCAAAAGCAAATAAAGAAGAGAAACATGATTGGGATCATTGCATAACTCCATAAAATTAGAGGTATTCCACTTTTTGATTAATCTCGATTGTAAGATATTACAAAACTAGTTAGTGGAAGGACCTCTGCTTGTTTATCAAACAAAATTATTGTATTCTTCGTGTGAGGTATACTTCGATATCAGTTTTGTGGAAAAATCCCGTTTTTCTGTAAATAATTATACTTACTTACTTAAATAATTATACTTAATTATCAGTGATACTTGCCTATCAGATTTTCAGTGCAAGAAATATGCTACATTCCACAACTTTTTCCACAGGTTTCTCGACACACCACTCAATGAAACTTGATTTACGAAAGAATTTCACATAATCAAACAAATTGCACATGACACATGCACATTGACATTAAAATACCTCCATTGTACAATTCTGCCGTGCCGTGGAAGTGTTAGCTTCAGAAAGATAGTTTAGAGATAATTCAGTTTAGATTTTCAAGTTATTTTCACCCTGATGATATATGTTGATACAAGAAATATTTCACAGTGGAGTTGTATTGATGAAATAATATGATATGACAAGTTCAATTATAAATATTAATTTTAAATTCAAATCGAATGAGTTTGTGTATTCAATATGGAAAAATATCAATAGCATAATGTTCATTTATCTTATTGAAATCATAAAAACTATTATTATATATGTATTGAACAACGAGACAGTGAATCTCAATCTACATTATCTATAATATCTCAGAAATCCAGCAAGAATCCATTACTCATCCTCAATGTTGGTGAGTAGATTCATGACTTCTTCCTATACATGTGAATTTTTCCAAAACTGTAGCCTATTCTATGGCATGATGGATACTAATTCCATTAGTATTTTGTTTCTGGTTTCAGTTATACCTCTTTCTGGCTTCTCCTCTTTTACAAATGAAACTCCATTCTGAAAATTCTTTGTTTTCAAGAAATTAAGAGTAATTTCTTCTGAGAAAAAACAAGTTGTTCATGTTAATGTTTTTGTATGTAGCTGTGACCTGCACCATATCTCCGATTTAGGGGCGAGGATGTTGTTTATTTGTTTTGTGGACTGAAAAATAGTCTTTGAAATTGTAAAAGTCAGTTAGAGGTATAACTTTTACGTTCGAGTACGTTAGAAGTAACTTTTACATTACTTCTAACTGCCTCAACAAAATCTGGAAAATCATAAATTTTTGGATTTTTCTTCATTTTATAGATAACTCCACTTGGTGGTGGAAAATTATCGGCGGACATATAAGCATGTCCTGGCTTAAAATATTTGAATATTATTTCCTTCGCCGAAATTACTGATGAATTGATACCTTTTAAAAAATCAATAATTTTTATGCCGAATTAAAATGTTATTTGGAAACGCCATCTCAATCAAATGAGAGCCAGTTTTTTTTGTCATAAAGGTTGCTGGAACAATCTTCAAAAATAATGAAAAGGTGTGTCAAATGACATTACATGTAGTGGATAATACTAGTACAGGAATAATAAGAATATCTTAAGTGATGACACTATTTCAAGCCGCTCTAAAAGAATAATGAAACCAGTAGATCGGTTGAATTATGAATTATTTTCATTCACGTTTCTATACATACGAAAATTCATTTGTTTATTTATATATTTTTCTTGGACATTTTCAGAGGAGGGGGTATTGTAGTATATTGTAAAATATAACCAAATTGGTAAATGACGATTCAGAATATGTGCGCATGACTTAAGTGACGATTCAAAAGTGGAACGCCAGTTCATGTCGGGTACTCATGGGGTTTGTACATTCAATTGTAATATAAAGGGTGTTTCAAAATCCAGTATCAAGATTTCGGAGGCGTATTGTTCAGGCCAAAAATTTTCTTTTCCATAAACATGTGCCCGCAAATGCTTCGTCACCGATCTACAAAGCGTTGAATTTTCAAGATATTTTCATTAATTTCTTCATAGCTCTTTCAGTTTTTGCGATATTTCAATCGAATTTGAAACATAGGTTACGTTTCAGGGTTCACATCATCCAAATTGCTGAATGATTGTAAGAATCTACAGAAAGATATTTTTGCAGGAGTCAAGCCCTTTTTTGCCCCATAATCTTTTTTGTAGTGCACCGCATCTGCGACCGTTATCGAGAAAATAGTTAAATCAGTTCTTGTGATTCGCTACATTCAATTAACATTTTTAACAGGAGCGAAAACCTATTATCACAATGAAAACAAAAACGCTACTTATTTGGTTTGTGATCTGAATTACAAGTTACCTTAAACCTTACCCAAAAAATAAGAAACCTAACAAACCTTGACTCTTCATTGAGTGTGCTGGAAATGCCCGTCTCCTTCTGTGATACAACTTTCCACTCTTCTTCTCATAGACTGCCGTACGCGTTCTAGAATTCCGGGAGTGTTTTTTACGGTGTGGAAAGCATCCATAATTCGTTCAGTAAAAACTTCGATGGAAGGCATTGGTTCTGCACCATGAACTAGGCACTTCACATGTCCCCAAAGGAAAGAGTCCAGCGGATTGCAATCTGCAATCAAGCAATTAGGACATGCTCTGCCAATCCACCGATTGGGAAACACTGTATTTAAATAATCGCGGAAGATGACTCGAAAATGAGGGGGGGGGGGCAGCGTGCATAAACCAAATTTTTGACGAACTTGTAAAGGCACGTACTCCACTAATGCAGGAAATTCGTTCTGTAGAAAGTTCAAGTATGTGGCACCATTTGAAATTCGCAGTAAAATAAATGGACCAATTGAAGTATTTCCTACTATTCCTACCTATATGTTTACGATTGAACTGTTCCTGGTGTCGTGATTATCTGACCATGTGTGGATTTTTTTAGTGCCCAAATATGAACGTTGTGGTAATTCACTACTCCGTCGCGTGTGAAGTGAGCTTCGTCGGTAAAAAGGATACGAGTTAAAAATGCAGGATCCCTAGTACAGTTGCGCGGTATCCATCGGGAGAACTGCAAGCGCCGTGAAAAATCTCGCGGAAGCAAACCTTGGACACGCTGAATATGATATGGGTATAGCATGTTCTCGTGTAAAACCCTCCAGGCAGTTGGATGGGAAACATTCAAATCCCGTGCTATTTGTCGAGTACTCATACCAGGCTTTTCGTCGATAACATTTAAAATCTCTTCATCTCTTTCTGGGTTGCGTGTTTGTCGCGGTCTGCCATCAACGGGCCTTGGAGTCTGAAATATGCCGTATTCCCGAAGATGCCTAGGGGGAATTTAAAAAAGTTCCATAGTTGGGAATGATCTCTGAGCTTCAAGTCCGTTACCATTAGCCAGACCATAAACAAAATTCATGTCAGCCAGATGTTCAAATGAATATGGTTCATTTTCCATTTTAATGTTGAACAACTACACGATGAATCTTCAAATAATGGCACCTGCTTCAAAACAAATCTAAACGTCGAAATGAAAATGGCAGTCAAAGCCCACGAATTCTCTTTTCTACTGTTCGTTGAAAATTTAATTAACTCTAGCGAATTACAAAAAATGATTTAACTTTTTTTCTCGATAACGTCGCGTGAAAATTACACAAGCCAAAAAAATTATGAACAAAACAAAGAATTCATTTCATATGTTAGAATCCACCAGCGGTGCACTACAAAAAAGTTTATGGAGCGAAAAATGGCTTTACCCCTGGAAAAATATCTCCCTGTAGATTCTTACAATCACTTGGCACACTGGATAATGTTGAACGTAATCCATATTTCAAATTTGATCTCATTATCGCAAAAACTAAAAGAGCTATGAAGAAAAAAAATTAAAAAAATCTTGAAACTTCAACGCTCTGTAGGTCGGTAACGAACCGTTTTCGGACACATGTTTATGGATCAAAGTATTTTTCTGACCTGACAAAATACGCCCCTGGGATTTCGATACTGAATAGTGTTTTCGTTTCTGGAAAAAATCAAAGGCACCAAAAATGGTAGTAAGTCTGGAAAAATTCATAATGACCATTTTATCTTTCTTTTTTCAATACGCCATCATGCATAAGCTGAATTATTGCACTCATAACAAAACATTTTTTAATATATGGCACACAATTTGAATGCACTGTACCCAGAACATTTCATAATCGGCGCCTTAAGGCTTTCTTCATTATTATCAAGTTCAGGCGTATTTCAACCTTATCGCAACAACCCACTTTGAAATCTCCATCCACTATGTTAGGGTAAATTGGTCGGTATAGAGAACAACACGAATATCGAAAATACTAACGTCACGAGATCAATTTCAAATATGGAATTTTAAAGTTCATAATAAATCCAAAAGTATGGGATTATAATTTTCTGGTTCTAAATTGCACAAAAATTTCAGAACTGTTGATTATTAGAACCAAGATAATTAATTTCTTCTTTTTTTTTGATCGTAGAAATGACAAGTATGTAATCGTAACAATGACCGTATATGTGTCTATGTATCTGTTCATTGATGGTATATCTCAATCATTTGCTAGTTCCGTTTCAGTCGACAACGGATGAGTCAGAAGTACTTTGACAAACTTCAGGAGATGATTTCTCACAATATTCTTTTATGAATTGTCCAAATAAATATATGTCCGAAAACGCTTCGTTTTCAAGATACAGGGTGTTGAAGTTTTATTTTATTTTCGGTTTTTCAATAACTTTCGAAATACTTACCTTAATTGAACGAAAATTGTTATTGAAGGGTTTTGTGGTGTCGATTTCTAACCTGATGTTATCAATGCTCTCACTCGTAGGGAGCGCCACCTAGACGTCTCTTTCCTTTTTGAAGATTCATTACTTTTTTAGTGTACTTCTAGCACATTTTCCAGTAAAGAAATCAATTTCCCTATCAAATCTACGTGAAAGAGCTACCCTTCTTATAAGTCGCTATAAGCAACCGTTTCTTAGATATTTGGACTTGAAAATTTCAAGTCGATTATTTGATAATCGATGAGTGTTGAAGTTATTACCATTATTTTGCATTTTTCACAAGAATGTTTAGGAAATGAATTTGACGTTCAAGTAAGTAGTTTTGGTATTTACATATTATGTGACAGTTAAACGTTTTGTTGTTTTGCTGAAGTTTCTGTAAGTTTTGAAACACTAATTTTGAAAAAATTCATTATCCAAACAATAATGCTCATTTAGCCGATATGCATTTCGTTTATGGCCTTGCGGATGGCAATGCGCGCGAAGCAAAACGTTTTTACCAGGAGCAATTTCCTATTCGAGTACTGCCTTCAGCTCCAACATTTACCAGTCTCCACCGTCGTTTGGCAGAAACAGGTAGCTTCAAGAGGGCAGCTGATATTATTGGAAGACCACGAGCAGTCCGAACCCCAGAATTGGAAGAAGCTGTTTTGAACCTCTCGAGGAGAATCCAGAAACAAGTGAAGGAATAATTTCTGAAGCTCTCAATTCTACTCAGTCCACAGTATGGAGAATTATCCATGATCAACAATTTTATCTATACCATATTCAAAGGGTACAAGCTTTTTTGCCACGAGACTTCCCCCAACGCATTACTATGTGTCAGTGGTTTTTGAGAAACTTCTCTCGAAATGCTATCACAAACTTTCATAACAACCATGTTCGGGCTCTGGAAAATTCGCAAGCAGTTAGTGAAAGACATTATCAGTATCAATTTTCTGTAGATGTATGGGCGGCAATAATTGATAATTACTCGATAGGTCCTTCCTTTTTTCCGTTCCGACTGATTCCGACTGAATGGCGCAACTAACAGAGACTTTCTAGGAGATGAATTGCCGGGACCACTCCAGAATGTACCATTAGAAATTCGTATCCGCATGTGGTTTATGCATGATGGGGTCTCGGCCCATTAAGCGTTGTAGTCAGGTAATTCTTTAACACTGTCTATCCAAACCGATGGATCGGTAGGGGTGTAGAAGAACCTAACCAGGCGTGAACACCAAGGTCCTCAGATCTCAACCCGCTAGATTTTCATTTTTGGGGACATTTGAAGTTGCTAGTTTATAAAACTCGAGTGGCGAACGAGGAAGATCTAAGAAATCGAATAGTAGACGCCTGTGAAACAATAAGAAACTCACCAATGATTTTTGAGCGGGTACGAGATTCAATGATTAGAAGACTGAATGCCTGTATCTTCGCTGAAAATGGACACTTTGAACAATTCATTTGAATACAATTTAGTTTCCTTCATTTCATTTTATTCTACATTTTCAAAATTTCTTGAAATAAAATGTTGATATTTCTTGCAAATTATATTAAAACAAATACAGATTTTGCACCCTTGATACAAAAATAACTATTTCAAACGAGTAAAAATAAATAGAATAGGTGGCACCCTTTACAAAAAACCAAAACTACTTACTTAAACGTCAAATTCATTTCCTAAGCATTCTTCTGAAAAACGCAAAATGATGGTAATAACTCCAACACGCATCGATTATCAAATAATCGAATTTCCAAGTCCAAATATCTAGAAAACGATTGCTCATAGCGACTTGTAGCACGGCTAGCTTTTTTACGTAGATATGATAGAGAAATTGATTTTTGTACTAAAAAATGTGCTAGAAGTACGCTCAAGAAAGTTACTAATCCTCAAAAAAGAAAAAGACGTGTAGGTGGCGCCCCCTACGAGTAAGAGCAATAATAACAACACGTTCGAATTCGACACCTCAAAAAACTTCGCAATACCAACTCTTGTTCAATTAAGGTCAGTATTTCGGAAGTTATTAACAAAAAAACGAAAATAAAAATGAAAGTTTAACATCTTGGAAACGAAGCATTTCCGGACATATATTTATTCGAACAATTCATATCAGAATATTGTGAGGAATCACCTCCTGAAGTTTGTCAAAGTACTTCTGACTCACCCTGTATACATATTTCACTTGTTTATTTTATTGAATTCCCTTCAATAATATCTATGGGTAAATCGACATAGCATCGGGGGATTTTCATATTGAATGACATGTCGAGTTGTTATCGGTTGGTTCAACAAATAGACCCTTGATGAACTCCAAATTTGATATAGAGTAAAATCAAATGAAATAAATGGCATCCTGGATAATTCCCAAAAAAAAAATTTTAAAGTGCTCGTGGAATCCGAAACCATTCATTCATATAATGACTTGAAAACGACTCTGTATATTGAACAGTACAAATTCAAATGCTTTGTTACCCTACACAAAACTCCAACTCTCCATTTTCATCACAGCACGATTGTTTCTGTTGAGAGGGCCCTCAGTTCCAACAAAAGCAAAAGCATTCGTTGAAAAATTTGTAAACCGAGTCGTGTATGTTGAACTCTTCACAACTCCAGTTGAGAGTACTCCATTTTATGTTACGGAGAAAACTTATGTAGTGCTCTTCTCGGATATCGTGTTTCGATTTGGAAACAAAATATTGTCAGCGTCACTTCGTTAACATCAATTCGAATAGGTAGGCGAGTGCAAATCATTCCAATATACCGTGTGACACAGACCAATGGTACACCCTATTTTTTTGCTTTGTTTCTCTAGCTATATTTCTGAAATTTGGAACATTGAATATGCTACTAGACGGCACTTTTTGACATATTTGGAAAAAAATTAACTTTGGTTTTTCCGGAAATGGCATCAACTTTCTCAAATGGGACACCCTGATATTTTCATTTAATTCGTAATAACCCAACCAATTATTTTTTCTGAGAGCCATGAACAACTTAAAATTATCTCAAATAATCAAAATAATGCCGCACTATCGCATTTTTGAATAAAATAAGTTCAAAATACGTGTCAAAAAATCGTTTTTTTACTCGAAACTCCATTTTTTCAAATGGTACCATGATGGCACTCTGACATTATTTGAAAATACCATCGATGAGGTATCCATCCATATCAACTCTTTTTCTTAACCGACGAAACCAAAAAGGAGGAGGTTCTCTAGTCGACGCGTATATTTTTTTTTATGTATGATTACGCATAACTTTTTACTGAGACGTCCGATTCCGATGATTCTTTTTCCAGTGGATAGGGTGTACTTCGAAGTTGGTCCCATTCGGAAGGATGAAATCCACCCCCTAGGGTAGCAAAATGGAGGAAACTGATCACTCACTCTCTGAATTCTGGTCCATTAACCGATTCTATCAGGCATAACTTCATACTGGAATCTTCGATTTGGATTATTATTTCTTTATTAGATAGGGTATACCTCATTGTTGATCATATTTGGATTCCGAATGGATCTATTCACTCTACGTTCAGAAAAATAGAAAAAAAATTATTTTTCACTTGTGAACATTGGCACACATATGTAGTTGACAATGACAGATCGCTAATGTCATTATTTTTGTTCTCTTTCATCCGTCACAATCAGTTTATTCTATGAGAGGATGGAATGATATACGCAGTAATGAAATGAACTTACCAGTACGACAAAAATAATTTATATTACAACAAATAGTAAAAGTAGATAATCATATTATTCAACTTGTAATAGTTGAAGTAAGGTGAGTAAGTCAGTATTTTGGAAGTAATCAAAAAACAAGTAGGTAGTAATCAGTAGATTCCAGCCACAAAAAATTGAAAAATAAAAATTAAACCGACCAAATACGGAACTGAAAAGTAATTCTCAATAACTGAGCTCCTAAACTAAGATAAGTAACCAATTTTGAGTCGGCGCTTAACGAACAATCAACGGAAATCATTAAATAACTTGAAAAAAATTCTCAGAATATTACCGCGCAACCCGATGCCATCGTTATACGCCTTATCCAATTAATTTGCTTGTTTGTTTGGCGCCGACTCAGAATTAGTTACTTACCTAAGTTTAGGAGCTTAGTTATTGAGAATAAGCAGGTTTATTTTATTTTTTACTTTTTGTTAGAAAGTTTTTGTATAACCAATACGAACACAATAATGTAGTTGAAAAAAGTGTAAGTATCTTCCAGGTTCAATAATAATAATTTATCAAGGTGGCTATGGAACAAAAATCACATTTTGACGTTTCGATAATCTGTATCTGTCAGTAAGTCACTGAATTCATTATTGATCGCATTGATGATAGAAATGAGTCATTTTATTTTATCTTGTCAATATTTCATCCAACCAATAAAGCTCCTAAAGCTCACAGGCTGGAAGCGTAGGTTCAATTTGTTACATCTGCCCTGTGTGGTTCTACTATATTGATGTTCAGGGCAGTGTATTTTTAATAAAAATACATTTCTTTCACCCTCGTAGTCCAAAAAGACATCAGTTCGGCCTGCGCGCGAAGGCAGGTCTTTTAGATCTTACTATAACTTCCCTGAGGTGAGAGAAATGAAAGGCAACTTGAAAAAAAATATCTATATGATAAAAAAGGTAAAAATAAACATAACAAACAAATTCTTGAGTAGAGAAAAACGGCAATAGTATCAAAATATTTTGGTGAAAATACATAAAAAAAAACACATAGACATGATCGCAATATCAATTCCTGGAGCTCAGCAAAATGTGAAGTATTTATCTCCAAAACACATTTGTATTCATTTAACGGAATGGAGTGGAAAGAGACGAGTACTCTGTATCGATTATTCTCATTTGCAAAAAGCGTACTGTAAAACTCAGAATTGAAAAGAAATCCTCCCCAGAGATTATAAGTGGTTAGTTACATTAACATACAGCTTCAAATCGCTCACCCTGTGTGCTGAGCTGCTATTCCCTACCAGTGGCAGATAATCCAGAAACTTCATCAAATCCCTGAATTCACGAATTGTTTTCCAGTGCACGATCACCGTCACTATTTTCCGTTCCGTGGCGAGTTCTACGCTGAACACACGCGTGTACTTATTACCACCGGAACGATACTTTTAACCCTTAATCCAGGGCGTCGCGACGCAACCTCGCGCTAAACTCTCGACGCATTTTTCGCCGTCTCCCCGTATTGCCCACTTAACCGTCCGATTTCGCGAACCCTGACCGACTCCCTTGCCCGCCTCCAAAATTATTATTCACTCCCTTTGTTTTTTAAAACGTTCAATTAGGCCCACCTTCCAATCCCAATTTTTCTCTTACAGCCCCGCCTTCAATGCAATGGCGTTTGTAGTTTTTCATTTTATTATCCCTTCAACGGCGATCTGTATAAATCCCACGCAAAAATTGATTATCTTAAAGTTTCCAACTCAGCGTTTCTCAGTCGGGCGAGGAAATTGATATTTCTTTCCGCCTTGGGTGGTTCTACTTATCGTTGTGAATAACCCATTGATCTTGAAAAGGGAAACATTCTCAAGTTTATCTTTCAGTCGCAGATGATTCCACATCTGATTTTATGAACATTCTGTTTATATTTTCAACAAATCAACCCATTGATCGTTTTATCAAGTCTAGACAATTCTTTAACGATTCTGTATCTGCAGGTGTCTGGGCACAAGTATCTCATTCCATTGACCGATATGATTATTGGAATATATTTCCAATCGTATACTCAAGAATATTTGCTGAACGAAATATGTAATGAACTGAGTTCGTTCGTACAGGGTACTACAAATTAACAATTTAATCAAAGGAATAACAATTAGGTATTATCTCACAATTCAAATAATAACGAAACAAGTAAAAAAAACTTATAATAGATGTTCGAAATGTCCACCACCAATATCCAAACATTTTCGAGTTCGTTTCCCTGGTTTTTCGAATAGCATTGTTCAATTGGGAATTCAAAATAACTAATAATAACTGATATCTATTTATGTAGTGTAACTTTGGATTCGTGAAATGTTTAAATACGATGATGATCTGTTTTTCGGCGGGAGGAAAATTGAAATAGTATTTGATTGACACGAAAAAATTGACTTTGAAGAAAGGAGCATACAGGGTGAACAAAGATTATTAATCCTCATGAATGGTAATTTACAATGATTTTTCATTTGTGTGTTCATCTTAGAAAAAACTTCCCTGATAAAACTTGTGGAGCTCATGGACCTCTATCGGAAGACATATTGTTGCTGATATTGATATGATAATGGAAGATTGAGATGTTTCTTCAATCTTTCAGCAGGCGCCATTCTGAAACTAGACCAATTTCGCCTATTTTCGAACAGCCGAGGCATTGATGAAAATTATTACAGTCATAAACGAATATATATATATATATATATATATATATATATATATATATATATATATATATATATATATATATATATATATATATATATATATATATATATATATGAGGATTTGTTGATTCTTGGGAGTTAGGTTTATTCATTGATAGGATTATTCGAAATCAATTCATTTTATTTTGCCGACGTATCGATTGCGACCGTAGTCTTCTCCAGGGTTTTTTTTGCTGAAAAAGTTTAGAATTACATGGAAAAATTACCTAGGCCATCATTTTGACTTTTTTTCCTCTTTTTCATGGTGAGCACAAGTAGTAGTAGTAGAACAACATTGTTGAATACCAACACGTGAGTGGTGTATTAGCAAATCCTTTCAAAGAACTATTTTGTTTGTGCTCACCATGAAGAAGAGGAAGAAATGTCAAATTATGGCCTAGCTGATTTTTCCATGTAATTCTAAATTTTTTAAGCAAAAAACAACCTGAAGAAGACTGCTGTCGCAATCGAAACGTCGGCAAAATAAAATGTATTAATTTCGAAGAATCTCATCAACGAACGAACCTCACTCTCAAGAATCAACAATCCTCATAAATACGTTCAGTTCAAGAAATCCTACATATATATACGGAGACTGGTAGCACTCCTTGATATTACAGCTGTCAGAAGATTATTTTGTTGAGTGTTGACAATGTGCATCAGTATAGACAACTTCTCGAATCCAATTTCACTAGTTCCATCGACATTTGAGGCATTTTACTGAGAAGTACAATTTTTTCAATATATGATATACAAAATAACAAAAAAAAAAGATTTTATTTTTGACCTAGAAATATCATAATGGCAGTATTTCCAACGGATTCAATATTACATCCTGTTCATATTTTCAAACAAATCAGTTACTATACTAATTGTTGATACCGCTTCGATAACCCATTGTCTCATCCCTCAAGGAGTTTATATTCTCTTCTACGAGCAAGTGATATTTTCAATCCTGATGTATGCGCCTTCAACTCCAGTTTCAGATATCATCCACGAACTGTTGTGTCACACTACTGAGGGGAATATTCCAATGTCAATTCCATAATATCGGGGGGATTGGCGCGGTGGGTTAGCGTCCGACTCATGATCGAGAGGTCGTGAGTTCGATTCTCGGCTAGGGCAGAAATTTATCTATTTAATTTGAGAGAATTAAATGTTAAATTTCGTAGCCGGGCCGAGGATGGTCCTCGACGATTCGCTGTTGCGTTCAAATTAACAGTGCTGCTCCTAGGTGGCGTATGGAGTTAGTAACAAGGCCTACCCAGAACACTATGAAATGATAGATAAAAAAAAATACTCAACTTGTGACTGGCCGAATGACAAAATGTCAAAGCCAAAAAAAAAAAAAAAACCATAATATCTCATATGTTACCCGGTAGAAACTGCTAGCTTTTGAAACAGCTCCACTACCCAAGAATATTCATTTATGTATACCTCCACACAAAATTCAAATCGCACAATGAGGTAGAAAATAAAAGTTTACAAATACAAAGAAAATTCCGTGTTTTGGTATCTCTTTATTTCATGTTTCCGTTGTCAATTGTTGTAGAACTTTAATTAAATTCATCGTTCGCTTGGAGGGACCTCACACTCAATTCCAGCGAAAGCGTCGAAGAAACAAAGCATTCGTTATTAAATTGCTCACTGAGTTGAAGAAAGAATTATTTCCCTATCCGTAGGGGCATTTAAGAATATATAATGAAGGAAAGCTCCCGCTTCGCTTCTAGGCAATGTTTACTGAGTCATTAGCTTCATTTATTCCAGCATTTTGCGGGTACGCCAAATTCAGTTATTAAATTTGGTGAATTCATAAGAATGAAAAATCTTACTGTTAGAGCGTGTCTCACATTTTGAAATATGCAAGATTATCAGAGGAGCTGTGGACCAGTTGGGAAATATGCTCTGGGATTCACCTGAGTAACAAACATTCAAGGTACAAATTATTTTCAGGGAGATAATATTCAGAGAAATAACATTTAAAGGTGAGTTGAGTGCAAATTGCTACAGATTCGTGACAGGACAATAAATTTAAAACATGTTCATGAATATTCATTGTTTTCCAGAACTCGTACACTTTGTCCAAAAAATAGTAATTCTTTAGTTGATTGTTTTTCTAAGTGATTCTTGATTCAACGTTCTGACTCTTCAGGGTAAGACTCAAATAATTTTTTTTGATACGCTTCTACATTTTGTCTGGCGAATTGTGACAAGTTCTCTATTCCCGCATCAATCTATGTATTGAAGTTTGGCTATTCCTCGATATTCATGTTGAAAATATCCACATAAGGATTGAAAAATTGATTCAGCAGATTAAGCCGAGATTGGAATGAACTCCACATATCGTAAAGCCATTATATGATTTGTTTGATAATATGAAGAGAGTGTTCATAGAATCAGATGTGGAATCATCTGCGACTCAAAAATTTACTTTCGTCACTATTTTCCATCGTTCAAGATAGCCTCTTCGGGGGTACTCATGTTGAAAAAGGAAACATTCACTATTGAATATTGAATGCAACGATTTTTCTAAAATTTGAAAAACCCACAATGAAAAATGATGTTTTTTTTGTGAAATCTGACAAAACATCGGAAGCCGATATAAGAACTCTATGTGATGGCCACTCTTATCAATTCCTATAGACAGCCCATTATTAATCGAATTCTCAAGAGCAGAATATAGTATTGTAGAATGAACCTTGTAAATTCAAAATAAAGCTTTATACATCAATCTCGATATTTGCATCCAATGATACAAATATACAGATATAAATTTAATTGGTGTCGTGAGATTGGAAATCACTTATTTTTGTGTATGAATGGGATCATGAAACTCACCTGCTAAACCGGTACTGAGTAGCAGTATCGTTGAGACCACTAAGAACATATTAGCTGAACGTGAAATCGAATGTTGCCCCTAACATGGCGGCGTTGCTTTTGGGACTCTCACATTAGAAATCCCAATTCATCATCAAGCTGTCCTTTTATCACACAATTTTCCATGTTAGATATTCCTGCAATGAAAATAGATTGTTTTCAAAACTTTCCATCCAAATCAAGATTATGGTAGTGGCAGAAATCACAAAAGAGAATATATGGAAACATAATTTATAGATAACAATAATGTGGCCGATATAAAAAATTATACGAATGCCCAGTGCTGTTGAAAATGGAATAATACTGGAAAATTGAAAAAGGTAGCCCAACTCGTCTTAGTCATTCAGACAGCTAGACTGGTCTCTACTTCAATGTATTTTTGATATCATTTGAATTTCAACATGTTACTTTTCTGAATTTATTCCACTAATGTCTGATGAATGATTTTTATCTCGAATACGTTGTGGAAACATGTTTTAGTATTCGTTTTTTTTTAACCATTATTCGTATTTTTTTCAACCATTTTCAGAAATTCAAATCACTTTCCCTCTTTTCCTTATTCTCCAGTTTGATGAAAAACGTTGGTACCAAATAATCAATACTCGAATAATCCTTCATATGCAGGTGTTCTATTTGATATATATCATGCATAATATTATTACGTAATATAATTATACCATTCCCTGATAGCAAAACACAATACATAATTTCACTTGAGCCAACTTCTTCTGGGATAAACAACATTCCTTTGATCAATGAACGATTTGACAATTTGGACCAATATTGTAACGTAATAACTTGAGAATATTTGGACCCGCTTGAGTAAATATCTTTTCGAACAAAAAGGGGTCTCGAATCACATTTAAAGCTCTGTTGTTGAAATTTCATACAAATGAAGCAGTTTTATCTCCATCAAGTTTAAGTCAGTGGAATTCCAAGAGTTGGTTTGTAATGCTGAATCTGAATTCAAAGGAGTTTGTGAGAAAAGATCCGACAAATACTCTCTAAATGGTTTTGGCAAAACATTTCTCTTTCCAGTTAATGGAAATGGTCATTTGTTTATATTCTAAAGAGACCAATTTTGTAATTAGTAAATGCGTTTCTCAATCTCTTGATGGGGGAATGAATGAATATCCAACGCGCCAGTAATATACCCCAAAAAATTCATGGGATTCCAATTTTGAGCAATTATTACCACCTAATATAAATAGATATTGATTATAGTCATATGACTTCTCGATTCCATTTTAATTTATGATAGAAATATTGAAATCTGATTCTACTTTATCAATATTGCTTGAGATTTCCCTTGGGATGAATTCACGACATATTGAAATTACTTGACCTTCAATTGAGAGGCAATTGGCAGAATTAACTATGGTACAAATTCAACATGCAACATTAAATGACAGAAAGGTATACATTTTCGATCACCACCTCATAATTCACCAAAATATCAAAAATATCTTGGCTTAAAAATGAAGCAGAATAACAGAAATTTGTTGAGATGAATTATTTTCTAATATGTGGAAAATATCAATTGAATTTTATTAAATCTGCTTTTTTCGCCTGTGAATTGTGATAAGAAAATATCTTCTAGCTTTCATAGCTCCGGTACTGCACCTCGAATATGAATCACATCAGATAAATTTATTGAAAATTTGGGATTTATGCTGTATAATTCACAATAATAGTTTCATCTTCAATCTGAGAACTTTGATTCCATTTCGAGTCTAAGATCGGGAAACTCTATGTCTTCGTTATTCTTCATTATTTTTCCTCTTGTGGTCCTAGGCACTATACGACTGATGGAAGAGTACCAATTGATCTAAAATAACCACGCTATTCGGAAATGTTATGAATATACTAAAATATTCGGAAATAAATGGTTTTTTACGCTATTTACGTCATATCCTTATAATTGAATGATACATAAAACATAATTGGAACTAAATATATTTAGGAGTAAGTGAATACTGGATTCACATATGCTTATTGAGCATTTTCCGAGATTATGTATATGATAATATTTTGTCAAAAATGGACCATGAATTCACCTAAGACAAAATGCCTTTCATATCAACAACATGTGAAGAGCTTTAGTAATGCAATAGCTCTGTTTGAAAGTATGAATAGATTTCGACTGATTCAACATTGTAATAACCTATCATCAATTTGAAATGAACCATGTTCATTGAAAGTTATTCCTATTATTTTAGGTGACATAGTGCTCGTATATATTATCTACGGAAGCCTTCACTTGAAGTATCATTTTTTATTCAGAAGAAAGCTTGTATGTTATGGAAAGTGAAAGACCATTCCGGATTCTCGTGAATCCCTGAGAGTAGATCAGTAATATATGAGTTTCACAAAGCCTTCCGGAAAGTAATCCCTAATCTTTTCCAGAAGGCGATCAGAAAAATTTCTGCTACGAAACTGGCAAGGCTTAAATATAACAGTCGAGATTATTTCGGAGAGATTATCGGAGTATACAAATATTACCATACCCTTCAATCAAACGATGATGGGATAATATTTATATAATCGATGAAAAAAAATTGTATTTCGTGCATAAAATAATTTATTAAATCCGTAGCAAAGTGCTTCCGACCATTGGATCATCATCAGTGCGTACTCGTCAGGTGTACAAGAAGCCAAAAAGACCATAAAATATCTCATGATCAATGAAAGTTATAAAGGTTTACGTGACACACATGTTAAAATACCTATTCTTGGCCAGGATGAAAATTGAGATTACAATTTTTCTCTTTATCTTTTAGAAGCCATTGTTGATGTGTGGTAGCTGGACCCAAGTGACAAGATCTTGTGACAAGATCTTGTCAAGTACTAATGAATCTCTGGAAATGCAGTTCGTGACAATGTGATTTCTTGAAAGAGAAACGTTCACGAAAAAACAATGCATAGTGGAATATTTCCAAATCATTTTTAACAGTCCAGCATATTGATATTGCATTGGTATTACTATGAAAACTGCATTTCCAATCAACCCAATCCAATATATTGGTGAGAAACGTGCCGAGAGATGAATGGCAAGAGGGTGGCTAAAAATATCATGTCGCTATCGTCAACCTCACGGAACCGGACACAGCCTGTTGTATAAGAGCCTCACCCTTCCATCGGACCCTCTGAGAGGGTTGACCGCCAATTTTTGTTACTCGTGGGAATTAAAATGAAGGATGAAACCGCAAAAGAAGAAAAAAAGATCAGCAAAAAAAAGACAAAAATATTTCGAAATGAAATTATAGTGCTCTTTACTCATTTTTCATAATGATATTAGGATATCAGCACCGCACATAAGAAAAAAGTTTTTGGTTAATGACTTCATTCTTATTATTTTATACTTTTCACACCTTATTGCTATATAGGCGTGTTTTTTTTAAATATAATTTTTCTCTATGTGGCCGTAAAAGTGTTCTGTTTCTCAGAATCTGAGACAGGTCTTTCTCTGAAAATTAATGATAATGTTGAGTAAGCTGAAATACGTGAGTACCCCGATATTATCAGAATCGGATATGGACAATTGATTGAGTTGATTACTTTCTACAACCTCACAATTGAAGAAACCAATCTGGAAAATATAAACGAGGGTGGGGCAGAGAATTAGTTGCAAATTTGGTTCACTGATCATCGGAATACATTGAACTCATTCCTCCACCGTTCTTAAGTCTAATATATCAACAACTTTTTCCATTTCTATATTGTGGAGGTTCATCAATCCGAAAAAATTACACGAAATATATGCTCCACATAAAACAACTTAGAAGCAATTATCTCCTCCGAGACTTCTAGATCTTTCATTGTGTTTAGTTCCTTCCATATAAGCTCGAATTACAGGATTTTGGTAAATAAGTTGATTTATTGCAGACTATTATTGCATTTTTCCACAATGTTTTTCAAAACTACTTTTTTTTTAATGTAACGAATCATTTTTCCCGCTCCGTTACTGAAACTAATTGAATCAAAATAACCCGCCAGAACTACTACTTCACGATGCTATACCATTTCAGTTAGTTGAAAGTGACTAGCTTTGTTCTATTCACAGTACTATTAGTAGGAGATGTATTCGGCCAGGTTACAAAATCGTCACCAAACAACTGAGAAATCCTACAAAACCATATGATATGCCTCCAGAAGAAAATATAAACCGCGATAGGGAACTGTTTCCCTTACTAGAAGTCAGGAGAATGGAATGGACCGTGACCAAAGAGGTAACGATGTTTCCTCAGGAAGAGCTAAAGACCGCAACTGAGAAACTCAAAAACAAGAAAGCACTTGGGCCGGACGAAATGACACCAGAGAGCATGAAGATAGCGGTCCAAACATAACCAGATCAAATCCGGAATGTCTTTAACGAGTTATTACAGTCGCAGACCTTTCGGAAAACATGGAAAAAAGCCAAGGTTATACTAATACCCAAAAAAGACGCAAAATACAGAACAATATACCTCATAGATGTTATGTATAAACTATAAGAACATTTCATAAAAGCAAGAGAAGAGACGGAACTGGAGGAAAAAAACTCAATACGGATTAAGAAGAGGAAAATCCACGATCACCGCCATCGTGGACTTTGCAAAACGCTCACATCATAAATGGGTGGCCCTGGTGGCTCTAGACTTGAAAAAGGCGTTCAATACAGCAACATGGAGCCTGGTGACAGAAAGGATGCACAACATCGGAATCCGCAGAAACCTAACAAACTTGATGAGCAGTTATCTGACGGACCGAACACCAGTGATCGAAAAAACATAGATGTTAATGACCCAAGGGGTTAAACGGATCAGTGCTGGGACCATGCCTGTGGAACATACTATACGACCCCGTACTCGTCCTTCCAAACGAGTGCTGCACCATAGCCTACGCAGACGACCTAACACCCGTGATAAGAGCAGAAAACAAGGAGGTCCTCATGGAAAAAAAAACACGGCTCTACAACAGATATCAGACTGGATGGAAGAAAGCAAACTGAGCGTTGCCCCCGCCAAAACAGAGTCCATGATCATTAAAGGACCGAGGAAGCGAGAAGACATCGAATTCATCTTGGGAGGACAGGCGATCCAACCAAAAAAAAAGGTGCTGGGAATACACTTGAACGACGAATTAATTTACAACGAGCACGTAAAACAGGTTACAAAAAAGGCAGAAAAGATGACGACAGTCCTATCGAGACTGATGCCGAACGTGAGAGGTCAAGAAATGAAAAAAGAATAATCCTCTATCAAGTGGGGCGGCAGTGTGGGGAATAGTGATGGAGAAAACAGGCACAGGCGTTAGGTGCTGTCACAACAGTGCCACCCATCGAACATCTGGTGGAAGAGATAATAGCAATACAGTAAGGAAGGCAGGGGGCCACGCCAACCTCAACGGAGAGAAAGAAAACACATTGACGGAGTGGCAAAGGACCTTGGAAGAAAATAACACAAAGGGACAGTGGATCAAGAGATTGATACCAGACCTGATACCCTGGATCAAGAGTGCTTTCCGTAAGCTGAATTATTTCCTGACCCAGTTCCTGACTGGACACGAATCTGACATATACCTTCAAAATAGGCAGGGCCACAGACGGGGCCTGCATATATTGTGGCATACAAGACACGACATACGATATTAGAATACAATCGGTGGATAAGAGATGGACAAAAGTAGAAACTGAAATTGGGGAACGACTGGAGGAAAAAACATAATGGATGGATGGTGAAGGATAAGAAAACAAGACATAATATCAAACTATATATAAGATGAGAGAGGGACAAAAATAGAAACGCAAGGAGAACTATAAATAATACAAAAAAAGAGGGGGAGGAAAGGGGGTACCAAAGGACAGCGGTGAACTGAAAGAACCACCCAAACACCCGGATTGTACCTTCAGCTAGTACCGGGTGGGGGTGGAAGGAATGGGAAAGACAGGAGGTGTTTTGATTGGTAGGCGAGTTCTTGTAAGCAATACTCGAGTCCAGTATACCCGTATCGCGATAGACACCCAAGCGTACAAAAAACATGAGTTTCCACCCCCACTGAAAAAAAAAGTACCGTTGGTAGGGTATCATAAATTGTTTTCCTATGTTTTTGCTTGTGGTCATCATCTACCACAGTCTGGCAAATACATCGTATTCCCCCGAATTTTCAACTGAGATGTATTTCTGATATATTTTGTAGTGATTTAAATGGGTCAATATTATTTCACGTTGATATCTCACGTCACACATATGAGGAAGAATTGACTTTAATTGCCTTCGTATACTTCTCTAAACGAAGAAGCAAGAAGACGAAAGCTCCCTCAATGAAATGATCCCTCTCAATTCCAAGTTCACACATCGAAACAACTTTATCATTCCCACTTTCATCCCCCTGTCGCTTCGTAAACCTCATGAAGCTTGGAATCAATTACGAGTGAAAAGCTCAATTGGAATGGTTCCTGTTGTAATTCAATTCAATTCGATGTGTATCTTCTTTCGTGAAGATAAAATGAATGAAGAGTTTTTATACAATTTGGATAGTAATCAAGCTTATGGTTACACAATTCGTGAGGAACATTCTGAGAGATCCTGATTGCAAGGATTTGGGATGAGTCTCCGAAATGAAAACTGAAGAGATTCAATTACTGATTTTCCTATTCGAGGAGTAAAGTAATGATTATCTTCATCCCGATATTATGGAAACGGAGTTATCGAGTCGATTTACTGGGTGTTAATTAAGGGGTGATCCTTTGGAAGATTTCAGGACGATCAAAATACATTTTTTCAAGAGTTTTTGGATGTTACTCCGAGATTCTCGAAAATAATCGATTTAAATTAGGCGAGTACAATCCATTCATTAGTGCGCACGATACAAAATAATTCATTTCTCAAATAATTCACGGATCCTCCTTTTTTCAGAGTCAAGGCTTGTTCAACCATTCAGATTTTTTTTCCGTTGCCAGTGACAGATTATGAGAAAGGAATATTCATTTATCTTACCTGGACTCCAAGGAGTGATCCCACTGAGGGAAATGATTCGAATTTGGTTTATGCATGATGGTACTCCAGTACACTTCAGATTGGTTGCACGCCAATATTTAAAAGAAAATTATTCCGATCGCTGGATTGGGCGTGGTGGGCCACAACCTTGCCACCAAGGTCACCCGATATGAATCACTCGTTTTTCCCTTTGGGGGCACTTCACATCGTTAGTGTACCAAACTCCAGTTCAAAGTGAAGAAAACATGAGGAATCGCATACAGAAGTCATGCACAATTATTAGGAACACTCCTGGTATTTCTGAGTGTCGATGAAAAAAAATTGTTTAATTTCTGAGTGTGTCCGCCGGTCTATGTTGTCCGCCAGTTTATTTCCAGCAGTTGCTCCGACTTATCAATTTCAAAAATGTTTTTTTTGTAAAGTTCTCTTTATTCCTAGAAAATGTATGTTATTCTGCTCTACTATTTTGATAATAATGTTATTCAGTAATGAAAATGTTCGAAATCCTTTTGCCATAATAATCAACTTTGTGCAATACATATTCACCCTGAGTTCTGATGAAAAATGTATGGGTGCTCCATAACATTACATTTTCTCTACACGTGCAGAAACATTCCAATCTGTTATGCGATACTGGAAAAATGTTTTCATTCATTTTTTCATCATAGCTTCTAAACCGTACAAGCAAATAAAAAACTTCGAAAAAAACAGGAAGATGTTGAATGAAACAACATTGAATATTCCTTCCTCATAATCTGTCAGTGACGGCATAAAAAATTCTGAAGGGTTGACCAAGGCTTGACTCGGAAAAAGGAGGACCCTGTGAATTATTTGAGAAATAAATTATTTTGTATCGTGCGCACTATTGGATGGTTTGTACTTGCCCGATTTGAATTGAGTATTGTCGAAAATGTCAAAGTAAAATCAAAAAATCTTGAAAAAAAAATATGTATATACTGGACTCGCCGAGACACGTCGACTTTTGATTTCTACAATGTATATTTTTGTATGAATAGTTTACCCCTGATTTCATCCCTTACAGGAGGGGAGCACCAAATAACATGGGGTGGTGAGTGATAGATCATTTGAAAGGTTTTATTCTCTATTCAACCGTGCAAAGGAATTGACATTTGCTCCATTAATTCTTGAGTCATTATTGTTTCAGAATAACAGCTGACGGTGATTTTTTGTTGGGGGACCTCCATTTCACTCGAATCTTCTCCTTTGGAGAATACGTAGTACAACAGCACTGATCCATTCCTGGGTTATTGGGTCACACAATGGGAGTTTGTAAATCACCAACTCCCAGAACTTGAACATCTTATTGATGACTAACATCTACGGGTCTTAGCTGATTCCGATTGCAATAACTGCCAACTTCTTTCAAGTAATCTCTTGATTTTCAACCGACGAAACCAAAAAGGAGGAGGTTCTCTATTCGACGCGTATAATTAATTTTTCTTATAATTTTTTTTATGTATGATCGCGCATAACTTTTCATTGAGGCGACCGATTCCGATAATTCTTTCTCCAGTGCATAGGGTTTTTTTCGAAGTTTGTCCCATTCGAATTGAAAAGATGGAATCCACCCCTATGGGTAGCAAAATGAAGGATATTGATCACTCACCCTCTGAATTCCGGTTCGTTAACCGATTCTATAAGGCATAACTTTGTACTGGGATCTTCGATTTGGATGATTCTCCTTTATCAGATGGGGTATACCTTATAGTTGATCATATTTGGATTTCGAATGGAATTATCCACCTTTACGGGTAGAAAAATAGGGAATAATTGATTTTTCACTTGTGAACATTGGCACACATATGTAGTTGACAATGACAGATCGCTAGTGTCATTATCACATTATCATTATATTCTATGAAAGGAAAGACTGACATACAAAGTAATGAAATGAACTTACCAGAACAATAAAGATAATTTATATTACAACAAATGGTAAAAGTAGATAATCATATTATTTAACTGGTAATAGTTGAAGTAAGGTGAGTGAGTAAAGATTTTGGAAGTAATCAAAAAACAAGTAAGTCGTAATTAGTATATTTTAGCTACAAAAAATTAAAAAATAAAAACTTTTCAAAAAAATTGAGGGAACTGAAAAGTAAAAAATAAAATAAACCTTCTTAGTCTCAGTAACTAAGCTCCTAAACAAATGTAAGTAACTAATTTTGAGTCGGCGCCAAACGAACAATCAACGAACATCATCAAATTACTTCAAAAAAATTATCATAATGTCACCGCGCAACTCGATGTCATCATTTTACGCCTCACCCAATCCATTGGCTTGTTTGTTTGTCGCCGACTCAAAATTAGTTACTTAAATCAGTTCAGGAGCTCAGTTATTGAGATTAAGAATGTGTATTTTATTTTTTACTTTTCAGTTCCGTATTTCGTCGGTTTGATTTTTTGTTAAAAATTTTGGATCATCATAACTGCCATCCATCTGCGGTTCTTGGTCTTTCACAGACTCCCACCCATCTACCGTGGCTGGTTGTCACCTAGAGAACTGTCCATGTTCTCGAATTTTTTTTTGGTGTTGATAAAGCTGTGTTCAGGTATAAATTGACGTCATTGGTTTCGATACATCGTAACAACTTCAAGAGGCGAAAATTATACGTATCTTGATCTCAATCTGATCAAATTGTGAGCGGATACGTAGTATACTATGAGGAAGTGCCACGGTTGGATATAAAACCTAGGTTCAATATATAAAACTGTTTGGATATGATACACTGGTCTCTCATTCAACGTTTCATAGCATATGTTGGTAACTGAAAGCAAGATTTGATTGTTTATACTTCAACATGTCTATATGTCTGTCAATGATTCCATATCGAGGTGATGAAATTCCTCAAATCTCTTGGATGCTTTGAAATAGGCTAAGCCGCTTGTTTGCTTTATTGTTTAATATTCACCTAATATTATTGGAACGAAGTTCCCTTAAGCGCCTTGCAGTAGGTGTTGACTGGTAGAAAATGTAACGTAAGAAAAAAGCGTTATCTCCATGCGACTTTCTTTCTCTCTCTTTCTCTCTCGCTATCTGTCTCTTTCTATTATATACGAGTATGTGTGACAATTATGTGTCAGAATTAAAGTATGTGTCAGAATTGAATGACAAAGCATTCAATTCCTATATAGGGAAATAGAAAATGCAAAATTGAAGGAACAAGTGATTTGGAACTCACTACATACAGTGATTTGATATTTGAAATCAAATATGCCTTTATCAATATGTTAGAAAGCCTCAGTTTTTCAAGTGAGGCAATGAATAATTTAATTGTGTCATTTTTAAGTTGGTCGAGCTTCAATGTGCTCCAAGAATTTCGTAAAAAATTCAGTAATTCTAAGTGCCGTATAAACCCCAAAGTGTTGAAAAAGTTAATTATAAACTCCTTCGATAAATTAAAAAACAATAAAACCGTGTGCTGAAAGTGATCTAAATGCCTGAAAAAGTAAAAATAGTGTTTCTAATACGATATCTGGCCATTGGAAAACTGCAGGCCATTGTGACCCTTATTAACCACCGAGTACGGGAATTGATAATAATAATAATATTTATTGGTCACAAGTACATCTTGGTGTCTGGATAAGTCAGAAGTATGAATAAAATAAAATGAACTGCCTAAAAAAATACATAGATATAAAAGCTGCGATATACTACCCTACATGTATACGGATAAAGATATAAATTAAAATAAGATATAAACTCATGATAATTTGAACCACATATTACATTTATTCTATATAACAAAATATTTACAAGATGATATAATCAAAAAGGGGTAATATCATTGACGTGATAATGGGCGTCTTGTAGTAATTTAATTTTCAATTGATTTTTGAATGTTCCCAGATTAGCATCTCTCAATCTCTATTGGTTTGCCCGAGTGGAAAATTGAGGTTAGGATTTCAAAACCCACGGAAGTGAAAACAATTTCGCTTATAAAAAGTGGAAGGACACAAACAACCACAGCTAAATTGCTGGAAAAGTTCAATGAATGACCCCCAATATAATAATCCGGGGATGGTGTTGCAGATTGTAACATCATCCTCCCAAATCAAGGATTCGATTATTTATAATGGAGTTAAGATGTATAATCATTTGCCAGTCGAAATCAGAGACTCTTATGTAGATATTGTGACCTTTAGGAAGAATATAAAAAATCTGTGTAACTCACAAGAATGTTTCGACGAAAATCTGATGATAGTTTGACCATATTTTGAAAATTTATACTTATATAAATTTATCTATATTGTATATCTATTCGTTTTTGATTCTATTGTATCTACCTATCAGCTTTTATATACTTGCGGCATCAATTTTTCCTTTTTAGAACATGTCATTGTATGACCGGAAACACTGTGTTTCGTACAATATGTTGTTTTATACCTGTATTTGAAGCTTTGTCAACAAGATTAACATCTTTGGACAATAAAGTATATATATTATTATTATTATTATTCAAATTGTGGATAAATTGACAAAAAAGCCACAATGAATCACCCAGTGGCAAAAACCGCGAAAAGACATTATTTCACCGAACCAAACCACCGAACATGATAAAAACAGTGTTGCCAAAACTCATATCGGGAAACAGCGAAATCGGTACTCGGTATTCGGTACTAGAAGCCAAGGAACTCCAAAAAAGATGCGATATAGGGTATCATTTTCCCCCAAGTGAAGCTGAGAAATTAGAAAAACTCAATGATTACATTTCTCAACCTAATGAAGAGTTAGGCACTGGGACCAAGGCTGAAAGATCGCCCGAGCCGAGGTTAGCGCAGAGTATGAAAAAACTGAAAAAGTTCAAAGCGGAAAACGATGGGAAAGTGGTGAGTGTAACCCATCAAAATGTGGGGAAACTGAAGAAGAATTCAAACATATTCAAAGTGAGAAAATAATGCAGAACAAATGGAATAGTATTGCTTGGTATTACGTGACGATTTCTATCAGTCAACAACTACCGCAAGCCGCGTAAAGGAACGTTGTTCCTGACGCTTTTTTTCTCTTTCACCCATTTTGATCTTCAATACCCTCAAGAACCTTTGTCGTAAAAGAAAATAGAAATTATATATAGTTCTGGAGCATAATATTGATTTTTGCTGTCCAACCTCATTTCACCTAATTTTATTTGGTACGACAACTTGCCAGTTGAAATATCACTGATTCCTCTAGTTGTGTGGCGTCCAAACAAATTGATAACTATAATGATTTCTAAATAACGAATTTCTATCAAATTTAACTGGTATCGAATCCATAGTGTTCTCCGATGAAGTGCTACTATTCGCAGTGTCCTTTTTTCAGGTCTAATATTCCACTAATGGAGATTAAAAAAAGCGGATGAAGAAAGTTGTTATTGAGTAAATAAAAGAAGTGACTGTGTCGGAGATAAAGCAGCATAATGTTGAAAAGATTCATTACCCCGATCTTTGTATCATCAGAGACGAAGTAGTATCAACAAGAACAACTCTTATGTTTGAAAATTATACCCTATCGCGACTGGTCCTGTGTTTGATCAATGGAAATGCCAGCTCGTAATTAGGTGGAATGATGCAAATCATCCGAGAGACTCATGAAGCCACAGTGACCTAATTTGGATGTTGCATGCTTGTGATACTTCGAATTTCTCCTTTGTATGTGATATCGCTCGAGGGCATCTTTTCATCTTGACACACATAGTTTCCTGGGAGAATTCACGAGAGTATGGTGAGAGGATAGGAGGGATATTTCTGAAGTTATAGCTACAAATATATCATCGGGTCGCATTGAACAATTCATGAAGCAATCACACAGTTTCAAGAGTATTTGTTATTAGAACTCATGGAAAGTGGGTGAAGATTTCATTGTGCTTATGTTTTCAAAATGTCACCTTACTATAACTGGAAATCATATTATATATATATATATATATATATATATATATATATATATATATATATATATATATATATATACATATATATATATACCAGTCCCCTCGATATTCTTCCCATTTATATCTATAATCCTGGACTCGGATGTCACGCAGGTAGCTATAGCTGCCTCCGTGGTGACGTTGGTTGTTGCCCTCGAATGCAGGGTCTGCTAACCGAAACCGCAAATGTGCGGCTGGCTTCTGTTTATTGACTCCGTTGATTTGTCGTTTTCTACCAAGTGTTGTTCATCCTTGCACTTCTTCACCGTACTGATGAGGGCCGAGAGCCCAAACACGTGTCTACGGTTAACACTTCTCCTGAGGGCTATGTCCTTAAATTTCTTCCGTTTTGTTTACCAGTCCCCTCGATATTCTTCCCATTATATCTATAATCCTGGACTGGATGTCACGCAGGTAGCTATAGCTGCCTCCGTGGTGACTTGGTTGTTGCCCTCGAATGCAGGGTCTGCTAACCGAAACCGCAAATGTGCGGCTGGCTTCTGTTTATTGACTCCGTTGATTTGTCGTTTTCTACCAAGTGTTGTTCATCCTTGCACTTCTTCACCGTACTGATGAGGGCCGAGAGCCCGAAACACGTGTCTACGGTTAACACTTCTCCTTTAGGGCTATGTCCATTAAATTTATTCCGTTTTGTTTACCAGTCCCCTCGATATTCTTCCCATTTATATCTATAATCCTGGACTCGGATGTCACGCAGGTAGCTATAGCTGCCTCCGTGGTGACGTTGGTTGTTGCCCTGGAATGCAGGGTCTGCTAACCGAAACCGCAAATGTGCGGCTGGCTTCTGTTTATTGACTCCTTGATTTGTCGTTTTCTACCAAGTGTTGTTCATCCTTGCACTTCTTCACCGTACTGATGAGGGCCGAGAGCCCGAAACACGTGTCTACGGTTAACACTTCTCTTGAGGGCTATGTCCATTAAATTTCTTCCGTTTTTTTTACCAGTCCCCTCTATATTCTTCCCATTTATATATATATATATATATATATATATATATATATATATATATATATATATATATATATATTGAGGTTCAATAATGACTCTAGGTGGTGGCCTAGTATAAATTTATTCAGTTCAACGTTTCGATGAGAGGCCTCTCATCTTCTTCAGGAACATTCACAATTGAGAATTCGTATATTACAGTATAAGACACACTGGAAAGTTTTTTTTTGTTAGGTTACATGGACCAAAACAATTTTTTTTACTGTTTCTTACCATCAATCATGCTTACAGCAGGGTGTGATTGTGTATGATTCTGTTTTTTCATTTCAACTGTATGGGCCATACTGTGGGAGAATATGATCAACATGAGTTTTCTGGTGTTTTCGCATGCAGCAGGCAGCCAACCGTAGTGGCTGTCACGTATATTGTGTTATTTGTATACGTGACAGCCATTACGGTTCGCTGCCTGCTGCATGCGAAAACACCAGAAAACTCACGTTGATCATATTCTCTTCGACATGGATAGCCACAGTATGGCCCATACAGTAAAAATGAAAAAACAGAATCATACACAATCACACCCTGCTGAAAGCATGATTGATGGTAAGAAACAGTAAAAAAAGTAAAAGTAAAAAAAAATTGTTTTGTACCATGTAACCTAACAAAAAAAAAATATTTCCAGTGTGTCTTATACTATAATATACGGATTCTCAATTTTGAATGTTCCTGAAAAATGAGGGGCCTCTCATCGAAACGTTGAACTGAATAATTATACTAAACCACCTAAGTCATATTAACTCCCCAAGAATACCCCAATCTACAATATATAACAAGGTTCGAGTTTATATATATATTATATATATATATGTTTTTTAATAACATGCTGATATTTAAGGAAATTATTCTTGGGTCCATTTTGAGTGCTGAATTTTATGAAAAAAACTTTTTTATGATAACTTTGGTTATCGTTCGTGCAGGATTTGCACTGAATAATTTTAAAGAGAAAAGTGATACGCCACTGCTTTTTCTCAAAGTAAAAATAATTTTTAAAATCATCATTCCTTTCTTAGCAAATCTGACATCTTGATATTTTTTTCGTTTGGCGTAAGGTTTTCGCATAAAAAAATTAAATCCATTCATTTGCACGTTGTTATGCAATTGGGTATTATCAAGGATTGGAAACGTATCTGGTAGGTAAGAAGGAGATTTTTTTTTGAAATCTTGAACAGTTTTGACAGTTGTCTAACTAGTTGTCACGTATTTGAGTCATCAAAATTAACAATATTATTCAAAAATATGGTAAATTTTCCGAATTCTGAGTTTGCAGATATGCATTTCATGTATGGGCTTGCTGATAGGATCAATAAATAAATTACGTACCTGAATTTTCGAAACTTCTCTCAAAACTTTTTGAAAATTTATTTTTATTTTCATTTTTTCAAACTTCAAACAATCGAAGATACAAAACTATCTCCGTTAATCTAAGCATGTGCAAATCGTATATCTCATTCATAAATGAGATGAAACCGAGAAGTTTGTCGGTGATTAGGACTTACATCCTCAGGATTACACCAATCTTCACCAAAATCCTTTGTTCCTGTTATTGGTGGATAGGAAAATCATTTTATGTATTGTTTCCATGTATGCTGACGACACAGCAATCATATATACTGCGAGTAGTTGGGATACCCTTAAAATAAAATGTGAAAGAGATTTCATTAAAATAATTAACTGGCTCAATAATCGATTACTGACAGTAAATTTCAATAAAACCATTTTTTTACCCTTTACTTCCTATTCCAGACATCTACCAGGATACGAAAGTCTCACTTTTTCCATTGGCAACAAGTCCACAACAATTTATACGAAACCTTATTGAAACCGGTTTCAAATACCTGTCTCAAATAATTACCTTTGAACAAATGAAAATATTATACTTTGCCCTTGCTGAAACTCATATCAGATATGGACTAATAGCATGGGGAGCTGCCACAAATAATCACATTGCACACCTACAAAAAATCCAGAAATGGATAATAAAAGTTGTAATGAAAAAACCTTTCCTCTACCCAACTAACGAACTATTCCAAGAGTCAAATATTTTTGATACCCGACAATTATACTTCTTAACCACAGTCACGAGGCAACACAAATTCAAATCAGAACTCTCTTTCTCTGAACATAAATATGAAACGAGGAACAAACAAAAATCGATTATTCCCCGAGCGGAAAAAACACGTTCCAAAGATGTTTTTCATATTTAGCTCCTAGGTTCTACAATGTTATACCATCAGAAATTAAATCAATCCTATCAATATTCACATTCAAATCAAAAATAAAGAAATGGATTAGAAGTCTTCCACGACTGCAGGTGCATCAATTTGTGGATGTTAATAATACATATTATTTCTGAACTGATCGCACTCCTCCTTGTACACATGGATTTTAATATCAAGAAATCGAAAATCAATCCACTTTCAAACTTTTAAATTTTGAATTTTAATGTTCATTTTTATAATACATAAAACCGATTGTTCTACGATGTTTTTTTTTCTATTTTATCTCTATTTTGTTACTAATTTGTTACTGTTACTTGTACTTTGTTAGTTAGTTATTCTGCAATTTTGTTAGTTCATTAATCAGTCACTCTACTGCTACGTTGGCATTCACTCAATGAGGTATATTATAAGTTTATTTTTATTTTTTTACTTTATACAATGCGGTAACCATATGAAACCACTTTAAAGGCTAAGCCTTTAGTGTATCACGTTTTTTATTTGCAGTATGCATAAAATGTAATATATGTAGTATCTATAATGAATGTACTGTTCTTACGGCAAATAAATTATTATTATTATATCTGATTTTTTGTTTCGTGTGCGATATCCATATATAAATAAGGAAAAAAGAACAATATCGCAAAAATTATTGAAAGATTAAGAATAGATGGAATATAAATTTTCAAAAAGTTTTGAGAGAAGTTTTGATTCCAGTACGTAATTTATTCAATAATCCTATTTATCCATTTACATGTACTGCACCACAACAGTTGGAACCAATTACAGGGTCGGTCAAAAATTTGGCTAACAAATCATTGTTCGATAAACATCAAATTTGGGAACATCACATAACAAATGTCACTTGAAAAGATATCGAATGAGCCTATACTCAAAAAAAAACGTGGAAAAAAACTGTGTATGCTCATTACACACTATCTGTTGGTGAATACTTGACAGATCATAATCAATTCGAATACCTTACTATTGTTACGAATACAGTTTGCCACTGCCGATGTTTATGTCGGAAGTAACGAAGAGACCCCGAGAGAATGTGAAGCCCACTCTGGAAGCCAGGCGGTTGTATGAGGACCGCTTTCCAAATAGAAATATTTCGGCTGCACGAACATTATCAAAGCAGTGCGAAAAGGGAAGCTTTAAACCAGACAATCATTTGAAAGTAGTTCAACGTATTGTAAGAACACCAGAAAATAAGGTAGCAGATTTGAATTCAATGGAGGAAGATCCCGGATAAAGTACACAAAAAATTGGGAACAATCTAAATATCTCACATATTCTTGTTTGAAAAAATCTCCATGAGTTATTGTATCCCTACTATGTATATCCCTACGATATCTATCCAACGGGTTCAGGCGCTACTCCCTCGCGACTTTCAATTACGGATGAACTTTTTCCAATGATTTCTTCAAAAAGTGTATAAAAATCCATTATTTGCTACTGAAATTTTATTCACCGATAAAGGTAATTTTTCGAAAAACGCCATCCCAAACTTGCACAATAATCATTTTTGGGCTGAAAAAACGCACATGCAATCTTGGAATCCCGTCACCAGGAGCAGTTTTCCGTTAATGTGTGAGCTGGAATATGCGGTGATTATTCAATTGGACCCTATTTTTTTAATGCGAGGTTTGATGGGCAGTTTTTCGAAGAAGAATTGCCAGCTTTGGAAGAACGTGTTCCCATTTTGGTTATAAATCGACTGTGGTTTATATACGACGGAGCGCCAGCGCCTTCAGTGCTCTGGCGCGCGAATATTCAAACCAAATTACAATAATCGCTGGATAGGTCGCGGAGGACCACAGGCATGGTCCTTGGATCTCAATAGTTTGGATTCTTTCCTGTGAGGTTATCTCAACACATTGGTTCTATAGCACACCAATTCAAACTGAAGAGCAGTTGAGATATCGCATCATAGTTTCTTGCGGAACTATTAGAAACAGACCCGGCATTTTTCCAACGAGTACTTCACAACTTGTGACTTCAATCGTAGTGTTTTAAAATTATTCCGCTTGTTTTAACTTTTAATGTAGGCATGTACCGTACCATGTTTTGTTTAAATAAATATCAAATTCAAATTCAATATCAAACAAACGTGACACCACCTTCTAGATTTTTTCATTCCATTTACAGAAGATCCGTTCATGCACAATATTGTATTTTGTTTTTTTATCAGGGAAACTATTGCTTTTACGGACACAACACAGGAATTCAAAAAGTTCTGCAATGAATCGTTCTTTTCGACACATATTTTTTAATTGATGAATTTTGTTTTTTTTTGTTTTTTCAAAAAGGGGTTATATGTTCCACCTATTTAAAGATCACAACAAAATTAAAAATATTTATAGGTAGCTTTTCATTGGTAGAACATGCCTACAGAATCCATTCTTCAACTCTTCAATTTCAGTAAACAAACCTTTTTTTTAAATTTGGTCCGATTTTAATTTTTCTGAAAGATTTTGAGAGTTGAAGAATAGTACTACAAAACCAGTATTCTTATTTTGCGTTGAAATGCTGCGAAATAGGTAAGAAATACTTGCAAACATGACCGAAAACGGGAGAGTGCATGAAAGCGGCTGAGGAATGGAGGTAGAGCAGCAGATTCAAAACGAGCGCAGCGCGCTTGTTTCCCGTCGTCTGCTGCTCTACCCCCACTACTCAGTCGCTTTCACGATCTCGCAATTTTTTGTCATGTCATTTTTCACCTATTTTGCAGCATCTTAACGCAAAATGAGAATATTCGTTTTGTAGTACTATACTTCTACTCCCGAAATCTTTTTGAAACATTGGAATAGGACCATCTATGATGCATCCAGGTCTGCTGCAATGATGTGCATTGAAAAATTCAGATTGTAATTATGCCTAAACTAATGATCCGACAGCGCCTGAGTTTTCACACATGAAGTACATATTAATCACTACTATTTCGTGAAAAATCTGCACAATAATTCAAAAAGTGGCGGTTTTATGAAATTAAGAAAACGCTGATTTTTTCTGGTTTTTCCGGTTTTTCTCCGTTACTAATGATACGACCGAGTCGCGTTAAGGCTCATCTCCATGCATTTTAATTCTCTACAATTCGTCTATTGACGGTATCGAGATTGCTTTATTAGTTTTCAAGTAACAAGTCAAAAACAATTAGAAAAAAAGGCTCTCAAATGTTTATGACAAATTAAGCAATGCCAGTTGTGAGTGGAAAACATTACAGGATATAACTACGAACCGTCTCTTGGATGATGGCACAGTCGGTTTCCTGGTAGTATTTTTGTCACAGAAAATATCTATTGATTTGCCTGCATACCAGTTGGATTTTGGTATGGATTGCATTTGGATTTCATGGGCCCTTTCACTAATAGATATTTTTAATAGTTATAGATGCATATTCAAGTGGTTGGAAGTGTTTCCAATGCATTCAATCAAAGCTTTTATCGAGGTCCTGAGATTTTTATCGCAAGATTTGGTTTACTGAATAAAATAGTAAAAGACAATGCATCGAGATTCTGCTCAAAGAATTTCAACAGTTTCTGAAATTGAATCATGTTTTACATACAACCTCTCCACCCTATCATCCCTTGTCAAATGATGTGGCGAAAATAGCGGTGAAAAGAGTAAAAAAGGCGTTTAAAAATTATTTTGATATTTATAAATCTTCAGAATTGAATAACATACTATGTAACTTCTTTTTGATTATTGCAACACATCCTACAGCAGTACAGGGGTGAGTCCAGTAATTCTTCAAAGAAAATTAAAACTCATTTTGATATTTTATTACCTATTCAAATACCCTGAGATTACAAATGTTCAAAATCGTGATTTCTAACAACAGGAAAAACAAAATATTATCATATAAGTAAGAGATTTTCAGAGTGTGATATAATACACCAATCAATAGAGATTTTTTCGTGACAAAAATACTAGCAGGAAACCGACTGTGCCATCGTACGATAGACGGTCCGTGGTTATATCCTGTTATGTTTCTTACTCCCAACTGTCATTGCTAAATCTGTTATAAACATTTGAAAGCATTTTTTGGATTTTTTATTGATTTTGATTTGTAACTTGAAAACCAATGAAGTAATCTCGATAATCTCGATGGACGAATTGTAGAGACTCAAAATTCAAAGAAAATGATCCTAAGCACAACTCGATTGGATTATTAGTAACGGAGAAAAACCGGAAAAATTCTGTGGTTTGAAAAATTCATAACACAATTATTTTTCATGCTTTGAAGCAGGCTCTCCACAACATTCTAGTAAAGGTAGACATAAGTATTTTCACCTACGTTGTTAAACAAAAAGACCTGATAATTGATGAATTACGACAAAAGATTAAAATGTTGAATGATAAAATCGAACAACTGAAGAACGTAGAAAAAGTAAGCACAACATATACTGCTGAATCCAAAAAAGTTATGGAAAAGGTATCCTACGCTAAAAAAACACAGCAGACAAGTGCTCCGATTGATGAACCTGCTACTTCGAGAGGAGTTGCCGGTTCTGCAAAAATTCCCGAGGTCACAGAAAAACAATTGTCGCATGTTCTGTTGGAAACTGAAACGAGAAAAAAGTGTAACGATTATATCAATCTGGCTAATCATAATGAAGTGGCTGCTGATAATGGAGAATGGAAACAAGTAGTCAAGAAGAGAACGAGGAGGCAATTGGTTGTGGGTCAAAATAACTCCATCAAGATTAATGGAAAAGAAATGAAAGGAATTCCAAAGATGACACTTCTCCATGTATACAGAGTGGACCCAACGATGACTGTTAGTGATCTACAGAACTTTCTAAAACCTCATTTTCCGGAAGTATCGTGTGAGAAAATGTCTTCCAAGTATCCAGATTTATATTCCTCCTTCAAAGTGAGTATATTTTATGACAACTTCAATGACGCGATGGATCCTTCCAAATGGCCTCAAGGAGCTCATGTACAACGTTTTTTAGAACTGAGAAGGTATGCTCTGCAACCCCCACCCCAGTTATTGTGAGTGATGATAATTATGATTATGATTTGATGTTATTGAACGTTAACTGTTTGACAAGTAATAAAATCGATAACATTGTTATTGATTATTCAGATTTTGATCTGAAATTTATATGTTTAACAGAAACATGGTGTGTGAAGGAGAGTGTGGATAGTTTCATAATTCCCGGCTTTGAAATAAGTAGTTATTTCACCAGAACGAAATATAAGGGTGGTGGTGTTACCATCTGGTCATTAACAGAGTTAGATGTCACAAAACTTGACCTAGACGATTTCTGCTTTGAAAAGGATATAGAGGTTTGTGGAGTCATTTGGAAATATAATGATGAAACAAATTTTATAGTGGTGACCTGTTATCGATCAACAACGGGCAATTTCAATGTATTTTTCAATAACCTGAATATCTTATTATCTCACTTATTTAAATTGAAAATGAAAATAATTTTAAATGGAGATTTCAACAACCATTCACTTCATGACCGAGATGTGCTTATGTTATCCCAATTACTCATATCGTATAATCTTAATCCAACGGTTGAAGATGCAACGCGTATCTCGTTGACTTCACAAACGACTTTGGATCAGATCTATACTAACTTCAGTATTGAAAAAAAATTAAAGTAGTTGATAATAATATATCAGATCATAGAACTGTTTCCTTTTCTATTAATTCGTATTACTCCAAGAAGGAGAAAAATTGTATTCGCAAACGTATTATAAATGAACAAACTTTGCACAATTTGAAAAATGCATTGGAAAACGAAAGCTGGTCGGAGATTTATTTGGATATTGGAGTTGAGGAAAAATTTAATTTGTTTCATGATAAGTTGATGAATTACTTCAATCGCGAATGTCCTTTCAAAAATATTAACACGAACAGGAATAAATCCCAGGAATGGGTGAACGAGAGTATAAGAGAATCTAGCAGGAATCTGAAGAACATTTTTCATCTACAAAAAACAAACCCGTCACTCCATGAATATTATAAAATACGTAAAAAACAGCACAAAGAATTAGTGAAGGAAACAAAAAATGTGTTTTACTCGCATAAAATATATTCCTCTTCAAATGTGAATAAAAGTGCGTGGTCTGTCATTAAAGACCTTACGGGAAAAACAAAAAATTTTTCGAAAAATCTATCAATTGAAATTGATGACAAAATTTGTTCAGATCCTCAAGTTATAGCTGATGGTTTCAACCGTTTCTTCATCCAATCTCCTCATGACATTATAAGTAAAATAAATAATGCAAATATAATATCACAAAAAATATCTACTCCTAGCATCAAAAAAAGTGTTTTTCTTCAGCATGTAAATGAAGAGGAGATAGAACATGTGATAAAACATAAATTAAAAAATAAACATTCATCTGGCCCAGATGGTATATCTGCATATGTCATAAAACGTATTTCCACTCAAATCACAAAACCTCTATGTCATATCATAAATAGGTCTTTTCAGGATGGAATTTTTCCAAGCAGATTGAAAATGTCACTTATAACACCTCTTTTCAAAAAAGGCACCCTACATAATATGGAAAATTACAGACCAGTATCTCAGCCTCCTGTAATATCGAAAATTTTTGAATATGTAATGCTGAATTATTTGATGGGATTCCTGATGAAGAATAATATACTTAATCGAAACCAACATGGATTCCATGAAGGTCGTTCAACGATGACTGCTATATACTCTCTTTATGAAAAAATTTTGGAAGGTGTGGAAGCAAATGAAATTACTACAGCTGTATTCTGTGATATGAGTCGAGCGTTTGACTGCGTGCAACATGAGCTTTTATTGCAAAAACTATACAATTCTGGAGTTAGGGGAAAAACTCATGATTGGTTCGAATCGTTTCTTCGAAATCGTACTCAAAGTGTCAAACTAAATCATAGAAAAGAAAATATTCAAAATCAGTTCGTATCGACATATATGCCCAATGAAATTGGAGTACCCCAGGGCTCAGTGCTGGGTCCGGTTTTATTTGTGCTTTATATTAATGATTTGCCTGTAATTTCACCAAAAGCCTTCTCTTGTTTATATGCTGACGACACAACACTTTTGTTTCGTGAAAGGTATGAGTGTATTCTACAGGATACAATTCACTCCACTCTCCAGAGTCTTTATGACTGGTTATCCAGCCATTCTTTATTCCTAAACCCATGCAAAACTCAATATATGTCTTTCCAAAACCGTCATCGTAATAGTACCACCGGAATAGATATAAATATAAATAATGAATCAGTAGAACAATCAAACTGTGTTAAATTTTTAGGAATAGATTTTGATTCTAATCTCTCATTCACCACTCATTGCGTAAATCTCATGAAGAATCTGAATAGCAAGTGTTATCAAATTAGAGTTTTAGGAAATGTTCTGGATAAACAAGCATTACTATTATTTCATTATGGTCAAATTCAGTCAAGATTGATATATGGTATTTTGATTTGGGGTAACTCGTCTTCTATGAAAGATATTTTCATAACACAAAAAAGAATATTAAGAAACATTGCTAACGTATCTTCAAGAACTTCCTGTCGAAGACTATTCAGAGAGTATAATATTCTCACGGTTTATGGTTTATTTATCGTTGAACTATTGATGAATATACAGAAAAATCAAGATCAGTTCATGAAAAATGAATCGGTACATCATTACAATACAAGAATAAAAAATGATCTACATATTCCAAGAAATCGTACATCATTGTGTCAAAAGTCATACCAAATAATGGGCCTTAGGCTGTATAATATATTACCTAATGAATATAAAAGATTTACCAAGTTGGACCATTTCAAATATAATATCAAGTTGTTTATGTTAGATATAAGTCCTTACAATATTGATGAGTTCACGGATTATTTTAAATAGAGTCGTTTTATTCTGTCTGAATTTTTGAATGTTTTTAAATGTGCAATATGTGTGTATGTATGTGTATATATGTGTATATATATGTATATATATATATATGTATGTATATATATGTGTATATATTAGTATAAGTATATGTATTTGTTTGTATATATTATGCTTTGACTTTGTTAAAGTGACAAATTTGTATCTTTTTACTTATATGAGTTTTTTCGTGACTTGTCCTATAACTTGTCAAAGTTCTCTTGAATGGACCAATAAAATCTATTCTATTCTATTCTATTCTATTGACATGTACTTTATGTGTGAACAACTCAGGCACTGTTGGCTTATTAGTTTTGGCATAATTGATTTTTTCAATGCTCTTCATTGCAGCAGACCTGGATGCGTCATAGGTGGTCCGATTTCCATTTTCCTGAAAGATTTTTAGAGTTGAAGTATAGTACTACAAATTGACTACTCTCATTTTGCGTTGAAATGCTGCGAAATAGGTGAGAAATACTTACAAACATGACCGAAAACCGGCGAGTGCATGAAAGCGGCTCAGGAGTGGGGGTAGAGCAGCAGATTCATAACGGGCGCAGCGTGCTTGTATTGCTATACATACGCTTCCTCGCGTCTGCTGCTCAACCCCGACTACTCAGCCGCTTTCACGAACTCGCCTATTTTCGATCATTTTTGCAAGTATTTTTCACCTATTTTGCAGCATTTCACGCAAAATGATAATAAACGTATTGTAGTACTATATTTCTACTTTCGAAATCTTATTGAGAAATTGGAATCGGATCTTTTATGACGCATCCAGGTCTGCTGCAATAAAGTACATTGAAAAATTCAAGATTGCAATTATGCCAAAACTGATGATCCGATAGCGCCTGAAATTTTCTCACATAAAGTAAATATTAATCACTACTATGTCGTGGAAAGATTGCATTACAACTTGAAAAGTGGCGGAGTTATGCTTTTTTTTTTAAATTCAGATTTTTTTTCGGTTTTTCCAGTTTTCTCCTTTACTAATAACCCAATCGAGTTTTTTTAGGGCTCATTTCCTTTGCATTTTGATTCTCTACAATTCGTCCATTGAGAATATCGAGATTGCTTCATTAGTTTTTAAAAACTGCTTTTAAATGTTCATAACTAATTCAGCAATAACAGTTTGGAGTTGGAAATATATCAGAATATAACTATATGATGGCACAGTCGGTTTACTAGTAGTATTTTTGTCACAGAATCGATAGAGCAGAAAATCTCTATTGATTGGCCTATGTCTGAACTCTATGATCCGCCATATTATATCAGACGCCATCTTGGATTTGGGATTTTTTAATTGTGTACTGTATTCTACTAGTCAAGCCCGTTCATTTGATATCCATATTGAGGGAGTTGTTAAAAAAATATGTAATCCGCCAGTTTGTGGCGGCGGTCATCTTGAATTTACAATGATACTGAATACACATAATTGTATTGTCATCAGAACCGAAGGTGTGTACCAAATTTCAGATCAATTGGTTAACAGGAAAGGGGAAAAATTTCAATTACTAGATTTGACTCATTTTGTTTCGGATGCCATCTTGGAATTGTATTTTTTTCCAATAATACATGTGGTTGGTGTTTAATGCGCATTGGCCCATGGAACCGATATATTGTATTACGTTTGAATGCTAGAAATTTGTGATTTTGTTGAAGCTCGTGAAGAAAAAAAGAATTCTCTATATCAAATGAATTCCGCATCTCGACTTTTCTCGGTGATTATCCTGCAAGCGTATTTTCTCATATAAAGATATAATGAAATCGATTCCAATCAAAGGAAACCGAAGCATAACGAATGTGTTAACTCAATAAACTATTTCTTTCCGCAGTTCTGATATATCAGGAATATAAATCATATTTTCTTGTCTCTGTTAATATATATGTTCTCACTGATGTCACAAATAACTTCAAAATAATGTGATGTCAAATACTAAAAAAAAAACTATGTCTCTTCGGAATATACGATATTTGTTGAATGGTACCTCATTTTCCACAATTTCTACACTTGGAATGATATTCTTCACATAACTCATGTACGAAATTGATTTCGAAAATATTATATTTTAACTGATTTTCGAGAAAAACTCATTGAAAGTTTAGTTCAAGAGTAATTTCTGGATAAAGTTTGAAAATTTTTCATCGATAAATGTTAATTATTGAATTATTCAGACTTGAAACTATAGGATTTCCAACTGAAAAGAAGAATATTCAATATATTTGTATTGCATAGAAGAATGCAAAGTCAAACTCCAGATATTTCACAGTTTATCTTCTGCTTCTGCTGAAAAAACTCTCAGTGTACGCATGTGTTTGAGGTAATCCATGCTTGAAGATACTTCCTTGCCATTGACTACTGATCATATAAGTTGGAAATTATTGATTACAATTCATCAAATAGTTTGAAGAGATAGATGAAAACACAGTCGAATTTGTTAAAAAAATAATTGTTATATGTTTTTGAGTTTGTATTTCGAATAGTAGTTTTCCATAGGAATTTAATAAGTTGTGAAATCATTCTCTCCTATATAATGAGCTACTGCATCACAGCAAACTCGCTTGCCTTCGATATGAATTATATTGTGTCTTCAATCAATTTTGTTTCCCTGTTTTATTAATTCAAAATTATAGAATTTTTTCCTGTTTCCCAACTATCAACGATTGAATCTGATCTTCATGTCCAAGGTCATGTATGTATTATTCCTCAGGAACTCTACAGGAAATTCTTGTTGCATTCGAATAGACCAAGAAAGTTAAGATGCAACGAGTAATTCGAGTAAAAGTGTAAAAAAACTCACAGAAATGGGAAGAGGGCTGTCCACTCTGAAAGCGGTTCCTGCAGAATTGAATTTCCTCAATACTTGTATGGGATGTGAGAAAGAAAATTGGCATGTCGTAGTCCGCAGCACCTAAAATAATCTTGAAAATGATTTTCTGTTCCGGAAAAACTGAATGCGGTCCAGCATATAGCCGTAGGAAAAGTGGTGTTTGAATGTTGTGCAACATGAAAATTTCAGTTTTTAGGTTTCCTGTATTTGAACGTGAAAATATTCAATGTACTCGATGGAAAAGTTAATTACTCAAGTCGAATAAAATGTTGATTCATATACTGTTGAATTCTTATAGGGAATTCGTAATCAGTGACCTCGAAAACACTCATATAGTGATTATGTTGGGAAAATCTCCAAACTTCAGTACAATTTCAGGAAGTATATTTTTGTCTATAACATTAGGTACTGCGTCATTAAATGCAAAATTCAAGAAGAACTTCCGTTAACATCAATATGAAATGTGACGATAAATATACAAAGAATATCAGAAAAAAAAATCATGAGAAACTCTTTTTCTGACAATGTATTCATATTCAGCGGCCCTGAAACTCATTTTCCTGTGGTAATGTAGCAAAATGACCTGTATCTCGAATATATTTATATTTATTACTCCAAAGCTTCAACGATATTCACAATTCACTTCTGTTTTGGTTTCACAATTCACTTTTGTTTGGGTCAAATGGTTAAAAAGAATGGAAGTTCAAAATATTGTTTTGTTTAATTGATTCCGAAGAGACCCTTCGAAGAATTGATCATTGCCTTCTTCCGGTGGTTTAACAGCAGACCGCTAAGTGCGCTCACCGAAATCCATTATAATGCAGTCAAAGTAACATGCAATATTTCACCAAAAGTTATTTTGTTTCATCTGTAGTTATGAGGAAAAGGTAAATTATCGTCTTGAAATGCCATATCATATATGCACATGATGAGTTATGGAAGATTTTCTTGGGATAATAGTTATAGAACAGAAAATATTGTTAACAATAAGAGTTAGAGTAGTGTGAAAGTAATTTTTTTACATGACAATTGTTTCAACTTTCACGCTCATAAGTTATAAAATATTGTATTCAATGGATTTATCTGTGGTTAGGAAAAACTATTGTTAAAAATATATCGAATGACGAAAATACATGAAATGACGGGGCCATTATCCGTAGAGGTCCACAGGGGTTGGGAGATTTCATGAGTACTGCTTGGGTAAATCGAATAATATGTCATAGATGTTGGGCAAATGGGTTCACGAGATAGAAAGAATATTCATATATTGATCGGTTCGAAGTCTCAGGTGATTCACACCTCCCTCATGGCATTCCCTTTTTCAATTATATAGGCCTTGCCAGCCTAATTTTAAATTACTCAAAATTTCTTATTTTCAAATCAGTATTAGTCCAATTCAGAATGAGCGTATTTGATTTAAATTCGTTACTATTCAAATGCTAATATTTCTGTTGATTTATTAGTTATATAAGGGGCCATACCACATATAATTCATTTAAAGGAGGTGAATCGAATTCAATCTGTTTCAAATGCTCAATGGGTTTTTTATCCGAAGGAATGAGAGAGAGTTTGTTGAAAGAAGAAGTCTAGAACTTCAGTCTGTATAAAAGTTACAGGTCTCAAAAGAATTAATAAGTCTCCTCAGAACTTGGGAACCTCAAAAGAAGAGTTAGTGATAGTGCCCAAGTATTCAGATGTCTTCCAGTCACGAGATGGTCCTGAGAATTCAAAGACATAATTTTCAGTAAGGAAATCATTTTGGCGATTAAAACTCTTTCGAAGGGAATTCGGTATAGCGATCCGCTTGGCGATACAAGTATTTGAGAATTATATGAACTATATTTCCTTTCCTAAGTAATTCGTTTATCAAAAAGACCAGTGGCAAAATAACAAACCATTTGTCACAGTTACAAGACGTGACATAAGAGATGTTGCCAAAAAAATTATTCAAAAGTTATCTGTCCCACCTCGAATGTTTCTGATATAGAATGATTCGAAATAACGACCACTTAAAATAAAAATATCAAAGTCGGAGCTGTTTTAGTGGGTTTAGAAATTCTAAGGTTTTTCTTGCTACTAAGCGAGTTTTATAATGTACTCAACTTTTTTTTCTCGTTTCCATTGTCCATGAGGATGTTGTATTCCAATATGTGAAAACATATCTATGAGAATGGTAGTACTAAACTTCATCCACCCAACTAGGCATCTCATCGAAAATTTCCGTTACTTGGGTAATTGGGAGAAAAATCGTCAGAGAAAACTGCAAGCAAACGAAATGAAACTTCTGACTCGGCCAAAGTTGTTCCAAGTTCCTTCCTAATTGAATTATTTGGAAAAGAAGGTGAAACAAAATTCAATTCCAAGTCGTCGAACAATTAATGGAGGATTGAAGTGCGAAAAGACAGCTAGTTTTCTTTTCGCTACGATGAATCAGAAATATGGAAGACCTATTTCTTGAATAAAATCGTCGATAACTGAAATTCCCGGAATTCTGAATAGAAATGTTTATTGGAACAAAAAACAGTGCTACTTGAAAAAATATCAATTGTATTACTATTACGAGGGTAGTACAAGAGTTACTCAACATGACGGTTGTTGTTTGGAAAAAAATACTATTGTAGAAAGTACCAACCTTATGAAGCTTGAGTTTGACAACGCCAAATATACAATCAACGATGATCATTAAATTACTTCAAAGAAATCATCAAAACAAAATAACATAAAAATGCAGCAATATTCCAAGAATGCGCTCTCTGCACGACCACTCGCAACGACGTGTGCCCTTACGTGTGTGCCCGTGGTAACTGTCTTGCTGATATTACCTTCGGGAACGCTCGGCAATTTCCGGCAAAGGAAAGCGCCGCGCCGCCGCGCATCTCGCTGCCATCATTTTACGCTTCACGTAATTAATTAGATTTTTTGTTTGTTTAGCGCCTACGCAGAATAAGTTACTGACATTTTTCACTTTATAGTTTTTTTTTAAGTTAGATAGATAGATAGATAGATAGATAGATAGATAGATAGATCAAATTAACACAAATAGGAGCCGGCCAGCCCATGACATGGCACTAGCAAATGCACAAGAACTAGGTGTAGGAATACTAATAATATCAGAACCCAACCGGAATGCCATCAAGAATCGAAAGGACTGGGTATTCGATGGGGAAATAGATTCCGCAATCAAAGTAATGGATGGCAATGTAATAATAAAGGGGCAAGGAAGGGGTCCCGGCTTCACGTACGTGGCAACTAACCAATTCACAGTCTACAGTTGCTACTGCTCCGGAACCATGATATTCAGGACCTGGAAACGACGTTAGAGATAATCGGGGACCTGGTGAGAACTAGAAAGGAGAAAGCTATCATCGCGGGCGTTTTCAATGCGAAATCTCCTCAATGGGGCATGCATTTCACAGATAGACGAGGGCAAGTGGTAACCGAATGGATAGCAAAGAACGATCTGACAATTGTCAACCAAGGAAATAAACCTACCTTCGTAAGACGTGAACAAGCATCAATACTGGACCTGACAATTTCGACGAATGATATCAAGACCAACATCACCGACTGGCATGTGAGTGAAAAAGAATCGCTGAGCGACCACAACTACATAATTTTAGACATAACGGAAGAAAAACAGGCACCCATTAGAGACCAAAAACCCAAAGGATGGCAAGTAAGGAAACTAGATCGGGAAAGACTACGAAATGCAATCCAAGAAATGGAAGGAATGAGTGATGCAAGCAACCTCACTGAAAACCTAGTCAATATCTGTGATAAATCAATGCCAAAGAGAAAATCAGTTAGGAGAGGGAAACCGGTATATTGGTGGAACGAGGAAGTAGCAGAACTCCGCAAGGAATGCGTACTGAAAAGAAGGCTCTATACAAGGAATGCGAAGAGAAACCATCCACAAGAAAACCTCCAACTATGGGAAGACTACAAAGTGAGTCAGAAGATGTTGAGAAACTCTATTAAAAACTCAAAAAGAGCCAGCTGGAAATCACTCTGCCAAAAAATCGATGATGATATCTGGGGGGACGGATACAAAATAGTCATGGAGGGTATGATTGGATACCCTCCCAGACCTAATCTAACAATGCCAAAGATGGAGGAAGTAGCACATTCCCTATTTCCGACGCACGAAACTGTGATATTTGACTGTGATATCAACGCTGAGTTTTTAAATTTTACACTCGAAGAATTACTAGCTGCAAGTAATAAGCTGAAGGATAACAAGGCACCGGGACCTGGGAATATACCACCGGAGGTAATAAAACAAGTTGTTATAGACCGGCCAGAAGATGTACTGAGAGTCTACAATGATCTCGCAGATGGAGCAAACTTTCCAGCAGAGTGGAAGAAGCGAAATTAGTCCTTTTAAGAAAGGGAGACAAGCCGGTGAACAACCCGTCGTCGTACAGACCGATATGCCTTTTAGATATAGAGGGCAAACTATACGAACACCTGATACTGGCAAGGCTTAAAAGAGAACTAACACGCACAGGGGAACTATCCGATAACCAATACGGCTTCAGGGAAGGCAGGCAGACAGTAGACGCAATCCTCCAGGTGATGAAAATCGCTAGAGGTGCTGCAGAATACTCGCACCCCGCATCATGGCAAATTATCCTGGAAGAACTCAGGAAGAAGGGAGTTGATGAGAGTCTGGTGAATATTATAAATTCATACCTATCAGAGAGGCGAGTAATACTCGAGGCCGAGGGGATCAGTATGACCATGGACATGAACAGCGGAGTTCCACAGGGATCTGTGCTGGGACCAACACTGTGGAACATTCTGTACGACGATCTACTGAAAATAAAATTACCAGATGGTACTACACTTATTGGCTTCGCAGACGATATAGCAATGGTAGTAACTGCCAAAGAGGAATGTACACTGATGAATACGGCGAACACCGCACTCATCAGAATAACCGAATGGATGGAAGGCAGAAATCTGCAGCTAGCGCCCGAAAAGACAGAGGTTGTTCTTCTGACCACAAAAAGGAAGATTGCACCGATAGAATTCAGAGTTCAGGACACCACGGTGAAACCAAGTAAGGCAATAGAGTATCTGGGAGTATGGATCGACACGAAGCTAACGTTTGCCGAACACGTTAACAAGGTTATCGAAAAGGCAGAAAAAACCCTTGTGGCCCTGACCAATCTGATGCCCAACATTGGAGGGCCGAGGGCATCCAAAAGGAGAACCCTGTCGAGTGTGATACACTCCCAGTTGCTCTACGCAGCCCCAGTATGGCACACAGTTACTGAAAACAAGAAATTAAAAAAAAAACTGCAGATAATCCAAAGACTCATGTGTATTAGGATATGCAGCGCCTACAGAAGCATATCGGCAGAAGGAGTGGGAGTTATAGCAGGGGTACCACCGATAAAATTCCTTATAGAAGAACGGAAAGAGACTTATAACGGGGAAGCAAGGAGCACAGCCATAACATCGCGTACGACCAAATGGCAGGAAAAATGGAGATCTGGCACCTACGGCCGGTGGACCTACCAGCTGATACCGGATATTGCAGTCTGGTTGAGTAGACCACACGGAGAATTGGACTATTATCTAACGCAAGCGCTCTCAGGACACGGATGCTTTAGAAAATATCTCTACGGCAGAAAGAGATCGGAGACAGATAGGTGTACTTACTGCGGGGTAGTGGATGACGTGGAACACACGCTTTTCGAGTGCCCTAGATGTCACCGGGAGAGAGATGAGTATATGAGGGAAGTGGAAAGGACATTTAACGCGGAAAATATGATGAGTAGCCTGGTGATATCGAAAGAAGGCTGGAAAATAGCGTATAAAACCATCCGACAAATTATAGAAACCAAGGAGAAAGGAGAGAGAAATAGAAGAGATTGATAAAACAGAAACAGCCCACCACACTGAAGAAATGCGTTAGCGGATTCCGGTGTGGTGATGCTGCAAACTACTGAAGGGGAAATTTTTTAGTCGGTAGGCGGTTCCTTAGGGACCGAATCCGACACTGGCCAGCCGATAGAACAACAGGCTGGTGCGTCTTCAGAAGATTTTTTACCCCTTCAAATTAAAAAAAAATAAAAAATTTGTTAGATAGATAGTTAGATAGATAGATAGATAGATAGATAGATAGGTAGATAGTTTATTTCCCACGTTACATGATACAATGTTTGTAGCAAGTCAAAAAATAGCATTAAAGTAATAAAATAGCATAAAAGTAATAAAATAGTATGAAAGTAATGATCAGATTGAACAATTAAAATAGTATAAAATGATCAGATTAACAATGGAAATAGTATAAAAACAAGCAAGAAACACAAGCACAAAAATATAAAAATATAGATGACATTGTAAACATTTAAAATGATTCACGTATTCTTTGACAGAATAGAAGCAAGAACTCAAAAAAAATTTTTTTATTGTTTTTTTGAATTTGGACATACTAAGAATTTTAAAATTATCGGGAAGATAGTTGTAGACGTTGAAATCCAGAGTATTTTTTTGTGATTTACTCAAACGATTGCGGTTTGTTCGAATTTTGTTACAATGTCTGGTATCATAGTCATGAAGGTCTGATTGCTTAATTAATGGAGTTGATTTTTTATGAACTTCTATGAGAACGTTGTACAAAAATAATGTGGGTAACGGCATTATTCTCAATTTCAGAAAAAAAAGTTGACAATGATCTCTATAACCAGAATTTGTTATTACTCTGATAGCTTTTTTCTGCAATTTAAAAATTTTTAAAGCCCCAGTTGAGTTGCCCCAGAGTATAACACCATAGCTAATGTAAGAATGGAAGAGGAAGAAATATGTTATTTTCAATGTATCGAAACTACTTACATTTTTCAGCTGACGCAATAAAAAAAGTGCTCTTGATAGTTTTTTGCTCAATTGGTTAATATGACAGGTCCAAGTGAGAGTACTATCGACAACAATCCCAAGTAATTTAACGCCAACTGCACTTGATGTAGCGGCAGAGCTTGTTGAAAACTGTTACTGTTGGGTTTTATCTGTATTTAGTTTGAGTCGATTTGTCACGAACCAACTTTCTGCCTTCTCATCGACTTCATTTGATATTCTAGATAGTTCAATCGCATTTTTGCCAGAGTAAATGCATATAGTGTCATCAGCAAACAAAACAGATTTATATGGATGCATGAAGTTGCTGATGTCATTCACGTAAATTAAGAACAGAAGTGGTCCCAATACTGATCCTTGGGGAACACCATGTTCAACAAGTTTAAAATTCGAAATGCAATTATTGCTACTGACTGCTCGATATCTATTCGACAAATATGATTTTATGAGGGATAGAGATACTCCCCTGATGCCATGATAATATAGTTTCTCCAATAATATGTCGTGAGAGACGCAGTCAAACGCCTTGGAGAGGTCGCAGAGCGTAATAGCTGTGTGATTACCTTCCTCGAATTGTCGACAACTTCACTCACCACATTGAGAACTGCCTCTGTCGTAGAGCGGTCCTTACGAAAACCAAACTGGGATTCGTTAAATAATTTATATTTTTCAAAATATGCGTAAAGACGAGAAGGTAAACATTCTCAATTGAATATTGATAGAAATATTTTTCTGTGAATTGAAAAATCCACGATTAAAATATCAGAAAACACTCATTTCAAAGTGTCTCTCCAAAAGAAATGATTCTAACTTTTTCCATCTTTGCAAAGTGAGATTGCTTCTTGAAAATGTGTTTTCCATTTCTTCCGGTCTTCCTGATGATCGTGGAAGCGTGAAATAGATTTTCGTCGACAAAAATGTATTGAAGACCTAGTGAATGCGATGTCTCTCCTGCGTCGATGTTATGAATGATTTCTGGTGAGTACTCTCTTTTGGAAAACATTCTTCTTCGCCTCATTCATCTTTTGAGTTCTTAATTGAGACTGGAATAGAAAATCAAATACTATCTGAATGAAAATGCCAATTTTCAATTTCAGATTTTTTCTTTCGAGTTAGGGCCTTTTCAGAATATCTATCAGATGTAGTTCAATGTCCAGCGTGGCTTTAGCCGGGGAAGTAGTTGTTTTCTGTTAGACATTCACAAAAAATAACTTCATTTTGATCGTGGATTTTTCAATTCACAGAAAAATCTTTCTATCAATATTCAATTGAGAATGTTTCCCTTTTCAACATGAATACCCCACAAGAGGTTATCTTGACGATGGAAGATAGTGACTGAGGTTTATCTTTCAGTCGCAGATGATTCCACATCTGATTTTATGAACATCCTGTTTATATTTTCAACAAATCAATGCATAAAGACGTTGTTCAATAATAATCTCAATTATTTTGCTAAAAATGGATATTATTGAAATGGGACGATAATTGTTAACAAGAGAATTGTCACCGTTTTTAAATAAGGGAATAACTTTTGATAGCTTAAATGCATCAGGAAAAATACCACTTGGGAATATTAAATTTATCAATTCAGAAAGAGGCTGCAACAATATCTCGGAGGTCTCTTCAATGATATCACTATTTAGTTCATAGGCGTCTAAGCATTTGGAATTTTTGAGTGACTTGATTGCATTTTGAACGTCTTCTTCAGTCACTGGGCCCAGAAAAAAGAGCTGCAGGGTGCTGGAAAATTTCTGAAATTCAGTAAATCCGCTTTGCATACCGTTGGAAGAGATTGAATGATATTTTCAGCAATGTTAACAAAAAAGTCATTGAAATGTTCAGGAGATATATCAGTATGAGTTCTATTATTATTGTTTTTGTTTCTCTCTAAATTTATTATTTGCCAACATGCTTTCGCCTTATTTCCCGCCGAATGAATATAATTGTCATAAGCTAATTTCTTAGAATTTGTAAGCTGGGCGATATTTTTTTTTTTCAAAGTTCTATATGTTATATAATCCCTTGGTTCTTCAGTTATATCGGCTACAAGTTTCGAATTTGACAAAGACTTTCTCATACTTTTTAGGGATTCATCATGGTTTATACTTTTGAGATTTTGCTCTCTCTGCCAATGTTCGGAAATGCATACTATATCAAAGTGACAATCATACAAAAGAGTTTGAAGTATCTCAATTTTGTTAGATATACATTGAATGTTCATATGAAAAACACTTAATAACCTAACGCGATTCACAAGATTGAATATATCATAAAGGTTTTGTTCATACATTTTGAATGAACTAAGGATTTTCTGTTGAGACACTGATTTTCTGAAAATTTTCTTTGAATCTGAATCGTCTGATTGCCGCACCTCTTGGCCATATATCTGGATGGTAAACGTCATTCAATTTATCCAGAGGAAATGACACTTTGTATGTTGATGCACGATCAGTTCTATTCCATTCTTCGCACACGAAGGCAATGTCGGGTGCAGTTTCCTTGAGCGCTGCTAGAAGATCGTTTGAAGTCATGTCAGCTCCAATCCGTGAGATATGTAAATGTCCTGTTCTCGGAACTGTTCTGAATTCAGTTCTGTCGTTACTACCAAATATTGGTCTATATTTGTGTTTATTGTTTTTACTTGGGGGATTCCATTTGCGTTTTTGTTTTCTTTGTACTTGTCATGTTTTTGCTCTGTGTTGTCTCTATTGCTTTTCAAGGCTGCATTGAAAGTTTAATTTCTGTTGAAAAGTTTTCAAGTTGCTTCACTTCCAGTCAATTTTGTGCTTATGTTACCGGATGGGAATTCATAACAAATGAAATAATATCGTCATATTCTTATAATTTCAGAGGAAACGCGAAGTTAGCGCATGCGTTTAATGAAAAATCTCATAGCACATATTCTAGAGAGAGAAAAACTGATGAAGTGATGTATATATATATATATATATATATATATATATATATATATATATATATATATATATATATATATATGTATATTAAAAGTTATTTATGTCAGTACATAGTTCAATTTTCAATTAATTTCCATTTGAATATGTACTCATGCTATTCGAAAAACATCATCGAACTTATGAATTTATTCTACACCCATGCCCTCTATCAATCTGTGATGAAACGAGGGATGAGAAAAAACGTTGATGGATCAGATCTCAAGCAATACATGTTGCGCATTTATTCTATGCATGCGCATAGATTGAACGTTGCGTTTCAAATGGCATACGACTGTAAGGATCTTTTTCCCTGCAATCTACGTTTGGCACTGAATGAGGGCTTTCGGGTTGCCTCGGGCACCACCTTCTGTTTATAGTGGAATGAGCACGTGCTCCGGGTAGTTTCAGTGAAGATATGACGTTCTAGGGGTTGACATATCAACTTCAACAGAAGGACAGACGTTAATTGATCTCAACTGGTGAATTGCCTGGACGTCAACTGCCTCAACTGGATCACAAAATAATAACAAGCCAGAACAATTTCTCATTTAATCACTTTATTGTTTTCCGGTTACCGAAGCAGAAGGTTGTTAAAGGGTGATGCACGCGGAATTATGCAAACTAAGGCTGTCGAACGGCTTGACTCTACAAGAAATATTATATAAACGGGGCACACCCCAAGTACAGCTTTTCCGTATGTTGAAGATTTTCTGGGGGGATTATTGCTTTCTTACGCTCTCTACAACCGGAAAGTTATGTGTCTCTACTTTGGTTCTGAGGCCAGAATTAGCGGGGAGCTTGCAAAACTTCACAGGGGAGTTCGTGATAGGCCCAGCGATCCTTCTGGGCAAAAAAGTTACGGGGTCAGGGGGCTTTCAAGCTCAATATCCACAGAGAAGGAAGTGATAGGCTCAGCATCCTTCTGGGCACGAAAGTTACGAGGTAAGAGAGCTTTTAAACTTAATATCTACAGTAAAGGCCGTGATAGGCTCAGCGAGCCTTCTGAACACGAAAGAAACGGGGTCATAGCTTTCAAACATAACATAAGGAAGTCAGAGCTTCTTGGACAGAAGAACGGGTCAGGGCTTCAAAATATAATATTACATGAAGGCCATGATAAACTCAGCGATCGTTCGGGATACAACTTTACTGTATGGAAATATTTCAAACTTGCTATTGAATCGGAGGGCCATGATAGACTCAGGCACAAAAGTTACGGAGTAGGGAGCTTTCAACTTGGTATTGAAGCGGAAGGCCGTGATAAGCTCAGCAATACTTCGGGCACAATTTACTATATAGGAAACTTTCTGAAGCAAAGACACTGAGCTTGATTCTCTTACCGTTTGTCCCTACCACGTAATAGATCAACTAGTTACTTATTCAAACCTTCATCCATTGTCTTTGACCCTTACTAAAGTCTTGCTGTTGCTCTCTTTCGCGGTATGCTGCTTACTGTAGTTCAGCGGTGATCGTCTTTCTAGGCTGCTCAGTGTTCGGCAAAGAGTATACCAACTGACAAAAGGTGAAAGAAAGCCTACTGAGGCTTCCATCTTTGAACTCCTTGGCAGTAGTGAATAAACTAGTAAATTGTTCCAGTTTCACTATTCAAAATAAAACATGTACTTGTTTGAAAAACTGAAATCAACCATTATTTTTATTTAACAGTTGAATCATATTTGTTAATCTATATCTTAGCTACCAATTATAGCCATTTTCACCAAATTCATAGCATTCTGATGTGGTTTCAGGAAACTTATGAAAACAATACATTCAGAACTCACAAAAATGTTCATGTCTGTATACATTTACTTGGCGGTATAATTTTAAAGACTTGAATCTTATGTATGAAAAATGACGATTTTAAATCAAAATTAACGTTTTGTGTTGAAACATTTCTGAATTTGGATAACAATTACATTAAATTTATGGAATTGAATAGTAAAAGTTTGTCAATACTTCAGTTCGTCAAATATTTCATAGTCATAGAGGATGTTTGTCAACACTATTGGAACGGAGTTCCTTATCGCGCGTTGCGAAAGGGGGCTAGACGGAATAAATTGAGACCAAATGTTGGAACGACACTTTTTGCTGTCTCTCTCTCTCTTTCTCTCTCTCCCATAGAAAGCAAGCCAGTTATTTTCGTTTCATCTTTATATTTCGCATTGAACAGTTGAACAGTTGAACGATTATTTTTGTTGAGTGTATACAGGTTTTTTGTACATAATAAATAATAAAAAATAATAACAATAATGAATCCTGACAGTGTTTCTGCACAGTTCCGGATATTGCTGATGGAGTTAGGTAAGTAGAGATGTTATACAGACAATAATGAATGCTCATGAATTTTTAGCAAGTACGCATTATAACCTCTCTTTACTATTGTGCTAACCAAGTCATACGCGTTATAATCTCCCCATTATTGTGTGTTTAGCAAGTGTACGCGTCATAACTTCAATAAATTTAAAAGCAAATTATATTTTATATTACAATATCAATGCGTATGTATTCAGCAAGCCGTGCGTGTTCTAACCTATACGCTGTTGTGTTTACCAGCAGAATCAACAACAAAATATAATACTACCATCGATGCAGTTTTTTCAAGACATTTAAATAAAATAGAATCCCAAACATATGTTTCCTACTTCAGTTACCACAAGCCAATTATTACTAAAATTGAGCCTACTGATTAAGTTTATATCACATTATATTTGTTAATAATAAAAAAAAATTATTATAACTTAAAAAAAAATATTACAATTCCTTCACCAATTAATGAAAGGAACTTCGTTCCATCTGGGTGTCCCTTGACACCTCTCAAGTTTTTTTTTTTCAGTGTAGTTCGGTTTTGTAAGAATTTGAATCAATGAATCTGTTAATTTTCCCAGTGTATCAAGTAGTTTATGATTCAATGCTGTGACGTATTTCCACATCACATCAACATCAAAGAAACCGACATAGGTTTCGCCTCTCATTAGTTGGTGTACTCTGTGGTGTTCGGTCTGCTCTCGATTCCCCTCGGTTTCTTCTCTGTCCGCTCCTTAATCGGGAACATCATCCAGCACTACATTCATTTTATCAATAGTGGAGAGAAAACACTGCCTGTTCTGTAATTTTTTCCTAAAAATCTGAATGAATACAAATAATCCTGTTCTGTGATTTTTCCTACAAGACTGAATGAATACAAATAACCTCATTAGGAACATTCATAAAAATACATTCGACAAACCGGAATCTCCAGGAAATAGTAATTCATGCAGATTCTTCCATACTTTTTCATTCAATCGAAGATGAATCTTGACCTACTTCAGTTTGATGGGAAATCGTGAAGTTTTTGCCCTATTTCATGATGCTTTGATCCATCAGAGTCTCCAAATTGAAACTGGGCCATTTTATGTGACTTGTTAGTTTGGAGGGTATTGATTTGATTCCGTTAATGATGACAGCTCTTGGAAGTACCATTCAGTTACAATTTTCTGAAGAGGTATAATTGAACTCATTTTATATTTTTCCATAGAAGTGAGTAGAGGATATGTAACATCATTTGATTTCTGTTTTTATTTTATGAATGGAAACTTCAATTGATCAAAAACTATAATTTTTTTATGTTGAACTTCCGAATTCATGTTATGTCTAACTAGTTCATTGTTGAGCGGTTATTGCTTGGTAACAAACTATGTATTGATATACCTTCATCTTGGTACGGCAACGAGAGCTTTTTGATGCCTGCGCGTTTAAAGATTTATGGTAATACAAGAAGAATTGAAGTTCATTTATCTTTTCGGCCTCATCGAAAGCCGAAATTACGAAATATATTATCCAATTATCACGAGGTTTTTGGAATTATTTGATGGGATTCGCATTTGGATTTATCTGATGGGTTTCAATTGTGAAATAATAGTAACATTTCCAGCAGTAAATATTGATTCATGGTTCTCAATCTAGTTATCTGATAGTGGTAGAAGAGAGCACCAAATGAGACACTTCTTGAAGTCATACTCTCCTCAAAATATCCTTCAGCAGTTATCGTTTATACTCTTTCAGCTTTCATTTCGAGGAATACCGCGCAGGGTAAATATTGAATAATCCTACTCATGCTCCATGAATATATTTTTTGAAAACTTCATTTTTGATTCATTGCCTGGAATATCGAAGTGATTCAATGCAATTCTTTTTCAATTTCCTGTTGAATTGATAACTTTATTTATTTTCCATTACGGACGGTGATACTCGTAAAAAAGCATACCTCAATTATCGTTTAACAAGAAACAAACAATTATGGGAAGAACTAGCTGATATGAACGTATATTACAACAAAAAGGTGCAGAAAACAATTCCGGAACACATAATGCATGTTGAAGGAATCAATGACTTTTTTGGAAGCATTTCAAATAATAACTCCACGCCTGACGATTAAATAATTGATTTTTTCTCGGGTAATACACTAAACGATAATGATTTTTCTTACCATGAAACAAATGATGATGAAATTGATACTACATTACTGGACATCAAATCGAATTCTGTGGTACCTGACGAAATAAGTATACAAATGTTATTACATTGTTGTCCCATGATTCTAACGCACATATCATATATATTCAATTATTGTATACAAAGACATATTTACCCAGCGAGTTAGAAACAATCTCATGTCCTACCACTGGCAAAAATCACCGATCCAGAGAATATGAGTGACCTTCGTCCAATTAGTATTTTGTGTGCCATCTCGAAAGCCTTCGAAAAAATATTGAACTTACAAATGTGATCTTACTTGAATGAATTCGATATATTGCCATCCTGTCAATCGAGATTCACAGCTGACCATAGTTGTACAACGGCCCTTTTGAAGGTTGTCGATGATGTTCATATCTCTATTGACAATAACGAACTCTGTCTCTTAGTATTGCTTGACTACTCGAAAGCTTTCGACCGCATTGCCACATTGCCACATCACTCCTTCAAAGTTACCTTCATAACCAATCTCATTGTAATATAGTTGATAATGAAAAGTCAATCTCACTCATTCTAAAAAATGGTGTCCCTCAGGGATAAATATTGGGCCCCCTTCTCTTCGTAATCTATACCTCCCAATTTTCAAAGTCCTTACGTTACACTTCAATGCATTATTACGCAGACGATACACAATTGTATTTAGAATTCGAAGAATACTATCTCAACCATGCACTCGAACAAATGAATCACGATTTGAATTATTTAATAACGATCTCTAATAAATACTGTTCAACTGTTATCGCTTCTAAATCGTATGTCATGATGTTTGGAGGAACAGCTGCGAGAAACCGTTGCAAGAATTTAGTGGATGTAGCCATAGATGGTGTCCAATTACCCACTACTGAAATAATAAAACAATTAGGAAAATACCTCAACAGTGCTCTCAGATTTAGGACACACATTACTCATATTTTGAAGCGAGGGTACATGAACCTTAAAATTATTTATTCAAGTAGAAATCTATTGAACAAGAGAAGTAAACTCATGCCATGTGATGCATTAGTGCTTTCACATGATAATTACGCAGACGTAGTTTATAACCCGGGACTACTGAAATCAGACAGAATGCGGCTACAAACACTTCTTAATTCATGCATCAGACTCATCACAGGCACGAGAAGACGGGAACATGTTTCACAGCATCTTAAAGTTCTTGGTTGGCTCAATAAGGAGGCCAGGTGCATACTCCATTCCGCTTCGATCTTCCACAGAATTATAACAGCTGGAAAGCCACCTTACCTATTCAGAAAGTTATCTTCCAGAAGAGATATACACAATCTGAACTTGAGATTTCGGAATAACTTGACAGCGCCTAAACACAGAACTTCTTCCTTCCGTGGCTCCTTCTCGTATTAGATTGTTCGCTTATACAACCGGTTACCGACTGAATTTGAATAATTTCCACTCAAAAACTGAAACAATATTTTATCAAAAACAGCTTCCCGTTAATTGAAATATGATATAAAATGAACTTGAATTGGCACACCCCTGTTTTCAACTTCTATGAAAATGTTCGTAATAATTTCCTGCAATATTTTATTTTATATAGATTTTTTCCTTTATTTTTGTTCTTTTTTTATTTTTATTCTTTTTTAATATTTTTTTATTTTTGTGATGAATATTTTGGAATTAAGCATGATGAATATATTTTGATGGTTGCACTGAAGTTCCTTGCGCATATATTAATAATAATAATAATAATAATAATAAATGCTTTTATTGAAAGGTTACATACTCTGTACATAGAACCTAACAAAAGGCAGGATTCAATATCTGCGCATGAAACATCATTGCAGAGCTTGCTCTTCCATCCAACCATCAAATCCTGCCTTTTGTTAGGTTAAATGTACAGAGTATGTAACCCTCAAATAAAGGCATTTATAATTATTATTATTATTATCATTTATAACTTCTATATCGGATTATTAAAACATAATTTATTTGATATTTCTTTCAAAAAATAAATTTTGTTCACTCGATTATTATCGACTTATTTGAAAACGAATCTCAACGGTATTGCATGCACGGAAAAAAGGATTTGTTAATTCAACCAAATATATTTGGTCACTCTTATTGGCTTGACCCAACTAAATAAAATTCATCTCAAAACACACGCGTATTCGATTGATGGAATCATTATATTGTGGTGACGAAATCAATTTCTCAATACAATGCTAACATTTCTTTGACTTTAATATATGTTCATCTAGCAAAAAAATCTCCAACTCATATCGAATGAACATTTGTTTCAACAAAAATATAATATTTATCTGAAACAAATAACAGAAATAGATTAAAGAATATTATATTGGTTGAATTATATGCGTTAGTTGGCGAAGCTTTCGCACAACTGACCCTGACTTAGATAATGTAACCGAATAACAAAGCCAACTTATCATCGTTGCGACGTCTGGACCTAAATGTCTGGTGTAGGCTCTCATGCGCGGTTGCCATATTTGTCAATTCAGTGGTTCAACAAAATGATTATTCATTTGAATAAATATTTTCAGTGAAGAGATCAGCTCATTTTGTTAAATTGACATTTTATTGAATTCATCAATTCGACATAAATACTCATTTTGAGTTTATATGTCATCGTGCATATACGACACTTTTATTTGTTTGATTCAAATACATTCTATTTGTTTTTTGGTGTGTGTGAGTTTTCTTCAATGCTGATGTCGTGTTACACATTTTGTTCAATTGAAATGTAAAGAGGTAGGGGTAACACAAACATTTATATTTTTCTGGGTGTTCCGTACATAATTTCCATTTTTTCTTCAACCATATACCCACGAAATATAATAAACATCATATTAGCTTCAATTCGATGCCTTGTATACCGAAATGGCTATTTGGAAACAAAACATTAGAGTATTTATTCCTTGACTTACCAAACAATCCACACCAGTATCAAATTTCTAGTTTTCCTTTAGCATGTGTTCTGCAATTGTGTTTTCTGAAACAACCACATATGATATTCATTGTATTTATGATATAATTGAGTTTCTGTTATTATTTTCTGGAATAGCCATATATGAAAATTATCGTTTAATTGGATATATGAATGGATTCAAGATTAATATAAAATCAGGTGAATGCTAAGAAATAATCAGAAAAATGTAATTAAAAGTTGACTAAAACAGGGAAACGAATATATCCTTTATGTAAATGATATATGTCTTGTCAGATGATGTTGACTGTTCTTTTTTTTCATCCCTCTTTGAACTCTTGATTTTTGTAAACGTCTAATTCCTTCTGATTTCGAAGAAATAACTATTGAGGACGTCGCAACTTCTGTTGGTACATCTTTGTCGATCATAATCCCGATAACCCCAAAAAATACCTTTAGTTGAAATATAATATATATATATTGGATTCTGGACTGAATATTTCTAATGTCCCATTCGATGATTTGCAATGTTTTGTCCCTGGCCGGGGACTTCTTCATGCTTTATCATTATTTTTTCACATATTCTTGCCAGTATCGAATGCGTACATTATTATAGGAGTCTTTGTGTTTTCGTTTATCACTTCCGGGGTCATTTTGCTCATATATTCTTTATAGTAACTTGTAGTCAGCGGTGTGGAGACGAAATTTCGTATCCACACCGCTGTATGCATGAAAGACTACACCTTTCCTAATGATTTTTCTCAGAATTATGAAAAAACAAATTCTCCATATTCTTCAATGGATACAGCAATAACATGTGTTCTGTTCAATTATTTCTGAAATAAGATGATTCCATACCATTCAATGAATTTGCATTCAAAAATCAATCATTATGAAATTATTTTTTTCCTGAATAACTTTTGGTACAATGATTTTCAGGAAGATAAACACGTCAACAATAGTATAAGGGGACATTTTGACATATTCAATTTAATCGTTATTCACTATCTATTCTAGAGCATGTCACATTTTTTTAAAAATGGATCACACTATATTGTTTCGCATTATTAGATGCTCCATGATGAGCAGATTTCAACAAACTATAAAACATAGGGTCCGACGCATATGGTTCGGGAGCTACAAACTATTTTCCATTTGTCCAACGTGCCCTAAAACTGCAATAGAAATAGCTTCATCGTTGACAACTCCTGAACGGTTATGCTTCTTATTGCTAACAGATCCAGTTTCCATAAATTTGTTCAATAATTCTGAAACGTCCAGGAGTTGTCAACGATGAAGCTATTTCTATTGCAGTTTTAGGGCACGTTGGACTAATGGAAAGTAATTTGTAGCTCCCGAACCATATGCGTCAGACCATATGTTTTATACTTTGTTGACATCTGCTCATCATGGAGCATCTGATGATGCGGAACAATATAGGGTGATTCATTTAAAAAAAAATGGTGACATGCTCTGGGGGTGCGATAGTGGAAGTAACATCAAATGTGAATATGTCAAAATGTATCCACCTGTATACTATTGTTGACGTGTTTTTTAATTTTTCCTGAACATCATCGTACCAAAAGTTATTCAGGGTGGCTCGTTTCAAATGGAATGCACTTTATATTCATTTTTGAAATGTCCCAATTGAGAATTCGATCTCAATTTTGTCCATTATGGTATGCATACAATTGATTGTTATGAGTTCCATATGAATATAATATATGAAGTAAATTCCGGAATGTTTCTATTTGACCCCAACTTTCATCAAATTCTGACAATTCCATTACATTTTGTATCCAATCTGGAAAATAGAGATTATTACTTATTTTCATTGATTGCAAAATGTCGATCTATTTTAATTTATTTGACGTTATTCCCTTCTTTGATTTTCATCGGTTAACCAAACTCTCCAGCATAATCTATCAATGACTTTACATTCGTGATGCAACCCTCAATGGAAAAATCAATAAAAAATCCATTATACGAAAAAATGATAATTAGATATATTTTTTTGTTGAATTCAATCAATTGATTTTTTTTCCAAGTCCAAGAAACGGCAAACGGCAGAATATTGCGAAAATGACTCCCAATAGTTTTTCAAAATCCAAATAAGTTGTGAAGGAAAGTTAAATGTGTGATAGAACACTGGTTAGGAAATTATAAATTGAAGAATTTCAATCAGATGTTTCTTTCAAAATAGCTCGAGACTGATTTGTTGAAAATATGAACAGGATGTTCATAAATTCAGCTGTGGAGACCTTATTGAAAGTTGAAAAAATCCAGGACACTTACTTCCTTGGCTGAAGCCACGCTGGACATTGAACTACATCTGATATATATTAAAAGAGGCCCCTTACTCAACAGAAACAATTTGCATTTAAATTCAGATAGTTATTTGATTTTCCATTCTAGTCTTAATTGAGGACACACATAGATCGATGAGGCAAAGAAGAATGTTTTTCAAAGAGGAGTGCCCACCAGGAATAATTTGTAACATTGATGCAAGAGAGGTATCGCATTCACTAGGTCTTCAATATATTTTTGTAGACGAAAATCTATTTCACGCTTCCACGATCATCAGGGAGACCGTAAGCATTGAAAAGCACATTTTCTAGAAGCAATCTCATTTTGCAAATATGGAAAAAATATTAGAAACATTTCTTTTAGAATTAGTGTTTTTGACGTTAACATCTGTCATTTCCGATCGAAATTATTTTCCTTTTGAACATGAATACCACCCAAGAGGTTATTTCGAACGATGGAAGATAGTGACTGAAGTTCATCCCTCAGATAATGATCGCAATATCAATATTCAGATGATGATTCCACATCTGATTTTATGAACATTATGTCCATAATTTCGAACAAATCAGATAAATCTTTACAGATTGATAGATCACCAAATCTCGAAGAAAACATATCACCAGAAAATATAAAAGGAGGAAATGAAAAATCTTCACGACAAGTGATCACCCAGATACAATTGGAGGTCATACAATACATACAACTGATTCCTCATTTCTATAAGAGACTGTTCCAAATTGAGGATTAAAAGTGAACGATGCAGAACAAACCTCGTCAGCAGCGACTGTCTGCAAAGTTTCTGAATAGTTCTCCAACTACATGAATGAGTTATCTAGAAATTTGCAAATAGAGAAGTGAATCAACGGCACTGGATAATTGAATTCAGTTTCGCTACTGCAGATATTTCGCATTCCTCATTATTCATCCTACTAAGGAAGTCTTTCATTTTTGTGCGTGTACGTGTGTGTGTGCGTGTGTGTGTTTGTGGAGGGGGATTGGCATTGGAGAATACGTTTGCCACAGATTTCAACTAATATGAGGAATTTCTCAAGTTGAGTTTATAATACCATCGTGAAATCTTCTGAAACCTCACGATACCAACATAATGTAAATGGACATACATTGAATGGTAGAATATTTGAATCACCATCTACATGAATGGAATGGAATTGAAAACAATGTGTGACTTCTCCAAACCAGAAAATAGATAAAAACAAAGAAAAGTTCGCATCAACATAGGAAAGTGGAATTAACGATAGATTCGAGAATCGAAATCTTCTAAATGGATAATATGACAAAAATGATCCGAAAATCAGACGGGCAACTCCGCACATATATTCTTCAAAACGACCGATTATATATTCATTTTATACAGGTTTGTAGATCAGCACTATGCGGAAAATTGGGCGTTTGTTCCCACCAAAAAATTTTAATGCCAAAAATACATTGAATCTCCTCCGATTGCTCTGAATTTTATAGAGGCTTTCCCACATAGGAGTGCACAATTTTATTTTTCGCATGTTGGTATAAATAACACTTTATGTGAAAGGAGGTGGGCGCTAGAGGGCTTTTATGTACTCACATATCACCAGACTTCAAATTGTCAACAGGGAACTATAAGCCCAAAACTCCATTCAATTTGTTTTTTGTAGACATAAAACGTATGTAACACGTAAGACGAGAACTGGAGTATGTCTCAAGGGAACGCAATAAGTGGAAAACCGCTGAAAAAATATTAATGTATGTATGTTTGGGGCACATGATATTCGATACAAGGAATATTTGGAAGGAAAAATGTCTTCCCGGGGTTATTTCAATTACGACTAATTTAATGAATATAACTTCATATCAGTTGCTACGGAACAGCTACATGATAAAATGACACTATCCACTGGCATATCAAGAAATATTATTGGAGAAAATTCGAAAATTCAAAAAATATTGAATATTTTATTGAATACCATTTTTGTTTAAATTTTTCCAATAAATCATTTTTTTTGTGATTCTCCAAAAATTGAGAAGTTACATTATTCTTGTCATTATATATTTATATATATATATATATATATATATATATACATATATACAAAAGAAGAAAGAGAGTTTTGTTTCAATTTCAAGGGAGTCCACCATCCGCCTACTGCTGTTTCATGGTTTCCTAATTATCAGGATGACTTGTGGTCTTCCCCGAATTCGAAACAAACCTCTCAGAGTGCTAATACCTACCGGTAAGGATAAAAATGTGAAATGCACTTTTCAAATTATAGATGTCGTATATCTATATATATATATATATATATATATATATATATATATATAGCCAGCCGCTCATTTGTGATTTGTGATATATATATATATCACAAATCACAAATCACAAATGAGCGGCTGGCTTCTGTTTGTTGACTCCGTTGATTTGTCGTTTTCTACCAAGTGTTGTTCATCCTTGCACTTCTTCACCGTACTGATGAGGACCGAGAGCCCGAAACACGTGTCTAAGGTTAACACTTTTTTCTGAGGGCTATGTCCATTAAATTCCTTCCATTTTCTTTTCAACAGTCCCCTCGATATTACTCTCTTTCATATTTATATTCCTGGACTCGGATGTCACGCAGGTAGCTATAGCTGCCTCCGTGGTGACGTTGGTTGTTGCCCTGGAATTCAGGGTCTGCTAACCGAAATCACAAATGAGCGGCTGGCTTCTGTTTGTTGACTCCGTTGATTTGTCGTTTTCTACCAAGTGTTGTTCATTCTTGCACTTCTTCACCGTACTGATGAGGGCCGAGAGCCCGAAACACGTGTCTACGGTTAACACTTTTCTCTTAGGGTTATGTCCATTGAATTCCTTCCATTTTGTTTTTAACAGTCCCCTCGATATTACTCTCTTTCATATTTATATTCCTGGACTCGGATGTCACGCTGGTAGCTATAGCTGCCTCCGTGGTGACGTTGGTTGTTGCCCTGGAATTCAGGGTCTGCTGACCGAAATCACAAATGAGCGGCTGGCTTCTGTTTGTTGACTCCGTTGATTTGTCGTTTTCTACCAAGTGTTGTTCATCCTTGCACTTCTCCACCGTACTGATGAGGGCCGAGAGCCCGAAACACGTGTCTACGGTTAGCACTTTTCTCTGAGGGCTATGTCCATTGAATTCCTTCCATTTTGTTTTTAACAGTCCCCTCGATATTACTCTTTTTCATATTCATATTCCTGGACTCGGATGTCACGCAGGTAGCGATAGCTGCCTCCGTGGTGACGTTGGTTGTTGCCCTGGAATTCAGGATCTGCTGACCGAAATCACAAATAAGCGGCTGGCTTCTGTTTGTTGACTCCGTTGATTTGTCGTTTTCTACCAAGTGTTGTTCATCCTTGCACTTCTTCACCGTACTGATGAGGCCGAGAGCCCGAAACACGTGTCTACGGTTAACACTTTTCTCTGAGGGCTATGTCCATTAAATTCCTTCCATTTTGTTTATATATATATATATATATATATATTTATATGTGTATATATATATATATATATATGTTTATATATATATATATATATAGGAGAAAGTCTGAGAAATTATTTGGGACAGCAGCAAACGCAAAGTGTACTCTTATAACATTATATTTCCAAAATTTCGACAATGAATATTGTCATCATCAGGGAGCTACAAAGGTGAAAAATACTATAATATAATTGATAAATATAAAAATATAACCTTACTTACAATGTCAGTGAGAATGATCGTTTTCCGGTGATATACAGCAGGAAGATGTACAAGACAACATTAAAAAACATGTAAACACATGGGGCAATAATTAGAGTTATATTGAAACAGTATTTGTATAAATATTACTGGTAAAATTAATAAAAAGCCGGGAACAATTGTGATATCATTTTTGGTTATGAATGTGAAATTGTGGAAAAATCAAGACAAGGAGGTTGGAATTAACATAACCTCAAATGTCAAAGTCAATTTGCAAAAATTATTGAGAAGTAGAAGAGACATTTGTTCTTAGCTGCCCAAATGTTATTGGAACATCATTTGCAATTATTACTAAAGATGATATTTTATTTATGGTAAAAATCATAGATGAATGAATTTTATTTTGTTCTTATTTTATTTGTAATGATTTTCATGTTAGTTGATATCGAAAAGAAGATGAAGAATTATTATTGAGAGCATTCGGGCTCTTGTCTAAAATTAATGAATACGAATAGATCTCACTCAAATGATTGAGATCTGCCATTTGGGCAACTAAGACCAAATGTCTCCTCTTCTCAATAATTTTTACAAATTGACTTTGACGTTTGAGGTTATGTTAATTCCAACCTCCTTGTCCTGATTTTGTCACAATTCCACATTCATAACCAAAAATGTTACCACAATTGTTCTCGGCTTGTTATTAATTTCACCAGTAATATTTATACAAATACTGTTTCCATATAACTCTATTCATTGCTCCATGTGTTAACATGTTTTTTAATGTTGTCTCGTACATATTTCTGTATATCACCGAAAAACGATCATTCTCACTGACACTGTAAGGTTACATTTTTATATTTATCAATTATATTATAGTATTTTTCACCTTTGTAGCTCCCTCATGATGACAATATTCATTGTCGAAATATTGGAAATATAATGTTATAAGACTACACTTTGCGTTTTCCTAACTAGTCAGCAAAAGACTACCTCTCCTCTTCCTTTATAATATATATATATATATATATATATATATATTGCTTTTTTTCCTTTATTGGACATAAGGTTAATTTAAATAGCAGAGCTTGTTATTTCATGTTAATTATTAATTAAATCCAAACGTTTCAGCCAGGGTTTTGGCCTTTCCCAATGGGTCAGACACCAGCACAAACATGTTAAAATACAAATTATGAAAATAATTATATATATATATATATATATATATATATATATATATATATATATATATATATATATATACAACCTGACCCAGGGGTGCGTGCAGGCTCCAATACTTTTTTCCATCCAAACTATCGATTTAATTTTTTTTAAACGATAGGTCCGACAATGAAACGCATTCTAAAAATATTCTTTCCCACATACAGGATGTTACAAAATGAGATATACAACTAAGTTCTGTTTTTTAAATGGCAACCCCTCATTTTCTTAGACTCACCGGCAATAGTTTTTGACTTATGTCAATTTATGTGTCAAAATAGCGTCGTGCATAGCCCCACAGGAAAATTCATTACTTCACAACCATCCAAGATAACTCAACCAACTTGTTTCCAGTCAATTTATCAAGCTTTTCCGCATGTTCCAAGATGAAGGCGATATTCCATGGCCTAATACGATTTCATGTTTCAGCAAAATTCAATTGAATTAGAAACAGGAATACATCACAAAGGAAACAATTCTAGTAATCTTCACAAGAACAGAAAAATATTATTAATAGGAAACAATGTAATTTTTTTTAAAAAAAGCTACTAATGACTGCTTTGAAAGATCACCATCATGTTCCACACAAGCTGCTAGTCTTCTAGTGAATGAACCCCAAGCATTGCTTCTTCAGTTGAACGTGAGGCTTCCGTGATCCTGTTTTCATGTAATCTGCAGTTGTATTGAGTTGAAAATTTTATACCAGTCATTTTCAACCGATCAGATGCTTTATTTCGACATTGGTACTATGGTAACCAGCCAATTTTCTGAAAATTTCTCATCCACATTAGCATGTAGATGTAAAATTATTAAGTGGAAATTTCCCGGCACATGACAGCTATCATATAATTGGACAAAAATAATATTGAAATAATATTGACAATATTTTTCATTTACTTACTCTATAAGTCGGAAATATTATAACAATTTATTAAGGTGTACATTCTATATCATTAATTAAATTCAAATTCTTCAAAAATTCCACTTCTACCTCCTCTTTCCTAAGTGGTGAATGAAACACAGAACCGGTGTTTTTTTTTACAATATGCCTGTGTTTCATAAAATAAAAATAATACCGAGACACCAGTTTATTTCTTTGAGTATTAGATTTGTGTCCAAAAGAAGGCACAATATCACGTAGAATGTTGCCAATGTCTTCTAATAAGTTTTTTTGCTCAGGATTTAATCCAGATTCTTCCACTAGGTATGTTATATATTTTATATTTTTATGGTACATTGCAATGTGCTGTGATTCTTTGCAAAAGGAACACAATTCATACGACTGAAAATTCATTTTATTATCACTTTTTTACTAACTTATGATTGTATATAATGTTATGAGGAACTTATAATGCCACAAATAAATTATTGATTGACAGGAGTAGTAAATGTCAAATCCATGGCTAACTTTACAAAATATTTTTTTAACCGGCAACATACGCCAACAAAATTTTATTCAATATGAAGAATAAAACATCCCATTTCCTGAATCATTTGAAAGACAAATTATTACCGCAAATATAATTTTTTTTTAGAATTAAACCTAAAATATGAAAAATATTTAAATATATATGTAAAGTTATAGTCATATATTTTTTGCTGTATATCACCTTCGTTTGTAGTCAATATTGACGTTTACCTGAAACCTAGTGAGAAAATTATATGAAATCGATTATTTTTATATAATAATGTATCTGATATCATAAATTTTATTCTACTAGGGCACGGGAAAAAATAAAAAAAATATCCCGCAATTCGAACATCCACTTCCATTTTTAATCAATATTGACATTTCCCTGAAATCTAGTAAGAGAATTGTATGAAATCAATTAATTTTATATAATAGTTTATCTGATATTATGTATTTCATTTGACTAGGGAACGGGGAAAAACAGAAAAAAATCTCCCCCAAAACTCCCATTACACACAGCCTTCTATTTAGTTGTGAATAACGTCAAAATAAATATTTACCTAATGTTTTCTATTTAAATATAATTCCGGTATACAATTTTCTTACCGAATCCCCCACCTGCTTGAATTAATTGTGGGAAATTTGTCTTGTACATGAATTTTCGAAAAAAATTATCCCTCGTCGCTTCGATGATAATTTTCAAAAAATTCATGTACTCGAAAAATTTCCGGCAATAATTCATGCTCTAGGAATATTATAAGTGAAAACCCTTTCTTTCACGTACACCTGGAGAAAGAAATCTATAAGGGTGATGTCTCTGTCTAGACAACGATTAGGATAGGATTGATCTTGAAGAACATGTTAATACCTTTCACCATTCAACACATTGACTACAAACACATATACAATAGGTGTATGTAGGTCGCATTTCCATAAATAAACAACTACTTCCCTGGCAAATACCTCGACGGACGTTGAATGACATTCGATGGATAAACGTGCAAAGTCCTACAAAGAACTTTACAAATGTTTGTTGCGAAATCGATCAATATTAAACACTACACAGAGGCTGACCACCTGTAGACCGGTTTCGAGGTATTTGCCCCTCATCAGTAGAGGGTGGGTCGAAAAGACAATGATAAATGTCTTCGTCTGACTGAAACAATTAACGTCAATCCATTACAAAGCATTTGCTGGGATCGAATAAGCGAAATGGAGCTAACGCCATCTCAACACAACCACTGCAACTGAAACATTACCAACTTCGAATGTCATCCTGAATACCAGGATAGAAATATCTGCAATAAGAGACAGAAATCTGTAACATTCCTGATAGCCAGCCACAATTTCATTGAAAAATGCCACTCATCAGTACAGGGTACAGAAAACAATTCCCAATTGAATATAGAATAGAAATATTTTTATGTGAATTAAAAAATCCACGATAAAAATTAAGTGATTTTTTTTTGTAATATCTATCAGGAAACAACTACTTTCCCGGCTAAAGCAACGCTGGACATTGAACTATCGTGGATTTTGCAATTCGTAGAAAAATATTTCCATTCAATATTTAATTGAGAATGTTTCCTTTTTCAAAAAACTTTCTAGAATTTTTGACGTTATACGATTTCAGATTCTCATTGATATTCGATAACCAGTAAGTATAATTCCTCTACATTGTGGAATCGGAAAACTAAGATAGTCCGCTAATCGATTCATTGACTTAGGATGGCTGACTGCCAATTTAGATATTTTTTATCAGGGGAATCAAACGTAATTAAGGCCACGATGCTGGTGAAGTATGCGGTAAAGATAAAATTGTTTATCAATTTCACGTTCAACACGAATAGAGATATAGCGAATGAGTATGTAGTTATTCATGGTGTATACTGAATCATCAAGAAATACCGACGATTCTAATCTATTGAGTTTGTGAGTGGAATGATTCCCTAATTAGTTATATCCATCAGAAGCAAACTATGATTGTTTTTAATAATTCTGATAAACTCAATCAATCGTTAATTTTCTATTTCTACCCTCAATGCTTCGTAAAAAAAAACGTTTTTATGTATAGCATGATTTTGAAATGAGTCATTTGGATTAAAACAATTTTGCCAGCTACCATCTCTGGAATATGATCCGCTAACGTAAATGAACTCGCTGTCGAATAAATTTGATCAATTCGTGTTTTTGGATTTAGTTGACGATATTCGAAAAAAAAGGATTTGGGTAAATATTATATGTAACGACCGAATTCTTCGTCAAAATAAACCATGTCAATTGGTGTGGACTTCCATGAATTATAGGGAGATCATAGTTACATTCAAGTGATTCGATTCCCAGTACCTCAATCCAGTTTCTGAGTTACTACAAAGCAACCATGTTGCTTGAAACTATTTGGAACATAATATTGATAAATTCAACTTCATGGCTTTCGTTTGGAAAAAAATCCTGAAGAATATAATAATGAGATTATTTATCATAACAAATGTACATAGAGATGAAAAGTTTGAGTACGTTTCTAAAATATAAAAAATATAAATAAACAAGGGCATCACAGAAGCAATGACATAAGTATCGTTTGTGCGTGATATATATATATAGTACCATGAAAACTTATTCTGAAATATATCACAGAAGGATAAAAAAATCTTCCAGACTGACAAAATAACAATCAGTATCATCAATAACATCAATAACAACTATGGCGATACTTGAAGAATGATGCGATACAAGTAATTTTTTCTTTTAATTGATCAAATGTTTTGCCAAATAATATTCTGGCACAATTAATGATTCTTACGTCATAAATATTTACAGAACGTTAGATCTGGGTGCAACTTGAAACGCATAGTAACAGACTTGATGGAGAAAGCGGTTGAAGGAACGAACAAGACGATCGAGTTCATAGAAAAAAAACGATTAATATTTCCATTATTCAGAAACTATGATCCCCCTATATAACGTACTCTCAACCAAATTATTGTTCTCATTTTAAAAAAAATATTATGAAATATTCGAAGTAGATCATTGAGATTGATTACTTTCAAAAACACGATTATTCACTGATGATAAATCATTTCAAAAAAAAATAATAAAAAAAAAATTCACTGGTGGAGATATTTTGGATACATTCAAAACTCTCCGCATGTTTGTAATAGAGAAAATGTCAACACAGATTGTCAATTATTTTCAAGAATAAATTTGTATAGATTGAAGGAAAACACTCGATTTTGATAAATAGCGTTTATTGTTGTTTGAAAATATGAACACGGTGTTTAAATCGACTCAAAGTTGAACTTCAGTCACTATCTTATATCGTTCAAGATACCTCTTCTGGAGAATTCAAAGGGAAATATTCCCAATTGGATATTGAATAGAGATATTTTTCTGTGAACTGAAAAATCCACGATAAAAATGAAGTTATTCTATGTCTAACAGAGAACAACTACTCTCCCGGATAAAGCCACGCTGGATATTGAACTACTTCTGATAGACATTTTTAAAGAACCCCAACTCAAAAAAAGGAAGTAAACATTTTATATTCCATTCCAGTCTCCATCAAGAACTCATATAGATGGATGAGATGGGGTCAAATGTTTCTCAAGAATGAGCACTCACCAGAAATCATGTGTAATATTGATGCAGAACTCTCATCGTATTCACTAGGTCTTCAATTCATTTTTGTCGACGAAAATCTATTTCACGCTTCCACAATCAGGAAGACCGGAGGAATTGGGAAACACATTTTCTAGAAGCAATCTCATTTTGCAAAGCTGGAAAATGTAAGGAATATTTCTTTCGGAGTGACACTCTGAAATCATTTTTTTTAGATGGGGTATGTATGATAGATTTATTTGTTTGAAAATATGAACAGGATTTTCAGGAAGTCAGATGTGGAATCATCTGCGACTCAAAGATAAACTTTAGTCACTATCTTTTATCGTTCAAGATAACCTCTTGTGAAATATTCATGTTGAGAAGGAAAACATCCTCATTTGAATATTGAATAGAAATATGTTTCTGTGAATTGAAAAATCCACAATAAAAATGAAGTTATTGTTGAGAATATCTAACAGAAAACAACTACTTCCACGGTGGACATTGAAGACCTAGTGAATGCGATGCCAGTTCTGCATCAGTGTTACAAATGATTTCTGGTGATTTCTTGGAAAACATTTTCCTTTATCTCATTCATGGATATGAGTTTTCGATCAAAACTGGAATAGAAAATCCAATGTTTCTTTTGAGTTAGGGTCCCTTCAAAATACCTTTCAGATACGTTTCAATGTCCAGCATAGCTTTATCCAGGAAAGTAGTTGTTTCCTGTTACATTTTCACTTGAATACCTTAATTTTCATCGTGGAATTTTCTAGCCACTGAAAAAAAAAAATCAATATTCAATTGAGAATGTTTCCTTTTTCAAAGCGAACATTGTAATCGTCTCAATTTCCTCTTCATACTTCAATATTTCGTAACTGCAGAATGCATAACAAAATATAACTCAGCATAATGATGGCATAGCAGTTGGTGTTTTGAAATTCCCAAACTCTATTTATAAATAAATAATTGAATGCATTCATGAATAAATGAACCAATATAATGCTGAATTCACGTAGAGATTATTTCTGGAATATTGTATGTAGCGACGCGAATTCCAGATGTTGATGACAAGAGTTGTCCATGCATTTCATGATCCTGCATCAAATATTGCATCTATACATTTCGAAGAGTGGAGATTCCGGTAAATGTATATTTATCATCTCTGAACATTCCTGGTATGGGTATTCTATGTTCTATATTCATGATTGTCGCGACATGGATTCCATCTCTGGAACTACATTATATTCCTGGTATGATGGGTAATTTATATCGATTAATATCTTGGGCAATACATTTTGTTGATAATACAAATTGAAGAGTTCATTGTTGAAAAAATGTAAGTCGATCACAATATTGGCAACAACTTCTTCCCGCACATTTCCATATAAAATTGAAATGAAAATTGTGCCGATTCAGATATCCACTTCTATAGAAAGTAACTTCATCAGAAAAAATCATAGGATCTTTGTTTTCAGCCTACTTTCAGGAAAGTGTGTATCATAAATCCTACCAGCTGGAGAAACAATTTGTTCACTTTTCGTACGAAAATCATATAAGCAAGTTCACCTGTATCGAAATTCATTGTGATAACTTCAATTTGAAGCGGTATTCTCACAAATTTCCAAAATATATGAAAAAAAAAACCTTATGTTATGTGCATGTGAAGGGAAATCGAATTCAAAAACCCACAAAGGAAAAGCAGGGCTTTCTACTTTATAATTATTTTCTATTCGGAATGAAAAAGGAGAAATCGCTAAGATTTTAATCTTCTTATTTTAAACTTTTCAATCTATATTGCTCCAAAAGCGTGTTTTAAACTAGGGGAGAAAAACTCTTCGATTGATTCATCCACCTGAAGTTCTGATGAAATTGCTGAGACCGGCACACTCACTAAATATTTGTAATGTAAATTAGGCATATTTATTTCTTTCTTTGAAATGATTGCTTGTTATGCACTGAGCCTGTTAGTATTATTTTTGACAAAAGAAAACCATCATTTTTTATGATTTATGGTAGCAGATCAACGTATTTTCGAATACTATCACCCAAATTGTCTTCATATCCCGAAATGTTATATTTTTACCGCAAATTTCTGTATCACAGTTGTTTTTGTGCTTGTAATGGTAATTAAAAAAATCTTCATCTACAACATTTCTGATACGCATGGCAGTCAGTACCGCTTTTCCTCAAGCGCTGGCACCTCCAATAATCATGGCCAGCTAAAACCTACTGTTTCAAATACAATGATATAGTAAATCATACATTTGCGAATAGAAAAACTTTCTGTCGTGAGCATCTCTAATGGAAGTATCAAATTCTTCACTTTTCGGTCAAAAAATTCAATTCTTCTCTTTGCATTGGGTGGGTACTTCATACTGTAGATTCTTCAGTCTTCCATTGTTTTGAAGTAGCCCAACATTTCACAGGCATTGTGATAATTTTTGAATTTTGTATATACCTTTTCATACCTGCTTCTTAATTCACTGGTTATTAGTTAGTTTACCGCTAATTTAGCTGATTCCTCTATATCAGGAGACGTACCTACATCAAAATATTATTCATTCAGTATCCATCGCAAGTACCATCACAGTACTTTTAAAAAGCGGGTTTGCTAAAATGCGTTATTATATATCCATTTTCATTTTGTTTCCGTATTCATTTTTTTTTCATTTCACATAAAAATGAATCTTGTTGGCCTGCACATTTTCAATACTGAGAATGTGAGATTTTTTATTCGATAATTTCATTTCAATTTTCCCGAGTTTTGTGATTTGTGTTTGAGAGTACAGTTATATGGATTTCAAAAATGTTATTCAAAGAGTTTCATGTTGAATGGTTATGGAGATTTTGCCAAAAATGTGTATCAGTTGTATATTGTACAACGGGCATGGAATGATATTGATCCTCCAAGCGTATGACAAATGAAGTGAGTTTTCTGCGAAAAATCGTTCCAATTCTACTAAAAATATGAACGATGGCTCATTCGACTCGGGATGTCATTGTGAGAAAGATGTATTTTTTCTGCCGACAAAAATGTGTTATTTTTTTCAACAGCTTTTTTGCATTAGCTCGAAAACTATTGATGATAAAGGAAAATGTTTTTACTCTCGAAACTCTTGCTCAATTAAGTATTTATAATTTTAATTCAACGTTGAAAATAGGGCTCCGAGTGGGCGTTACGGCAGGAGTACAGCACATTTCGAGAGAGCAATGCACATAAAAGTTTTTTTTTATAGTATTAAGTATAAATTTCAAAATTAAAAAAATTTGGATTCATCTGAACACTTGGAAGATTGTAAGTTTGTTGGAAAAAAAATCATTGAGTTTTGATAATGTGAGGCTATCGTCGAATAACAGAAAAAACTATGTACGACAAACTGTTCTGAACCCTTTTTTTTTTTTTCTACAAATATTATATTTTTTTTTAACAGTTTCTCGTGTTTGGTTGTTTTTAATACGATTTGCACCATTCAAAAAAATATAATGCCAATGAAAGTCTGTTTAAAAATAATTGTTATGAAAATGAACAATTACATTATCAATAAAAAAAAAATAGGTAGAAAATAACCAATTATGAATTTTGAAGAAAAAAAATATTCTTAATATATTATTTGTGAAATGCCTTCGTCAGACATAAAACTGATTATAATGTGGAATACAAATAAATTACAATATTTACTCAATTAGTCATATTTTGTTAGCTTTAGAAATTTATAATTTACAAAATAATAAACTTTCAAACAATTTTATAGCGTGATATTATTGAGTACACATGTAAAATGGACGTTAAAAAAAACTATATTAACAATAGCCTCACATTATCAAAATTCAATGAAAAACTTTTTTTCAACGGATTTAAATTATTTGAAGTGTTTAGATGATGCTATAACTTTTTTGAATTTTCAAATTCATATTTAATAGTATACAGAAATATTTTATGTGCATTGCTCTTTCAACAATTTCAACAATGAATTAAAATTATAGATAATTGAGATGGAGTTGTTATGGAAAATTTCCTTTTCTTCCAAGAATCTGTTTTTTTATTTTCTCTTTTATCAATAGTTTCTGAGCTATTGCCAAAAAACTAAGGCCGTTTGATTTTTTTTTGTCGGCCGAAAAAATCAAGAGTGACATCTTGCATCGTATGAGCCATCGATCATATTTTTTGTAGACGATTTTCCGCAGGAAATTCACTTTTCGAATCTACTATAATTAATTATAGATGGATGAATATAAAGAAAAAACATGTATTTGGAACACAACTATAATAAGTAGACATCATTTACACTGAAAAATTACAATAAGTTAATTTAAAAATAAAATTAGTAAGTGAATATATTCGATAAGCTAACAAATATATTATATACTAATGAAAAATAATAATCAAAAGTATAAATGAAGAAATACAACTTCATTTGGGTTTTCTCTGCATGGCATTTTCATCAATGTAAAGTAATAATTATTCTGCTTGAATATGCCATATTTATATATCATAACAAGCAATATTCAATAGAGTATGAATGGAAATTCTTCCATAACGATCTCACAGACCTATAGAAGGAACTTAGCCAATTTGTGTCATTTAATATACAAGGTGAGACAGAAATATGCATTTGTTATTGAAAACTTATAAAAAATAAGATTCTACATTCGACCTTGTTTGTATATGTATGTACATATTTAATAGAATTTGGATTTATACTCCTTCATTATATATGAAAAAACGAAATTGCTATCGAAAATTTTAAAAAAATCTGATGTGGGAACCTCAGAAAAATTCTAGGTATCAGATACGAAAGGATTTTATGTACAACATTTTGTTTTCATTCATATGTGTTTTGGAACTTGTACACATATTGAAGAAAACTTTAAAACACATTTTAAACAGTTTTTCAATCTCCAGTAACGTCAAGAAGATGAGATACTAAGTAAGTTTTCCAGTCCAAAAAATCATCAAAATAAATATCCAAAAATTTTAGAGGGTAATGGCTGCTCTGGATGATATGATTATCATACCCGAATCGAAGTCGAGAAATGATGGCATTGATGGAATTAGGAATTTAGGTCTCGTTAACATTGAAGAATAGATCTTTGTTATTGAAAAAGTTGGATACGAGAGCTTTTGAGTTGCTACATTTATCATTTATATAAACCGAATTAGGAGCAGACAACAAAGAGAAGTCATGCACTTATGTAGTGCATCTAATTCTCTGAGTACAGACTCAATTTGATTGATATATAATATGAATAAAATTGGTCTCACAAGAACCTTGGGGGACACCCATATTGAAGGAACAAGTCCATTTTTCTTATTCCTTCGTTATTCTGATACACTAAAGAAACCTATTGTTCACAATTCTTCCTAAAGGAACTGATCCAACCTTGTTTAAATCACAGAAGGTTTCATCAGGGTATTCGCCTGCCTGAATGAAGTCAATAATTGACGTGAACAATGATATTGAAGGGATCCGGTCCTGGCCTTGGTTTATTCACCACGTTAGTCAGACTTCCGATTCAATACAGTGTTTTTGCGAATAATTATCATTCCAAAAATAATATCTTCATTACTATCGTAAAGTAGAAGTGTTTGTGCCTGAATTACTTCATCAACAATTACTGTAAGTCATAAACATCTTACTTTTACTCATCGTACCTAACCTCTGCGAGTCGGCTTGACCCAATTTCCAACAGAATGGAAAAATGTTCTCACAAAATTCAATCAGGATGAACAACCCACCCCCAAATACCCCGCAAACCTATTCAAATATCGTCAGCACTCAGAAAATCCCTACAAGAGATCAAGCCATAGTTCTCTCAACTATAGATGGAACAAAAATTCATGACTACATCATTGCGGTAGGTGCCTTAGTTCAACCAAAAAATATAATCTATGCCTCAAAAATTTCGAATGGCCGAATATGCATCTATCTGTCCTCCAAAAAAATTCTCGATGAGCTCCTCACCGCCACAAACCGAATTAATATCAATGGATCACAGGTGGAAGTTAGAAGACTAATATCACCAGCACAAAGGTTGGTTATATCCAATATCTGCCCCACCATCCCAAACCCCATAATCGAAGAACAACTGAGAAAGATGGGTCTGATAGCAGTTTCAAAGATCACCTACCTCAGAGTTGGGATGGCAGAGGCCGAATACAGTCACGTACTAAGTTTCCGGAGACAGGTATACATAACACCATTAGAAAATGCGAGCATCCCCGACTCTTTCACAATCTCTCACGATGACACCTCCTATCGTCTCTTCCTTTACGTAGATGGAATGAGCTGCTCAATTTGTAAAACCATAGGACATCCAGAATCAGACTGCACTGCAAACCCAGAGTCACGAGCCCCGGACGCAGAAACGGATGTGGTGATCACAACCCCCGACGCAGAAACATCACAAACTCCCACTGAAAACGAAAATAACACCATTCAACCCCCCATTACCACCAAAACTGGCCCAACCCTTACTTTACCTCAAGAGACTCCGATTCCACACACCCCAGAATATAACCGAAATACTTTACCTTTATCCAAAATCGTTCCGAATCACCCCTCGACCAAAAGACAAATCTCAACTTCACTGGAAGTCCAAGAAACTCCAACCCACTCCTCCTTTGCTATCCCCAATATAAGCAAACAAAAGCAGAAAAAAACAAAAACGTCCTCAGATAATATTCAAATCACTCTGAATTCCATAAGACACAAAATAGAAAACAGAACGCCTCCTTTCACCCTAAATTTCACCGAAATATGTAACTTCCTAGAAAACGCAATCTTTTCCAAAACCCCGGAGATAATTTGTCAGGACTATTCAAACGAAACTTCCAAAGTCACTGAAATATTAAACTTCATTTACTCTAACATCGAGAGTTAGAGCCTGAAAAACAATATTACCAGACTTAAGAAAAAACTGTCCCTAGCAAGCCAATCCGCAACCGAAGAATCCGACGCCGAATCATTCTCTCAGTCAGATATCTAAAATGGCTAACCCCCTGATTATACAGTGAAATCTCAACGGCTACTACACTCACATCGAATCACTCAAATTACTCTTGAACGAACATTCTCCAAAAATATTATGCCTACAAGAAACCCATTTCAAAGCGGGGGGGAAAGTGAATCTGAAAAACTACTCCTCTTTTCTCAAAAACAGAATCGCCGAGCAATCCAGTGGTGGCGTAGCTATTTTCGTCAGGGACGATGTTGAATCAAATCATATCACCATAAACACCAATCTGGAAGCAGTAGCAGTTTCAGTCACGTACCAGAAGAAAATAAATATCTGCAATGTATACTTACCTCACCCCTCTGGAACTGACATCGACGAATTTAATGATCTTTTGAACCAAATACCGAACCCAAAAATAATTGTAGGGGACATGAATTGCCACAATGTCACATGGGGCAGCGTTAGAACTGAGAAATACGGTAACCTTCTACAAAATCTTATCAATCACACAAACCTTATCCCTATGAACACTGGAAAACCCACAAGATTTAATTCGTACAATGCCACCTTTTCTGCTATTGACCTCTCATTGTGTAGCCCCTCAATTGCACCGACCCTGCACTGGAACACTTATATGACAGCGACCACTTCCCAATTTCAATTTCCATGCAGAAGAACGAAAACTCGAAATCTCCAATTTATCAAACCTGGAAAACAAGAAACGCCAATTGGGAAAATTTTCAAAACATCATTGAAAATGAACTACCAAACTTTATCTGCAGCAATGACGTTAACGAAACTGTCGCATCCTTCAACAATATTATCTCAATAGCGGCCCATACGGCCATCGGAAAAACCAAGATTTGCCACCGCTCCCCAGTACCCTGGTGGAACAACGAGATTCACTCAGCAAGGGCCGCAAGCAACCATGCATTCAATGTCCTCAAAAGTCACAAATCAGAAGAAAACTTGCTAGAGTTCAGAAAACTCCGAGCCAGAACTTGCTACCTAATGAAAAAAAGTAGAAAGAATACTTGGATAAACTACATCTCCACCATAAACGAGTCCACACCAACTGAGACTATCTGGAATAAGATACGTAAACTTTAAGGATCAAATTCCCCCAGAAATATTAATACGCTCGTACACAATGACATACCAATCGCTAGCAATGAAAAAATCGCCGAAACTCTCGCAGACGTATATCAACATAACTCCAGCGACCAAATCCTACCCCCCAACTTCATAGAATACAAGGAATTCACAGAAACCACAGATATCGTCATAAATGATTCGGACAGTTATCTCAATGAACCAATCACAATGCAAGAATTAGACTACAGCCTAGCCGAATTGAAAATTTCCGCCCCTGGACCAGATGATCTACTTCCTTCCTTCTTGAAGAACCTTCCACATAAAGCTAAACTTATTCTGTTAGACCTGTTCAATAATATATTCGCACAACATAATTTTCCCGAATCTTGGTCTAGAGCCATAATAGTTCCAATTTTGAAGCTGAACAAACCCAAAGATAATCCCACTTCATACCGTCCAATCTCATTAACTCGTTGTACGTGCAAATTGTTGGAGAAAATCCTAAATTATAGACTAACCTGGCACTTGGAAAAAGAAAAACTTCTATCTCCATATCAAAGCGGTTTTCGGAAATCCAGACAACTTGGTAACACTTGAATCAGAAGTACACGAAGCCTTCTTACAAGACCAAAAATTGGTCGCTGTATTTTTCGACATTAACAAAGCCTTCGATAACACATGGACATATCATATCCTCAAAACCCTGCTGAATTGGAACATCCAAGGCCACCTCCTAGCATTTGTTAAAAACTTCCTGAGCCACCGATCCATTCAGGTTAGAGTTAACGGTCTCACCTCCACGCCAAGGTCACTTCAAAACGGTCCCCCCAAGGATCTATTTTAAGCCCAACCCTATTTCTAATAGCCACCAACAGTATACTCTGCAAGCTGAGGTCTCCCGTAGAAGCCAACTTATATGCCGACGATCTAGTCATATTCACAAAAAGCAAGTATGCCTCCTCAGCCAGTCAATTACTACAAAACTTCATCTACGAAATAGAAAACTGATCACTCAAAACAGGATTCCTCTTCTCCAACGAAAAATCTTGCTTTATGGTTTTCAGCAAGAGGAATAATGCAGGCAACCTAACGCTACACGGTTCCCCTTTGAAAAAAGTCGAAGAAATCAATTTCCTCGGTCTGACCTTTGACTATGCCCTAAAATGGAAGCCTCACATTGAAAATTTACAACGATCCTGTCAACAAAGAATGAACATCCTGAAAATATTATCTAATATTAGATAGGGCGCCGATTATTCTCAACCTCTATAGGTCCCTAATTAGAAGTTAACTGGATTACGGCTCAATCTGTTACGACACTGCGAATAGAACCTTATTGAGAAAACTCGACCCCATCCAAAATTCAGCCCTAAGACTAGCCCTCGGTGCCTTCCGAACTACTCCTGTAACTAGCCTACAGGTAGCTGCTAATGAACCTACACTACAACTACGTCGTCAAATGCTAGCCCTAGATTATGCAGCCAGAATCTCTTCAAACGAAAGTAATTTCATGTTTTCGACCATATTCAAATCGAGTGCAGTTCGTCAGGATTTCTACGATAATAAGCCGATAAAACGTATCCCTTTCCGGGAAAGAATAAAGCGTAGTGGTTATGATGTCGAACAATTCAAATACTCAATTTCCAGTAGGAAAAATAACCCCCCTTGGAAAATAATCCTACCTAAAATCGATATATCCCTCACCATCTTCCACAAAAACTCCACAAACCCTTACATCATAAAAAGTGCTTTCCAAGAATCCATCTCCAAATACCCTAATTTCCATCAAATATTCACTGACGCATCCAAGACCACACAAGGACATGCAGCAGCTTACATATGCGGCGACAGTAAATTCTCCATACGTCTACCTCAAAAATGCAGCATCTTTACAGGTGAAACGACAGCCATAATGGCATCACTCAGAATGTGTAGAGAAGATCCCAGAAAAAACTTCATTATCATTACAGACTCTCTAAGTGCAATTCACGGATTGAAACAGTTATATCCGTATCATCCAAATCTCATATCAATCAAAGAAGAACTTTACCAACTACAAATCGAAGCGAAAAATATCTTATTTCTATGGGTACCCTCTCACGTAGGGATCAAGGGTAACGAAGAAGCTGATGCCCTAGCCTATAAAACAGCATCTGAAGAGAATACAATTCTTCAAAATGAGCTCCCGTCCTCGGATCACAAACCCTCGATCCAAAACTTCATACTCAGCATCTGGCAATCCACTTGGACTCATGCAACATCCAAACTCCGAGAAACCAATGAAATAGTCAACAAAAAGTTATCATTACCCACGAGAAGGAGAGACCAAGTCGTTATTAACCGTCTCCGGTTAGGGCATACGCTCCTAACTCACCAACATATAATGAATAAGGATCCATGCCCCATCTGTCACAACTGTGCCACACAAATCACAGTTAAACACATCCTGGTAGAATGCCCATTATACAACGGAGAAAGAAGTTCAAACAACCTAGGAGTCAACATCAACTCTATCCTCAACAACGATCTACAGAAAGTGCTGAAGTTTCTAAAAGACATCAATATATATTGTAAAATCTGATTTCTAATCGACCTGTGTTTGTTTCCCCCTGCTAATAACTCTTAGCAGTTGATGCGGGGTCATTTTTGTTGAAATAAAAAAAAAAAGATATTGAAGCCGTACTGATCAACATTATCTATGTTTTGGAGTGAGTCTAACTCGAAGTGTCCAACCTAAAAGATAACATTTTTATGTTTCTTCAAATTGAATTTTATATCTGAGAAATCATTAGATAATGGACGAGATCACAAATTCACAAATTTGCTTCATATGTACTTCAAGTTGAAATATAGTGATAACGTATTATGTATGCATAGTTTTCCCTAGAGGGTATTCTGTGATATTCGAATATACGCTGCTCTTGAATCTCAAATTCAGTGAGCTATTCAAAGCCATCGATTTGGCATTTTCCTGAGTAGCCAGTGTCACTATTTTGCGGAACTTCTAGGAAATGTTATTCTGTTTCATTCTATGAATAAATCAGATCTTGTGTCAGCATGTGTTATATTGAAATGAAAACTCCCAATTTGATAGCTGCTCTTGATTTGGTAATCCTTGAATAATATGTATATATACTGAGTGCTATGTCATTTCTTCGACCCGCTCACATTGCAAAGAAATATGAATAATAACGCTCGGCAACTCTCTTATTATCTTGCTCTCTGGGCGGTAGATCTGAACTTGTTACGTCAGATCCAGGTGCATTTTCCGCAGTGTTCAAACAGAAGTTTTTTTTTTTGAAAAACAAGGTACTTCGCAAAAAAAATTGAAAAAAAATTTAACCTAATTTCTTATTGTTGTGTACATTGTGGTAAGTATTTTTTCCAGAAATTAGTGATCTTGCCTATTGTTTGATATATAGGCATTCTGAAAATTGAAAAGAAACCGAATGTATAACAGCATTCAATTAAATCTCTGTAGTTCGTTGAGATATCACTTGGGGCGTATATAAAATGATGATCATACATGATAACTATCTGTCAGGAGAAATAAAATAATCATTATATATTAGTAGATAAAGATAACTGATATTATGATTTTATGAAAATGACATTGAGGTACATCAATATTTCAATCCCAACTTTCATAGCTTTTCAGGAAGGAAACATGAGAAGATGAAATCGTCGCCCCCTGGGATACAAATAAGATATAAAAGAAGTTCATACATATTTCCGAACTTTATTGAGGAGCTCCTATAATACTGGTAATATACTGAACCGATATCCGGAGAGTGAAGCGAAAATGTTGCTCTTTCTCCTTTGAATTATGGATAAACTTGAGATACCTCTATAACTTGAGCTAATATAAATTACATCCATAACTTTTGAAGTTTCTCGAAAGAACGTCACTCGTGTCCGGAGTAGATCAATCTTCATATCCATGGATGCTTTCAGACATATAGGAAGAAAGAACTGCACATCATATACAAAAAAATCCGTGCAACCTTTACGCGTGGTTGAAGTTGAACTTTCTTGGTGTTCTGGCAGATATTACGATCAAACTTAAAATAAATAAGTTATGTTGGGATTTAATAGTACAGGGTGGGGACTCCAACAGAAACTAATTCGCTAGAGATGAAATATGTGGATATAACGCAGAAACATGTCAATTAAGAATTCTTGTAGACTTTCCAGTAATACCTCTTTCAAAGGGTGAAAACCTAATGCCACTTATTTTTTTTTTAAAGGTATGATACTACTTGTGACACCTTGTTGGAAAGCTCTTTTAAAAAACTACCCAGAGCTAAAAAAATCTGTTTGTTAAAAATGTGTTTATTAAAGAAAAACAAAAATAATAATGAGATAGTTTTGTGTTTTAATTTAAATAAAAATTATTTTAAACTTTCTCACGTTGCTATTTTAACAACTGTTGAAAATGAGCACCATTCACCTCTTGGCAAAGAGCCACACGATGATAAAATTCACCCTGAAGTCCCCTTGAAGTTTCTGGTGTAATTTAGTCAAATTTCTATTATTATTCAATTTATTTATTCTTCAATATCATCTTCATGCAAAAAAAAATATTGGATCGAAATTTTGATTTTTAGTCTGAGACGTTTAAAAATAAGTTCTGGCACCAATGTAATTAGCAAAAATTCAAGATATCTAGCACAGGTTAAATTGTAATGAAAAAATATTGGACCAATAATTTTATCTCCAATTATTCCAGCCCACACGTTAATTTTTTCTTGGCCTCGACTATGCTGCTCAACTATCCAATGTGGATTCCTTCCTGCATAATACCTACAATTTTGGCGAAGGGGCACAAAATTACCTACTCAGAATACCAGGGTTATGAACACAAAACCCACGACGTTTTATAGGGATTTGAAAAAATACTTACTCAACAAACTTTTTTCTAATACTTTCTAGAGAATAAAAAAAAAGTGCAATCTTTGAATAAAGCAGTCCATTCACAGACATTTAGTTGATGCGAGTTTTTTACTTTCTTACTCACCTCTGAAAAATGAAATATTTTGAATAGGTTTTCAAAAAGTCTTAGGAGATAAAACTAATAACAAAGAAATTCAGAAAAAAAAACATGTTTTTATTGTTTAATTATGATTTACACAGAAATAAAAAAATATCCTATTTTCATTTCTAAAGTGAAATCTCAAATCTGTTCCATGTGTCATTATCATGTGTCATATCGCCCACCGTACTCTGGAGGATGGTTATTTCTGGAAATATTTTGGAAATATTTTGGGTTTCCATGGTATCTGAACAAAAATAGAGTCACTGATTGGCTCAAAAATGTATGTGTGAATTTTATGCTAAATTAAATATCGGAAAAAATAATTCATAAGTACGTAGATATGAAATGAACTGTAATGTCATATTATTTTGAGCCAGCTGCACATTTTTTTTTTCAGGGTAGTGTGTGTAGTTGGCATTGGATGAGAACTATTTGCCAAATACTTTTATTAAATGAAGACGGTAAATATTGAAGTAATGTAAGTGGTTTGAAATATCTTTGACCAAAAGAAATATAATTTAAAGTGAGCAATATATGGAGATATTTTTTTGTGATGAATAGGCGTTCAGAGATAAAGATTTTGAAAATATTAAATATCATAATATGTTGAGAGAACAGACTTGGAATTAAAAAGTATAATAGCATTTTTTATTGATTTTTTTTTTTGCGAGCCATATTAAGGCATAATCAATAGCTTACACTTTTCCGCTAAGTACACCGAGCAGACATTCATTGGCAAATTCCATCTTAACTTCCTCAATCTGAAAAAATAAAAATAAAATTCTGGAGAAAGAGCAATTCATGAATATTTTCCAATACTCTTTCAAATAAGTCTGTTTCGGGTGATGCAATGAAAGAATTTATGATAATTTGTTCTTTCGAATTTCAGAACGAGTGACATATTCAGTAACCAGAATTATAGGTCCAATTTCATCTAGGAGCCTCACTAGAATATGATAAGTTACTAATATTTTTTTTACCAACTTTTATGGAAGAATATCATCATGATCTTTTGGACTTTTAAGATTGCTAGAATAATCTCCATTGTGAAACCCGCAAAACAGGCCAAGAATCGATATTCTTACACCAGAGTGAACTTAAATCGGTAGTCAAATCCAATTTGATATTTTCTGTAACTCACAGCCAGCCTTTATCAGCGATATCGTTCATTCATTAATTGAAACTATAATACCTATTTTATATATCTTTATCCCCCCAACGAGCTCACTCATTATCAGCGATAATTCGAAATCATGCCATTTTGCTAAACAATCGTCGATAAGACTGTTATAAAAATTGTTATCTCAATCGTTCACCATAACATGGGCATAATAGCTCACCTATTGAATTATACGAAACAATTACTGTTAATGTGCATAGCTTCTACAAAATATCATAAAGATGGACTCACATTCGACTACCAAATCATAACCAAGATTTTTCTTGCATTTTATTTTTCTGTTCGATGCGAAAAAATTGCAATATACTCGTGAATTGTACGCAAAACGAGGCGAGAGCAGGAGAGCTTAGTAGAATAGTATGAGCTTATCAGACGGACAGAACGCCTATTTCTCACCATTTTGACTGGTTTTTTCCCTGTCGTCTCTAACTAGAATAAAAAACGTGTGCGGTCGGGGGACCCCCGTCAGGAACGGAGTTCCTTTACGCGGCTTGAGGTAGGTGTTGACTGGTAAAAATCGTCACGTAATACCAAGCAATACTATACCTATATATACTTTTTCCAAACTCTTACGCCACAGTGAAAGGTATTTTATTCCTGATAATTCTATTCGTTATATTATATCAAATCATCGTGCCACATATTAAATGTAAACCACTAATCCAACTTCGGCATACAAAAAACGAGGAATTATGTACGAAAAAGGATATAATAATCTAAACAGACATTATACTCCACGTTCAAACTCATTTATAGTAATAGACATTTGTTATCGAAAAAACTCAAAATAAAAATAATAGTTTGAAAAAACTAAAGAACACGCTTTTATAGAAAGCCAGACTGGATAAATAGAAAAAAAAATTATTTCATTTAAAAAAAGCGTGGTATTAATATTTATATAGTACATTACACACCTAGGGCAGTAAAGTAAGAAATGTCTCAGATCACAGGTAATTGTTGGCCGAGGCGATACCATGCACCCCACGCTTTTTTTTAAATAAAATAATTTTTTTTATTTTCAATTTTTTTTGTCTGGTTTTCTATCAAAGCGTGTTTTTTAGTTTTTTTAAACTATTATTTATTTTCAACTCTTCAGTTTAGTTTTCTATTAACGCGTGTTTTTAGTTTTTCAAACTATTATTATTATCATTAATTTTTTTTAACTAGTATTCTCCAATATTGATTAGAATCGGACCATAATCACAAAACTCGCAGTCATTTTGGAGCCGCCATCTTGAATCCTTCAATTTTGACAAAATAATCATAATCTCCGACCTCAAAACCCCCACATACCAATTTTGAATAGAATCAGACCATAATCACAAAACTCGGCCGCCATTTTGAAGCCGCCATCTTTAATTTCCCAATTTTCACAAAAGAATCATAATATTCGACCCCAAAAACCCCCCCATACCAATTTTGAATAGAATCAGACCATAATCACAAAACGCGTCCACCATTTTGGAGCCGCCATTCCGAATTCTTCAATTTTGACAAGAGAATCATAATCTCCGACCACGAAAACCCTCAGATACCAATTTTAAAGCGAATCGGACCATAATCACAAAACTCGTACGCCATATTGGAATCCCATTTTCATTTTCACCGAAAAAATTTTCAAATCATTGTACTCTGGAATAAAGTGGTTACAAACAACAAATTCAAATCATACGGGAAACGTCTGAAGTGTCAAAATAGCTTGCCCTCAAGAACTATGCTGATTGCCTTCATGGACCAAATCAAACCGGTAAATTCAAACAAAAAATACAGAAAGTACAGTAACTCTTGTCTGCGTCTCATACATGGTATAAAAAAATAAGAAAGAATACCTCATAAACTTGAAGAAACTGGCTGGCTGAACATGAAAAATATAAGGATACTGCACTCGTCGTGTCTCTATCATAAAATTATTATGTTATAATATATAATTGAAATTCAGAACCGATATACATACAATCAACGTATGAACACCACTTTCAAAACTGAATTTTTCAAACGCTCCTACTGTTACCAAATTTGCAATGTTCACAATAATTATATTTTTGCCACTTTGAAAACCCTAAAATTGTCCAAATTCAGAACCAGTCTGAAACATAAGCTAAGTGAAAACAAGACCTGAAGAATTTTGAAAGACCTCAGTTGACAAAAAAATTACAAAAGAATAAAATAATGTTATTTACAAAAGTAAGTTCCGAACCGATGCTTGAGACCTTTGAAGGTAGAGTGGAAAAACAAGTCAGTAGTAGGTTTAATCTACTGCTTGAGTTGAACTCCGCCTTTTATTCTTAGTTTTATAGTACCTATAGTTCCATAAATGTTCGCCAATACTGTATTGTACTGAAAATAATAAAGTCATTTATTATCATTATATAGTTTCTCAATATTTTTTCCTTAGACAGTTGACGTTTTCTATTCCATCACATTGAATTGTCATTATACCATGCAAAACTAGTAGAGCTGAAGTTTTGAGTATGAATAGTATGAAATGTAGTTAAGAATATATGCGTACTTGCTAGCTTAAAAGCGGGGCCCTTTTACAGGTAGCAAGTACAAGAAGGTACATAAAAATATTAATGTATGGTAATATTTTGACACTCATTATACCGAGATAACTAGGCGCCAGCTTCAACAGATTCAAGCCCTGGATTTCGAAACGGGCCGTAGCACAGTGGATTATTTACCCTAAAAACCTGGCCAAAAGTCGAAAATCCAAAGTATGGTAAAACCCAATGAAAAAATCGTTTTCTCGTAGTTCAATAACTCGTTAATGACATCTAAACCCCCTCGCACCCTTCTCGTTACACCCCGCAGAATACAGCTAGTCAGAACTCAGTCGTTGTCTAGTGTGCTATAGTTTGCTCGATACTTTCATTGTTTATACAAATTACATTTGCTGTTTGGAAGTGGTTTTGTGTGGGGTTTGGGTGATAAACAAGATGGATATGGAAGGTGTACTTTATTAGTAATCACACTACATTTAATTTGTAGTCCCATACATATTCATTTCTTATTACTGAATACAATCATACAGAAGTCCGCTCTTTCTGTAAAAAAATTTGTACGTGTTCCGGCCACTTCCGAACAATGTAGTCTCATTTTGAATGAAGTTTAGGCCTTGCTGAAGATAATTGCAGGAGAAAAAGTTCCGCTTTTTCCCGCCATTTTGTTCAACAGTCATTCAAATATAATGATAATCGTATTGGTATGTTACATGGTTTACGAAAGATTCTTTTTATTTTTAGATTCCGTGGAGAATTTTAAGAATATGACTAGAAAGCAGTTATACGATATAATGCTAGAATGTTTATTTATGAATTTTCACATGATACATTGCACGAAATATTTTGGCCATTAATATTTCTTAATTGAATCATGTTCACGAAATGAAAGAAGGAAAGGGCTTTGTTTCAAAATACATAATAATTCACTTAGTTTTGTTATCAACATGAAAAAATTAAAATCTTGAAAAATATTATTTTTAATCCTTTTCAGAAAAAAAAAGAGTTTTAAGAAATGAATACAGTGCTGAACTCAACCACACAAAAAACATTAAGGATAGAATAAAACTCAACTTTATATCATGATAATACTGATGGATTACATTGAACATTATCTTGTTTCTTATTTTTTTATTTTATCATATTTGCTTGATGTTTGTTTAACTCAAAATCATTCCAATTCAACAATTATTTCTATGCTTCTGATGAAAGACTAATAATGGGTAATAATAATGAAACCATAGAATCATAATATTTGCCTAATGATCATATATATATATATATATATATATATATATATATATATATATATATATATATATAAAAAAATAATAATAAAACCGTTTATTTCAGTAACATGTGAATAAAGTAGTACAAGTAAGTAAAAAAAGGTAGGAAGTAAACGTAATACGTCACGAAAGCATCGCTTGTGTGTGACAGACATAGCTATAATAAAAAAATTGAAAATACAATAATTTAAAAAAAAATACAATTGAAAAAAAAAAATTTAAAAAAAGTTGTAGTTATTATAAATAACATTTAGGTAAATAACATTTAGTTAAATAACATTCAGATAACATTTAGATAATCCTAAAACTAACAGACAATAAATATACAATATTTTAATTCGGTTTCAATAATTTATGATTTCCTAATAAATAAGAGTAATTATGGTAATAATATGTGCATATATCAGATGCATGCATGAAGCGAGAAGAGCGTTAGTACACTTATGTATAAAATAGAGTATGTATCTCAGCACGGGGTATAGAGATAATATATTTTTTCAGTTGTTTTTTGAACGCATTCATGTTTTCGATGTTTTTCATGATATCCGGTAGGTTGTTGTATAGTTTCAGACTCTGATATCTGTAACTTTTTTGCCCAATACTTTTATTCATAAATGGTGTTCTGAATTTGTGCTCTCTGCTTCTTGTATGATGTTTATGATCTATTCTATGTAATATGTGCTTATTTTTGTGTAACCTTATGTTGCTATAGTGGAAAAAAAGTTGTATTGGGTCTAATATTTCTATATATATAATTCTTTGTTGAATTTGTTTTACTGAAGATTAAACAAGAAATGGATGTTATCCCCGTTCGGTTTGCCCATTAGATTATCATCAATTTCCTTAATTACTTTAAAATCCTTAATTTTCTTAATATCCCTAATTTCCTTAATATCCTCAATTATATTCATATACCCACTTCTATCTGCCTGACAAGAAGGGAGTGATGAAGAAGATGACGGAGAAAAGAGTTCGGGAGAATTAGATTGAAAAGTTAATCTCCACGCAAAAACTAAGATTCCTATAGTGACTAAATTTTGGTATATATTGAATGTAATATATATATATATATATATATATATATATATATATATATATATATATAAAACGGAAGAAATTTGTTACGAATCCAAGAGAGCCCACCATCCGCCATCAGCTGTTTTAAGGTTTCCCAATCATCAGGTCGGCTTGTGCTCTCTTTCAAATTCCTATCAAATATCTCATAGTGCTAACACCTACCGGCAAAAACGGAAGTGTGAAAAGCATCAAATTATAGTTAGTGACACCTATAATCTGTGTGTTGAAGCTTAGACCTGTTGTCGTGGAATTTCAATGGCACGAAATTTCGTGCATATTAATAGGTCACCAACAGATGTCAGCATAGGCCAATTCACGACACCAATAGTCGTTCTGAGTAACGCAAAACAAATACCGAGAGAAAGAGAAATTTGGATTGGATTCGTAACAAATTCATAATCCGACCTAAAAACCCCCACATACCAATTTTGAATAGAATCGAACCATAATCACAGAAATCGTCGGACATCTTGAAACCGCCATTTTGATTCAATGAACTTTGTCAGAAAATTCATAATCTCCGACCCTGAAAACCTCCACATACCAATTTTGAATCGAATCGGACCATAAACACAAATCTCGTCTGCCATCTTGAAGCCGCCATTTTGTTTTTTTTCCAACAAATGCATAATGCATTGTCACGGGAACTATGAACACCTGCCAAATTTCACGTTAATCGAACAACTAGAAGTGGGTCAAATTTAGCTTGCAAGATTTGATGACAAACATCGGGACAGGTGAAACTAAATAAAAGCGTAAAAAACTTTCAAAATATTTTTGGGCAGGTTTTTGCCTCAAATACTCCATTGTGCGTAGGTTCAAATCCCACTGACGACTTTTTTTTCCTTGAAATCGAGGAATGGCTTGTTTTGGGATGAATATTCAAATGAAAAAAAATCTAAACAGATCATTTCTCAATTTCGAAAGGAAAAAATAAAAAAAAAACCTTATGGTGGTAGGATTTGAATCAACGCTTTCTTCTGAGATCCAGAGTTCGAATATCTTATATCTGGCGCCTTAGACCGATGACTGTTTCAATATATTAAATGTCATAATATTAGCATACTTTAACGTAGCTTTGTTGAAATAACGTTTGTCGGCTCTGGGATCTTGGATTATATACCTATATTTTTTTTTCCAAGCTCCTCCGCCACACTGAAAGGTATTTTATTCCTGATAATACCATTCGTTTTAATATATCAAATTGACGTGCCAAATATTCGATGTGATTCATTGATCCAACTTCGGCAATTATGTCCAAAAAAAGATATAATAATCTAAATACACGTTATAAAGAAATATAAAAAAAACATAAATATCTTCAACGTATTACCACTCGAAGATAATATCTGACTTGTCTTGGCATAAATATCCCACCGCTCATCTATCATTTCAAATGTCCCGCAAGCAGAACAGCAGTTTGGATTGTACACCTTCGGAATCGTATGCTGGATGCTCGTCACACAGACTCGTATATAAAAGGAAGATACAGAGAGAGAAAGTCATATTGAGGGGGCATAACGCTTTTTTTACGTGATGATTTCTATCAGTCAACATCTACCACGAGCCGCGTAAATGAACTTTGTTCCAGAAAGTATATATTTGGGTTGTTTGAAAATATGAACACGATATTCATGAATTCAGATGTGCAATCCTCTGCTGGTCGCTATAGTACACCGTTGAAGGTAATCTCTCTGAGGCAGGGATGATGGAAGAGTAGATATCCTTTTTCAATGGAAATATCCGCAACAATTGAAAAATTTACAGAATATTCATCCTCTGAGTGGATGTCACTGTAGCTAACTAGGGGGATTGTACAAATCGAAACAGGCAAGAGTTTTTTCGATTAGTAGTGATTAGTATAACAAAAGGATGACCAAAGACAGAAGTTGCATACCCAATCATGTAGAGTCTATCAGTGGATGAACTCCTCCGTAGTCTGACTGACTTCGGCGTGTATCAGGGATATGGCATAGTCATAATTGCAAGAGGAAGCTTTGAAAACATCATCTGCGATGAAGTTCAAAGGTAACCTAACCATAATACAAAAAAAAAGATGCCAATCAGTGGGATTCAATATCAACCCAACTAAGACTACCTTGGTAGCCTTCACAAGGAATAGGACACTCAATCTCAAGACCATCAAAACCCGTGAAAAAATCGTGAAATCTGACTGGAAGGCACATTCCACATTGGCACACATATCCTGGATTTACATCGTCGAAACGGTTGGCTCTAACCACAACGGGGTCACACTGGGGATTACAATAAACAAACCAGAGGTAGGTGTTATACCAAAAATGTTCCACTGAAATATCAGTCTCCAAAAAGAGAAACAATTATAGATTTTCTGCGGTTTTGAGAGGAATACTTTTTCATATGTTTTTCTCTGTAATATACAAGTTAATTGATTATATTGTTTTATTGTGATATTGCGTATAGAAAGTGACATTTTCCCCTGCGTCTTCCACAGAAACTTAGGGTTTCTATCCAATGATTGGAAATTTCCAGCGTCCAATACAAAATCAAATTCCTGAAACTCTTTGCTGGAAACATAAATGATAGGAAACTAGCGAGGCATTCTATATTTCATTTTCCACCCCGCTCTATACCGAAACTGAAAATAGAGTTTAATAATGAATACATCATTGTCAATACAATATAAAGATCTCTTGTTACCTTCTTTCAACCAATTAAGACTATTATTAGCAGCGGACAGTACTGATCATTACAAGTACTGCGTGGTAGTAGGGGATCTAAACGTTGATCCTTTGAAAATCTGATTTTTCAAACTATTATACAAGTATCATTAGTGAACCTGGATATTTTTCCGCAATGAACAACTACACTAGAAGCCAAATTGCATCGAATACCTGCATTGACTACATACTCATAAATAAAATAATAGTTTGAAAAAACTAAAAAAAAAAACACGCATATATGGCGATAAGGAGTGAAAAATTTGAAATAATAAGAATGAAAGTCATTGATCCAAAAATTTTCTTCCATGTAAAAAAGCGTAAGGTGCTTGAAAACAGTTATGAAAAGTGAGTAAAGAGCACCCCACGCTTTTTTTACATGAAAGAAAATTTCAATGACTTAATTTTTATTATTTTCAACCTTATTGTCACATATGCATGTTTTAATAGTCTTTCCAAACTATAATTTTATTTTTATCTTTTTAGTCCATATTGCTACAGAAGACAAGAAAAGGCTACGGGAGAAAAACTCTTCGATTGATTCATCCACATGAGATGGAAGTTATTACTGACAAAATTTTGGCGAATATGCTGAGAATAAGTGCATCCGCCATATCTTTGAATCTTAAATTATGCTGAGATTTTCCTTTGTGCATCCACCATATTTTACTAGTAGCCACTGAAGAGTTCCACTATGCACCTCCTGGATTCATCATCATCAGCTACAAGATACCAAATTATAGTATATTCATCCAAACTACATATACATACCAAGTTTCATTTCGATACGACAATTGAAAGTAGGTTAAAATTGACTTCCAAGATTTGATTATATTGTTTGTTAGTTACAAGAAAATCTTTCTATCAATATTCAATTGAGAATGTTTCCCTTTTTTACAAGTCAAGTTAATAAAAGCGTGTTGGAAATAATAACGGAGATATAGACATGTTACTACCTTTGATAATTTGTACGACTATCACATTTACACATTTATGATTCAAATTATATTAGAGCCATAAAGAGGTACCACAGTGAAAATGAGTCAATTCCCTTTGAAAAAAAATATTTGGAATAAATTCACAATAAATTAAATACGTTCATTCCACGGAAGACGTTCAATTTGCGACGATAATGTTTATTCAGCTTGTCAGAAGGGCATTAGTTGAAACCACCATAACAATCAAAACCCAAGATACTGAAGGAAAGACGAAATCTTGGATGATGAACTCTTTGATGCGATCAGTAAATGAGAAAGATCTCCAACTGAAAAATGATCAGTATAACGTTCACTTAGCAACCAAATGTGGAGCCTCACCACATAAATAAAAATACGAGATTACAAATTTCAAATAAACTAAAATAAAACTGTGCGGTCGGGAGGCTCTCGTCAGGAACTGAGTTCCTTACGCTCCTTCTTCAACTCCGTATGAACTTCCATATAGAGATTTATCATCACGTAGGGAAGCTCTCTCCAGGCGACTTTCTCTGTGTCTCCCTCTGTAATCTGTATATTTTTATTTTACATATTTTTTTCAATGCAAATAATGTAAAGTAAGGAATCAAATCCACAAGTTTCATATGATATTTCATCAATTAAAAATAAGATATAAAATGGTGAATTATAAATAATATCGAGGTAGCAGAATATGTTGCCATCAATCTCATGTATCCACCATTTTGTGTTCCTTTTTTCTCGATATTTTTTTCCTTTGAAAGTTGACGATTTGATTGTCATTATACCATGCAATACTATACCTATATATCCTTTTTGCAAACTCCTCCGTCACAGTAAGAGGTATTTTATTCCCGATTTTTCGTTATATTTTATCAAATTGACGTGCCATATATTCAATGTAAACCATTAATCCAACTTCGGCATACACAAAATATAAGAAATTATAACTAAAAAAAGTATATGATCATGTGAACACACGTTACATAAAAATATAAAAGAAACAAAAATATCCTCCACGTTTTACCACTCAACGATAATATCCGACTTGTATTCGCATAGATATCCTACTGCTCATGTATCATTTTAAATTTACCGCAAGCAGAACAGCAGTTCGGATGGTTTGGTACACCTTCGGAATCATATGAGCAAGGCTTGTCACACAGGCTCGTATATAACAGAAAGAGTCAGAGAGAGAGAGAGAGAGAGAGAGAGAGAGAGAGATAAAGTCGCATGGAAGGGGCATAACGATTTTTTCTTACGTGACGATTTCCTCCAGTCAACACCTACCGCAAGCCGTGTAACGGAACTTAGTTTCAAAAAATATATGGAATAAATTTACAATAAATGAAATACTTCTGGAAATGACATGTATTCCACAGAAGACGTTGAATTTGCAAAGATAATGTTCATTCACCTTGTCAAAAGTGCATTAGTTGAAAGCACCAGAACAATCAAAATCCAATGTACTCAAAGAAAGAAAAAATCTTGAAAAACCAAAAAAATTAGTACAACTTAGTAAGCAACAAATGTGGAGCCTACCATAGAATCCATAGATAAAAAAAAAATGAATTGAAATAAAACAATGATGGAAAATCCTCAATAGCATGTTTGACAATTCTTCAAGAAATGGAATAATACATATCGAAGACGAATCAGGCAATATCGACCGTTACTTTGAATTCCACAAATATGTAAAAAACCTAACACACAAAATAACGAGGAAAACTAGATACACAATCGAAGGGAACATAATCTGAAACTCATTTTTTTATGTCCAACATCTCACAGTGATGTTATAAATGGAAGAAATAAATTAGACAATTTGAAAGTTGACACTTTGAAAATAATAATAGCTTATCAAATAACGACCGTTACTTTGAATTCCACAAATATGGAAAAAAACTAACACACAAAATAACGAGAAAAACTAAATACACAATCAAACGGAACATAATCTGAAACTCATTTTTTTTACGTCCAACATCTCACAGTAAAGTTATAAATGGAAACAATTAATTAGACAATTTGAAAGTTGACACTTTGAGAATAATAATAGCTCATCAAATAACAAGTCCACTTGTTAATATATTCAAGTGATTAATGGAATCAAGTGATTAATGGAATGGGCATTGATACTGATTCAAGATATCAGTAATAATTCATATATACAAGACAAAAGTGAATATCAGTGAAATCTTGGGAGAACTCAAGAGCTACCTACATACAGTGCTTCTCAGAAATCCCCTTCCCCCCTCTTATTTTTGGAACGATTATTCATAAACAAGTGAAATTTGGAAACTGAATATTGAAGGTTGTAAACTTCCCTACTAGTGATGATAGATGAAGAAATCGTCAAAGATGACGTCACAAGGCCATTGTGACCAATAATTTCAAATTGAACCCTACGGCAAGCGACACCTCTTTTGAAAGGTATCGAAAAAACCTATTCAATGTTACTGATTTTGTTCGTGTTTATGGCAGTTTGAATGGCTCATTAGTAAACATAAAATTCAAATTCCATTCAGTATGATAATAATTACAGATTTAAGAATCAATATCTACTCAAAGAAATTGCTCGAAGTGACCTCCATTTACTTTCTGACAGTGAAATATCCTATTTATGAACTCTCCTCGTCTTTTGCACATGGGTCTGCGGAAACAGCCCCACATTCTGCAACAATACATTGTTTTAAAACGTCAATATTGTCAGGTTCAGTGGCGTAAACCTTCGATTTGAAGTACCTCCACAAAAAAAAATCCAAAGGTGTGAGGTCCGGTGATCGAGCTGGCCATTCCGTTGAACCTCGTCGTCCAATCCATCTACCACGATACTCCTCATCCAAATACCGTCTCACTGCACCGTAATAGTGTGGAGGAGCACCATTCTGTTGGAATGTTATTTCCAAATTGCCGAATTCATTTGGATTATCTTCCAAAATTTCAACGATTAACGGTTCTATTGCGTTTTGCAACAGCTCCAGATAAACCTCACCAGTTAAATTAGTATTTGAAAAAAGAGGCCCAACGATGTGGTTTCCCAGGATACCTGCCCAAACATTCACCTTCTGGGGAAATTGGGTATGTATTTCACGAAACAGGTGAGGATTTGCGTCACTCCAATACCTCACATTCTGTGTATTTACATTTTTCCATTTAGATAGAAAGTACTTTCGTCCCTAAAACAAATTGTTTTGACATAGTCTGGTTGTTGGTTAATTTTAGTTTCCATATTTTCACATAATTCTAGTCTTCGGTCTGGGTCGTCGTCTGAGAGTTGATGAACACTTTTTAATTTGTATGGATGAAATTTGTTTTTTTTCAATACCCTGTGTACTGTACTTTGACTGACTTCACAGGTAGATGCAACGTGAGTTGTTGAAGAAGTAGGATTAACTATTACTTATGCCAGTATATAAATTTTTTTCTCATCAGAAATTTGTGGTCTGCCGGATCGTTCCGCTTCATTAATACTATCAATTGTTTCAAACTTACGATGAAGCTCCCTACAATAAGTCCTCGAAACGGAGCGATCGTGAAACCTCTCATTAAAAATGCGTTTTGCTGCATGAATATTTTGTCCAGTTTCACCAAGAATTTATCACCTAAAGCACGTACCATTTCGCTTTTCGAAGCACTTAAACGTTCGGCTCACAACAGTTTAACAAATTATTAAAATGTACAAAAATATTAAAAGTACCAAAAGCTGCTAAAACATCAACGTTCGATCAACAATACACAAATTATCAAATGTACAAAAACTTGGAAAATTACAAAAACGTCGAATTAGGGAGACTAACAAAAACATCAGCTCATTTGACAACTATCCAGAGGCGGAGCTTGAATTTGGAATTTTAGTATTAACTGATTTAATTCATCACAGCTTTGCGTTTTTCGAAAGCGAGTTGCCGAAACTGCCATAAACACAAACAAAATTAGTATCATTGAATAGGTTTTTTCGATACCTTTTATAAGAGGTGTCGCTTGCCGTGGGGTTCCATTCAAAATTATTGGTCACAATGGCCCTGTGACGTCATCTTTGACGATTTCGTCATCTATCATCACTTATAGGGAAGTTTCAAACCTTTAATATTCAGTTTCCAAATTTCACTTGTTTATGTATAATCGTTCCAGAAATAAGAGGGGGGAAGGGGACTTTTGAGAAGCACTGTATAAACTATAAACTTCCATCTGACAAAAAATCTGGATACAAAGAAGGAGAGGCAACACAAGACGCTATTCTAGAGCTGACAATTAGCCAAGTCATTCTTAGATATCGCCAAGGCACTTGGCACCGTCAATCAACACATTCTACTCAAAATACTATAAAAAATGTATACAACTATTCAAAACATATTCGAGTGAGACTTTTTCTTTCGACTTAATTTACAAATGTTGGAATTTCGAACTAAAAACTTTTTTTTCACAAAATTAATTATAGCTCATGTCACTTAGAGATAGTGAAAAAACAGTTCGTCCAGTAGTTCCAGAGATTACCCTTTACATACAAATGAACAAATTTCACCTCTATAAGGTATTTAGTATAGATTTATACTTTGAAATGTATATGTTGATTTCGTTTGTATGTCAATATTATATATTATTTTATTATATTTGGGTCTGCACAAGAATTATTTGAATCCTCTTGGATCATTCCTGATTCCATATTTGCCCTATATAAACGAGTTTATTTATGTGTATATCTATGGAACAATAAATATCACAAAAATATTACAATTGACACTAAGGTTGTTACTTTGTAACATGATCATAAATTATGTTCAATATATTAATTCAGATATATTGATTATAGTATTCTCTTGGAGATAATGATGGTGAGCTGTCGTCGGGTATGGAGATTTTATCGTGTGTGGAATGTCAGAGTTTCCGAATTTTCCGGCCTCATTCTAACTCTTCTGTATACTATGAGAATAATAGGTAGAAATACTACAGTTTTTATATTTTTTTCAAGAAATCCATGAACAAGTGAAATCAATTTACAAACCAATAATTTTTTCCACACAATACTATATTCACTATTTCTTTCGTACCCCTGTTCTCCGTTTTCGGTACTCAGTAGCACATGCGCGGTCTTCCTGCCATTTACATATAAAGCCAGGTTGTTCTGACACCCACGCAAATAAGGTGGTGGTAGTGAAGTCAATCGAGATATCATTGGAAGTTTATTGACAATTAGGTAAGCCAATTGTTTGTCGTTTTGAAGCATTTATTGGCAGTGTGTTCCTAATTGTATCGATTCAAAGAATGGAATATCGTGAAATGAGATATTTATCAGGTGAGATAATAAAAATGTTATTGTGTTTATGTTATGAAAAACTTACTCTGATTCTTAATGTTTTTTAACCAATGCATCAATACTTTGAGAGCAATTTAGTGCGATTCGGATCTTGAGAAATGATTGTTTTTCATCAACAAAAAGTATACAGTTATAAATTAGTAAATAGATCCACATTTTCATTGTGACTATAGAAAGAAAATATTGCATTTTAACCAAACAATCGAACTCTAGATTTTGAAACATACTGATTTTATTTATACAACTTATGAAGCCTAGAGAACGCAGAAATATTGAAGGTCTTTGACTTCCGATGAAATCATGATTTTAATATAAATATTTTCAGACCTACTTCAATCACTTTGGATCCATAATTTGACATAGTTCATGAATAATTTTTTTTTCAAATGGCATGATTTTTTTCAATTTTTCATGAAGGATGCTTTTACTAATTTTATAGCATAGTCACATTCTGTGAGAAGTAGAGAATTTAGAGGTTAGCAACCGATATTTTCTGGAATGATAAAAACAATTTGTTTTTGGCAAAAATGTATCAAAAAATTATAAATTAATTGCATTTATGAATTTCCGAAGTTTTTGTCTCCTGAAACAACTTAAAATAAAATAAAGTTTGGAAAAATAAAAAAAACACGTTTATGAAACAATATAAAGAGTTGACCAAAACATTTCCTTCCATGTAAAAAAAGCGTGGTGCTTCTTATCGTAAAGGTAAATTCGTCATGAAAAGTAAGTAAGAAGCACCCCATCCTTTTTTTACATTATTGCAAATTGTTTGGTCAACCACTTTATTCTTATTACATAGAAAAAAAAACAAAATATTGAATCAAATAAAATTCATTTGAATCAAACAAATGAAAGTGTTGTATATGCACGACAAAATATAGTCTCAAAATAAGTTAAATTACTTCTTGGTTTCAATCAACTGAAACTGATTTGCATGAACCAAATATATTATTCGAACAACTCTATTAATAACTCGTTTTGACAGAAATGTTGTTTCAAGTAATTATTTTGTTGAATTTAATAATCACATCAATAAAATTTGCGGATTGCTTTAACAAAAATATCCATTCAAACAAGTATTTATGTCGAATTGATAAATTCAATAAAACGTCAAATCAACAAATTAAGCTGATCTCTTCCCTCCAAATATCAATTCAGATGAGTAATAATTTTGTTAATCCACTGAATTGACAAATATGGCAACCGAGCATGAGAGCCTACACCAGACATTTAAGTCCAGACGTCGCAACGATGATAAGTCAGGGTCAGTTGTGCGAAAGCTTCGCCATCTAACGCATATAATTCAACCAATATAATATTCTTGAATCAATTTCTGTTATTTGTTTCAAATAAATATTATATTTGTGTTAAAACAAATTATCCTTCAATTCATTGTTAAATATTATTTCAATAGATGAAATAATATCTTAAAATCAAAGGAAGCATTGCATTGAGAAATCCATTTTATCACCGCAATATAGGGGGGACTGTTGTACTTTGGATCACCATTCACTTGTATATTGTTTTAAAAGCCATTTTTGAAATATAATAATCGAAAGAGTCTCTCCTGATATAACCATTATTCCTGCACACTATGTATTTTTTTAGAATTCAAATATTAAACAGTTATAGAAAAAAAAATTCATTGATATGTGATCAATGGTACAAGACATCAACGTCATGCACCTAGAAGGTAGGTTATATGTATTTAAAACAACATTTTTATACAGAAGTTACATTATATTGTTTCAGCAGAAGAAATACGATTGTATTGAGGTATAACCTAATTTCAATTGGAATACATGTGAAAAAAAAGTTACAATATGAAATTTATAACCCAGAATTATTAGGCAGAAAAATTAGGTATGTAAATTTGATTTTATTCAATATTAGTTAACTTTCAACAATAATAGTTAATGTTAAAGCTGGAAACGTCCACTTCGAACCACATCTGTCCATCAGTTTCAGCCAATCCAAGGTACATAATGGTGCGTTTTTATAAACATATTCTCATTAATATTCTAGGTTATTGAAAAAGGAAACATTCTAAATTGGATATAGATAAAAATATTTTTCTATGAATTGAAAAATCCACGATAAAAATGAAGTTATTTTTTGTGAATGTCTAACAGAAAACAACTACTTTCCCAGCTGAAGCCACGCTGGACATTGAACTACATCTGATAGATATTCTGAAAAAAAACCCAACTCTAAAGAAAAAATCTGAAAATGAAAATTTGCATTTTCATTCAGATAGTTATTTGATTTTCTATTCCATTCTTAATTAAGAACTCAGGAAGATGAATAAGGCAAAGATGAATGTTTTCCAAAAGAGAGTACTCACCAGAAATCATTCGTAACATTGACGCAAGAGAGACATCGCATTCACTAGGTCCTCAATAAATTTTTGTCGACGAAAATATATTTCACGTTTCCACGACCATCAGGAAGACCGGAAGAAATGGGAAACATATGTTCAAGGAGCAATCTCACTTTGCAAAGATGGAAAAAGTTAGAATCATTCCTTCCTGATGATCGTGGAAACGTGAAATAGATTTTCGTCGACAAAAATGTATTGAAGATCCAGTGAATGCGATGTCTCTCTTGCGTCAATGTTACGGATGATTTCTGGTGGGTACTCTTTTTTGGAAAACATTTTTCTTTGCCTCATTCATCTTCATGAGTTCTTAATCAAGACTGGAATAGAAAATCAAATAACTATCTGAATGAAAATGCAAATTTTCAATTTTAGATTTTTTCTTTTGAGTTATATTTATGGTTGATAATTATTGCTATGTATTCCCAACCATTTATGAAAATGCAACACATTTTCTTGACATCCTGTTACGAAGATATTTCTCATTTTTCAACGGTCAACTGTCCAAATAATCATCTATTGAGGGGTGGGGTCGATTTTTTCCACAATGTTCTATTGTTTGGCGATCTGATTCAGTTTTTGGAAAATGCAAACTTCTATCATTTGAGTAAATATTGTAATTCACACCTTTACATAACCCATACTCTCGCAAACATACATTTTTCATATATTAATCCCGTCATTCTAGTCATACAGGATCATTTTGACAATATATTGTATTGTATTCAAGTAATCCCTATTAATTCTTTTCCATTTTACATAATGCTTCATAATATTGTTGTTGATCTCATTGATTGTTGATATCATCGCTTCGGTTTTTTCGATAGTATTAATTCACAGAAATAAAAAACCTAGTTCGAAATTTTTTAAACAGCACCACATAATTCCTTTGAACTCACGGCGCTAACCTACAACCACCGAATAGAGACCTTCACTATTGCTTGATTGTTATATTACAAAAAAAATCATTATACATCTCTGTATTACAAGAGAGTCTACATATAAATATTGGAAGCCAGCACTGATTTTTTTTTAAATTACAATTGTTTTACAATACAACAAATGAGTTAAATAACACCAGTGTATTGCCAATACAAAATATAATACAATTCGAGTAATATACCAAAACATGGGGAAAAACCTACTAAGATGAGTCGTAATTTCATAATCTTCATGTATTAACCCTACACGTATTGTAATTTTACTGAACTGTTGGTCATTTTCCAATCAACGGTTTTTAAAATTTACAAACATTGTTTGTGACTTGAATTACTGAAATTACTCTGAAGTCATTAAAAATTCACAAATATTTTCAGTATTTCCAGAACTCTGACTTGAAAATTACACGATGTATTGTAATTTAACGGAATTTCTTTATTTTTCTTACGCATTATGTAATTTTACCGAACTGTTGGTCGGTTTCCAGTCGAAAGTTTTTAAAATTTGCAAACATTGTGATTTGATTTACTACAATTTTCTCGTAGTTATGAAACTATATTGGAACTGAAATAACTCGGAAGTCATTGAAAATTTACAAATATTTTCGGTATTTTTACAACGTTTACTTGAAAATTACTTAGGGTATTGTAATTTCACTAAAAAATACATTTTTCTCATGCGTTTTGTAATTTTACCGAACTCTTGGTCGGTTTCCAGTCAGAAGTTCTTTAAATTCTCAAACATTGTTTGTAATTTGATTCTTCACTAAGATTAACGCATCAAACGTTGGGAGCCTCTGCGTGTTGAAACTGTGTCTTTTGTTTTCTCGGCTTTTCGAGATAATCGGCGTTGACATCGACTAGACAACGTTGCGATTCCGTTACTCAAAATTACTGTTCAGTGTTACTTGAATTAGGGAAGCGTTTGGTTATTTTACAGACCACAAAAACCAAACAACTTTTAAATAATGAAATTTGTATAATTCTCATTGTTCAAACTTGTGTTGATAAAAGATCCCCTATTTAAATAATGAAAGTTAATAATACTTGGGAGAGAGACTATTGCTGAAGTAAATGGAAGAAGTAATTGGTCATAATCAAAGGCCATTTGTTGAAAGTTAATAGAACAGGAACTGTTGGTGAGTAATTCGATAATAATTAATTTTCTATTTGATATCAGTAAATATTCATGGTACTCGAATCTGTAGTCATCTGACCATTTGTTCGCTTTATTTATCAATTTTCAATAAGAACTGAATTGTATAGTGAATTTACGATGCAATATACTGAAATAACAAAATATTTTTAATCAATTTTTTTAACAAAATCACATCACCTGTATCGTTATATTACTAAACAAATTTCTGATAGATGTTAAAAAATTTAAATACTGAAATTACAAAACATTTTCAATGAAATTTGTTTTATAAAATTACAACATTTGTGTAGTTATTTTACTGAAAAAATTCCCGATAGATGTTTAGTAAGTTTCACCAAACGTTTTGTAATTTTACTAAACTGAATTCTATTATTACTTTATTGTTATGCGTTAAAACTTCCAAAGTTTTTTTGTAAAATTATTATAGAAACACACTATATACATTTTTTTTTAAAGTTCAATATTTTTAGAATCAATATTTGCGTATCTAATAGAAACAACTATTTAGATGGAAAGGAAGTTGTACTTTCAAATCAACACGATGGGTTCCAAAATTGCATCAGTCAGTTAACAACTCGATTATCCACAAATGTGGAAGAAAAATTCTTCTATTTTGTACTTTTACAACTTATTGAAGTCAGTTCAGTGTCACGCAAAAAAAAATTTCGGAGCTTATAGTCCAATTTCTGAAAATATCTGTATGATTTCCATGCAGGAAGTTTCATTTGAATCGTTTAGATATTTTTCATTTGCCAAGAGAGGTAAATTTTGGTTTTCATTCTTTATATATTTTTTTAGCAAATCCGACAAATTAATTATTCCGTGTTCTCGATTTTGTTTTCAATTCCAGTGAATGTTTGTGATCTTCAAATCGTCCTCAGTCATTTATATTCGAATTTGATACCAAATTGATATGATCAGGCCCGCATGAGAGACTATAACGACTTGGTGCAATAAGGAGAGGTAGATAGAAAGTAGACAGTTTCTTGAAATAATACTCTATCAATTGACTGCAAATTTAGAACCCACAATTGACGATTGAACCACTCAAGGTACCCTTTCATTCAATAAAGTACCCAATATGCACTGATTAGAAGTTTCAGGCATGATACTGAAAAGTTGGTGAAATGTATGTGCGATAGAATCCGTCTCTGTTATGATATAACTTATATTACCGTCTATAATATTTTGTCGATAAATTCAATTCGACTTCGATGGATTCAATTCGACTGTCGAATGTTTTCACAAAGCCGATAAAATATGAGTCCTATGCATGCATGCATTTATTGAACAACATTCATACAAGTCAAATGCATGAGCCTTCATCCAATCGATTTTATATCACGTAAGTTCTATAATCAAATAATATTGGAATTTATGTTCGATGTTTTGTTTATACTCTGCGTTCTGTGAATTCTCTGAATATAATTGCTCACGGAGAATTTATAGGTTTAGTGACAAACTGTACGATTCATTTCGGATCAAAGACAAAAAACATATCTCTTTAGTAATTAGTGAAAAAACTCCATCATATCTAGAAGTGGAGTGGAATGGAATGTTTCAAGAAAACTCTTAGTCATACCCCACAATGTTTGTTACCCTCTTAATTGAATAGGGATGATACATGTTTCGGAACTATAACGGTCCATCATCAGCCAAAAACTAGGAGTAATATTCTGAAAAGGGGAGGGAGTTACATCAATGTATGGATTCTTATATAAAAATAAAAAATTCAGCCAAATGAAAGTTTTTTACTCACATGGGGTTTGAAAGAACATAGAAAAAAGGTTAAAAATGTCTGAGGAACGTTGAAATCCGTTCATACTCAAGCCAAGAAGCTTGTTCAGAAATATCTTATCAAAGATTCAACTGGATTTTGTGACCATTTTTCAATAAAGAATTCTTTGGATTTAACGAACAAAATTATTTTGTGGTATAATCAAGTACCCAATTCGCAGTTTCAGGCATGATTCTAAAAAGTTTGTGATATATCTGTGCGATAAAATCCCTCTCTATCATAATATATTTTGTATTATTATTATTATTATATTTTTTCGATAAACTCAATTCGACTGTCAAATGTTTTCCCAAAGCCGATAAAATATGTCTCCTATGCATGCATTCATTGAACAACATTCATTCAAGTCAATTGCAGGAGCCTTCATCCAATCGATAACATATCACGTAAGTTCTATAATCAAATGATATTGGAATGTATTTATGTTCGATGTTTTGTTCACACTCTGCGTTATGTGAATTCTCTGATAAAAATTACTCACGAAAAATTTATAGGTTCAGTGGCAACTGAATGATTCATTTCTGATCAAAGACAAAAAACATACCTCTTTAGTGAATGTTTCTTACTCACATGGGGTTTGAAAGAACATTGAAAAAAGGTTAAAAAAGTATGAGAATCATTAACATCCGTTGATGTTAGTTAAAATAAAAACAATTATAAAAACAATGCAAAACAAAGGCATGTCAGATAATGTATATAATCAAAATACAATCCGACCCCTCGGCGATCAAGGGAACTTGTAGGGATCGGTTCTCTTTCGAGAGCCGATCTACTGGAAGTACTGGCCACTTTTCTTGCCTCCATTGTAGATGACCTGATCAAAATCCCAGCTGTTAGTTCTCCATTATTAGAACCAAAGAGAATGATCGCTCAAGTGAGCATGCTCCTGTCGAATCGCAGAAAAAGGAGATATTCCCTACACTCCCTGTGCCCAAGAGTAACTTAAACCCAGCCCTTCTACCTACCGCATTTCGTAGGAGTTGTAGAATCGTGGTCCCCTATGCCTCAGCTTAAAGAAATACTCAAAATATCAAAATTTCGAACAAATTTGAACAACTGTCATCCATGTCAGAATGTGAAATGCTTCAAATTTTGATTCAGTTCAGGAGCGGAATCAGCTCTGGCGCGTCTTTTGAATGTCGGCCCCGAAATTCTAGTAATAGTGATAGGAGATCCCGAGTGAAAGATATGGGGAAACCGATCGTTCTGAGCATGATTCCAATTTCGAAGATATGGCGAATGCACTGGACATTCTTAGCACATTCGCCACAATTTCGTAATAACTTCCATCTCATGTGGATGAATTAATAAAGTTTTTCTCCCTTGGTCTTTTTGAGTTTTTGTTAGAAATATGCACTGAAAAGTTAAGAATAAAATCAAAGCAGCAAAAAAAGCTGAAAAAACACGCTTATGAAGCAATAAGGACAAAAAAATTGAAAATGATAAGAATATAGTCATTGACCAAAAAATGTAAAAAAACGTGGCTTACTGATATCTTATATCATTATGAAAAGTAAGTAAAGAGCACCTCAAGCTTTTTTACAAAAAAGAAAATGTTTTTTTGCTATACAATTACTGTAATAAACAATTTGGTTAAAATAAAAGAGGTTTTTTTATTTTTTGAATATTCACGTCGAATTGAATCCAGAATAGCAACCGGTACAGAATTATGGAAAACGCAATGTTTTGCCCAGTATGATATATTATTTATGAATGTGGCATTGAATAAACTGGTGTGGTGGAATAAATACGACTCGCACGCTAGTGCACTAGTACTAGTGCACTTTATATAATATCCAATATTGGGAAACCGCCTTGTAACATTTTTATTAATACATTTATTTTCATTTCATTCTATGAAAATATTCATACAACAAAATTTGATTGTTAAATGGACTATGGAATGTACCTTCGTATAATCCAAGAGAAAAATCAATTCAGATCAAATGTTGATTGAGTTCTTTTAGATAGAATTTCTTTATTCAATCCTTTTCAGATGCCAGCAACAGTTTTATTCGTTACGTTCCTTTGGTAATCCAGTTGAAACTATTTATTTGAGCTCAATATGCAACAGCACTCTGTATGATATCGTCACCTTTGTGGATGAATGTCGAAATGATATTCCTCAGTCTTCAATCATAGTTTAGCGAATTGTGGTGCATCATCTTATGCAATGAACAATATTCAACCTGATACTTAGTTGTTCCGGAAATCTGAACCACAACTCTAAAATTGAACCACATGTTTATTATTGATAGTACATAAAATGAACATTATACAAGGTGAGTCAGAAGTACTTTGACAAACTTCAGGAGGTGATTCCTCACAATATTCTAATATGAATTGTCGAAGTAAATATATGTCCGGAAAAGCCTCGTTTCCAAGATACAGGGTGTTGAAGTTTCATTTTTATTTTCGTTTTTTTCAAATATCTTCCGAAAATTAGTATTGAGGGGTTTTCTGAGGTGTCGACTTCGAACCTGATGTTATTATTGCTCTTACTCGTAGGGGGCACCACCTACACGTCTTTCTGTTTTTTGAAGATTCATTACTTTTTTGAGCGTACTTCTAACACATTTTTCAGTGAAAAAAAAAACAATTCCCTTATCATATCTACGTAAAAAAGCTACTCTCATCACAAGTCGCTATAAGCAACCGTTTTCTAGATATTTGGACTTGAAAATTTCTAGTCAATTATTTGATAATCGATGCATGTTGAAGTTATTACCATTATTTTGCATATTTCACAAGAATGCTCAGGAAATGAATTTGACGTTCAAGTAAGTAGTTTTGGTAATTACATATTATGTGACAACTAAACGTTTTGTTGTTTTGTTAAAGTTTCTGTAAGTTTTAAAACACTAATTTTGAAAAAGTGGATTATTTAAACAATAATGCCCATTCAGCCGATATGCATTTCGTTTATGGACTTGTGGATGGCAATTGAACCAATTAAATTTTATGAATGTCTACAGACCTCTCGAACTCTACGCCGGTAACCAGGCTGGATGACAACGAATTTGTCGGAAACAGGGGTCCCGTATGTCCCGTATCCAGTTTATCATTGCTGTAAATCGTGCATTTCAATCGATGAGAATTGTTTTTCGAATAGATAGAGAAGTTATTTCGGATGCAGTATCGCCAAGAGCGAGATTTATGCAACCGGCTGACGAAGATACTGGGTAAATTGCCTAACGGTGGAGCCCATTGGAAGATGAAGAAAGAAATAAGACAGAAGCAATCATAATACATTATGATGATTTAAAACCAATGAATGCCTTGCAGCCTCATCGAATTATCTAATTTTGACATCAAAATCATTATTTTCGACTCAAAAACCCTTCATACCAACTCATTCTCAATGAAATCGAATCATAAATCAAAAATCTTGTCCGCCAGATTGGATCCTCCATCTTGAATCGTGACAATAAAATCATATTATGCGACCTTAAAAACCTCCAGATAGCAATTTTGAATAGTTTCGGACCATAAATCATAGAACACACGCCAGCCATGTCGGAACCGTCATCTTGAATTCCTGAATTTTGACAAAAAAATAAATATATCTGATACCAAAAACATATCAATTATGATAACAATCGGACAATTGATGATAAATGTCGTCTGCCATCTTGGTCCGCCATCTTTTTTCTTATCAAAATGTCATAATGCATTGTCACGCGAATAATGAGAACCAGCCAAATTTCAAGATGATTGAATGACTGAAAGTGGTTCAAAATTGACTTCACCCAAACCCTAAACACACTAACACAGAACACAGAAAAAACATTCCATGTTCGTTAAAAATCGCCTGGGCCCTTTCGGGGAACAGTTTTTCGCCCCCCAAAAGTGTGCCAGTATGCGCCCGCAGAGAGTTCAGACATAGAGCCCCGCCAAAATCATAGTAAAACACATTTGAAATTAGTAGGTATCAGTGGTTCTTGGGTGTGCAGCTAGCCGCATTACTTACCCAACAAACATTTTGAGTAAAATTTACGTCATTTCGACCTTCAAATAGGTCAGTGCCCAAATTGGCAAAGGTTATTCCCACGTTATAATTACCTTAAATTTACCAATATGGGAACAAATTCAAGAAATTCAGAAGTCGAAAATTGGGCAATCAAGACATTTTGCCTAATTAGTCGAAGACATAAATAGGTAAAACTGCCTTCAGAATAGACGATTGGTGTTGAAAATTCAGTCATTTCCAACTATTTTAGGTTATGAATATATTAGAACAAACAGTAGAGAGTGAGAAGGAGATGATAAATGTTTACTGCATATTTTATACCTACATGTTTATGGCATATAAAAAAAGAAGTGTCAAGAAACCTACAGCAGAGAATGATGTATGCAAGTGATGGTTTCGCATTCACATCTTTGGATTTTATTTGCGATACAAACTTTTCTGTGATAATGTTGAATTTTACTTATGTAAAACAAGTGGGCCCTTTCAAAATATCCAATTTGTATGGAAAATATTCATAAAATTAAGTGTACTTCCTCAACTTTTTTCATCAATTACTGCAGAAATGAATTTAATAGATGAAGTATGTATATACTTATCATATACACCAATTTTTCACTATCTATCATTAAAATATAGTCGATTCAAGGAAATTATGGATCATTTTTGCAATGGCGGAAATGCTACAAGCCAAAAAATATGGCGTCTATCGCATTTTCCTAAAATTTCAACTTTGAGAGCACATAGGCTTCATGCAAAGTCGAAAGTAATCTTTATTCCTGACTTTGAAGTCCATTTTCCTTATCTTGGGATTTCAGACCATTTCACAATGTGGTCACGTGACGAAATACAAATTTGTTATGGGATGTTTTATCATGCGATATGTCTATACGTTCCGATATCTGGTTGGATTGGAATCGTGGATAATAAATGTATATTGTTATTATTCGATATTCTGAGCAGAAACACTAAAATTATCATTTTAATCCCTAATACGGAGAAAAAAACATTATTTTCTCCTTCTTGTTGATAGTAAAACCAAGTATCTCTGTCTAGCCTATACCTAGTTATTCAAAAAAAAAAACGATATATACTACAAAACCCCATAATAAGTATTTCTTCTGAAATTGAAGTATTTATTCTGGAATTGAACATCAAATATCAGTGGTATTGAAAATAGTACGCGATAATTTTATTCAGTGCACATTTTGCCATAATGATATCCATGATAATGTTATCTCAGTTCGAAGAGGGAATATCTATCCGAAGAGAAATAGCCAATCATAGCATTTTGAATATCAAATGGCTCAAACATTGTAGTTTGACATGGTCGCGTTCCGCATAGTACTCTCAAAATGCTAACTTTGTGTAATGTCGTGCTCGGAAATATCCGATTCGAATTGTTTGCCAATTCTGACTACCTTAAAAAAATCGAGATATTATGATTTGGTTAAAAACTTTAATTCGACGTTTCCGGCGCCGCAATGATTAGTGATGAAATTTTCGAAGTCATCAATATTTTATTGTTTTGCTATTTGCTTTCGTTGTCTTACACTTCATTCATTAAATGTTTTTCACCCATTTGCTTCAGCTGGACCAACTTTATTGTATTTCATTTCGTCGTATCACTGAAAACGTCACGGCAGTAGTTTACCGCTGGCGACAGACGAAGCTTGTTGAACGCAGCTTATCTATGCATTAATTCTCTTCATTCTGTCAATCCATCCATTACCGGCATAACCTAACATAAGCCTGTTTGGTATTACCTCCGTCGATGGTTAACACTTCTTTGCTTTCATATTTCATTCATAAAAATGGATGATGAATGTTTTGAAATAGTTGAAGTCATTATAATAATAATAATAATTTCTTTATTTTCACAAATTAATTTGTACATTAACAGTGTGAAAATACAAATAAAAAATAGAAAAACGTCAATTAAATCAAGAAATAGTCGAAAAGAGACAATCTAAAACCTCCGGACGTAAAAGGAACATCACATACACGTCACAAACAATAATAATAAATAATTTAAAATATAAATATAAAAATATGACAATAACTATATAACTCTAGGTGTATATAAAGAAAACGTCCACGTTATAAAACAAGTAACGACAGAAATTCCTCAACAGTGTGAAAATAAAAATAGAAAATAGAAAACGTCAATAAAGTCAAGCCATAGTCGAAAAGAGACAATCTAAAATCTCTGGATGTATATAGGAACATCACATACACGTCACAAACAATAATAAGAAAGACGTGGAGCACATGTGAAATATTCTTATGTACCACATAAGTAACATGATGGCTCTGATCTTCGGACTTTGGAGGGTGTAAGTTCGGTATTTATCCCCATTTTGGCAGCTAATAGATAGTAGTTGGTGGTACACTTTTATGGTTTATTAATTCTATTCGAATTTCTACTTGGATTTCTGAAGTTCAGCTCCAAAATAAGTTATTTGAGGAGAGTAAATTGTATCATGTCATGCTCATCCGAATCGATTCGGGCTTCAATATCTGATAATAGACCAAGTTACTTTGAGGAATTCATTTTTGATAACTTTGACTTCGTTGTAGACATTCAGTCTTATTAGACAAATATTGTAGTAATCTCGCCCTCATTGTGGAACAGTAGGTGTAAACTAGGACAAAAAATGCCTAGGCAACTCAATTGGTGCCAAAATAGGTAATGTAGAGTGTATAGTAGAGCTGTTCACCGACTCGTTTTTTCCCTGACTATGTGAACATACATGAGGTAATAATTAGGTTCGAGTATTTTGAACACATTTTGCTGGTCATTTTTAGGTGAAATTTAACCTAATAAATAACTCTATTGACCCATGAGGCTGTGAAGATATAGTTCATAACTAGTGAGTTCATACTATGCACTACGCCTATTAAGTTTATGGTTTCTGAAGGAGATCCGGTGGTCTCAGTTACTGTTTTTATAACTCGAATTATAACTTTGGGCTTAGTTAGTAGTTGAGGGTAGAATATTTGGTCACAAATAGGTAAATTCGGACTTCTTCAAGCCATTTTACCCCTTTGCCTATTATGATTCTCCTATAATGTTAGTTGGGTATTCTTTTACCAATCATATTTTTTTTGTACTCACCTCAGATTCGTTGAATTCTTGAATATACTGCGTTGTTACATCATTTCAGCATAGAGAACCTGCAACAAGGAACAGTTGTTAACAAATTGATGTAGGAACTTATATCATGATTAAAATTCAAATTCAAAATGAATTTCAACCTTCTTAAATTTTTTAACGGGACATATCAAGCGTCGTCTGTGCAGGGATGCACTCCAAAAAAAAACAAAATATTTGTTTCAAATACTTATTGATCATAAATCTTTTTTCTCGGTGTTCTAAAAAAAACGCTGGCACATGAGTTCATTCACAAATTTTCAACATTGATGTGAAATTTGCCAATCATTGGACTTGAAAAAATATTCATCCTTCGCCTGCAAGTACCTGGCGATTACGGTGAGGGAATGTGAGTTGTGTCTGAGAGATAATTTGTGTTTCACCTCCTATCTTCGCAACAGTTAAATTGATTTGGATATTTTTTTTATATAATTTGGAAAGATTTGAAGATTGTTCGTCGATGTTTGAAGGTTGTTGAGGATGTGTTAACTTGAATACTCTGTTGAGACGTCCATCATCTTGAAGGGTTTGAAGATTTTTCAAGATATATGTTTGAAGATTTTTCAGGACATATCGATCGCTTTTGTCTGCAATCTTCATCAGATCTACAATGACAAATCAATTTCATAGGTCTATCGGTGCTGTGGTAGATTTATTTCTGCGTAGTGCACTATAGTGCGGAGTTTTACGAGTCTGCATTGTGCAAAAACGATTAATGATTGGTTTTTATTTAATCCTGATCTCAACGCTTGGCTGACTAGAGGCAATACTCACATCGTTTCATTCATTGGTGCCCTGTCACGGCGTGGTTAGCAATTTTCGATTTCAACATTCTCCTACGGTGAGTCGATTTTTTGTGTTTCGTTAATATTTTAATGAATAGGTAAATACACTTGATTTTGGTTCTATCATCGGGTTTGGTCTCACAAGATCCTGAGAAAATGAAACTCTCATACCTAAAACTACATAATAGCAAAACACCTCGTCTCTACGGTTTTCCGAGAATTTAAAAACCAGGCATATTGAATCAGCGTCGACGTGGAGAGCCTTCATATCAATATCATCATAGAGGAATCCGTTGGCATCATCAAATAGAAAATATGAGCTACATCAGAGTGCTGCCTCCACAACTCTTATCGCCAACATATACATGGAGTGCACCAAAGAAATGACCTCACGGAAGGCGGGATACAAACCAAAACTGTGGTTTAAATACGTGGATGATACCTTCATCATACAGAATCACAGAAATGAACATTTTTCAGATTTTTATCTCAATAATGAACATCATTAGAGTTTCCATTGATCCACAATCGAATCGGAAACCTTAATTTATGAAAAGTAACCCTTGCGGAATGGTATCTCAACTATAGCTTCAATCATTTGAATTCAACAAAGAAAGGGATCGTTAGAACATTGAAGGAAACCAAAATGTCCGAAAACCAACAACACAATTGTCTATCACAGCACAATTATCCCTCACATCAGTGGTGCCTCCACAAAAATCAGAAGTGTTGGAAACAAGTACATCAATTGCTGCTTCCAACTAAATCTCGATAATGGAACTGAAATCAGCAGAAACTGTATTCATGAAGTCCCATGTGAATGAGGATATTCTTACATTGGAGAAACAAAGAGACAATCATCACTAAGATCAACAGAACACAAAATATTTACTGACTATACTGGACTGAGAACCATCGAATTATGTAAGAGAATGCAAGCATTCAACATGGAGAGAGGGAGAAGTATTGGATCAAATGTCAATTCGAGGAGGTTGCTCACATCAGAGTCAACCAAGCGGTGAAATTAGAAACGTATGCAAACTGCTCATTTTCCATTTCACCGAACTGCAGAGGCACGAAACTATAGAAAACACTGCACCGCGTAAAATTACGAACACAACACCTAGATCTTAGAAATTAAAAACAGCTTTGAAATTATCTTCTCTTCAAATTCAAGTAATCAAAACTAGCAATTTGTACATAGAGATCCATCTGGACGAAAAAAAAAAGCTTATAATGTAAGTAATGATACTGATATTCGAGATGAAACATGAAAAATTCAACATAAAAAAGTGGAATACTTTCGCAGGCAAATCAAGGTAACCCTCCTGTGGTTTCCGAAGCGAACCGGACTGGTGGAAAATCATAAAGCAGGTAAACTTGCAAAAAATTGCTGAAACCTCATTCTTGAGACGTAAATACTTTTGCGGGATCATCCATGTTTCAGTATAATAAAAACTAGTAAAAAAATCTACAAGGACTGAGAAAAACAAAGTCACTCCTAGGAAATTACAATCAGAAAAGACCTACTGAATGCATCCCTCTAAGCAAAAACGAACTCCGTATTCTAACAAGAATACTAACAGACCTCTGCCAACTGAGGAGATACTCGAAGAAACCGAAACTGGTAGAGAAAGCAGAGTGCAGATTCTGCCAGGTGGGGGATGAAAACTCCATCCACATTTTATCAGACTGCGTAGCATTGCGCAATTCTTGGGTACTATACCTGCGAGCTAATGGGATAGAAGAGAAAACATACCCAACTCAAGCCACGTCACACTCTCAACCCCCTTGGAACAATAGGACTGGAGGATCAGATATAAACGTCCAAAAATCCTGAATTGCATGGCAAGATAACTTTTTACCCCCAACCTTATACATAGACACAATCATTTTTATTAGCAAACATTATTCAATGACAAGGTTAAAGAGTCCTCCGATAGTGCTTTGGGTTGTTAAAAAAAATCCTTAGAATATTGCTATTCTGACTACCAGCATGAAATTTACATGCTGACAATTATATGGAAAACAAAAAAAACATCAGAACACAAGCTGTGTCTGAAGTATTTCGATTTTGGATAACACGTATTTGGATACAATGTCTGAAACTGCAACCAGATATACCAAATGCAACCAACTGGGGGTGGGAATCGTCAAATTCGGAATGTGACGATAATACTTTGGACAGTTCTGGCACAAGCTTCTGATGACGGTTCAGAGTTGATCAGCTGCAGATGCAAAAGCATGTGTATAAGGAACTACAAATGCAACATATTTAATTTACAGTGCACTGCTATATGTATGTGTGATGGACAGTGTTCTCAATAAACAATATTCCTGGTTCAATTTCCATTCGAGACAAATAAATTTAGGTAACCAAGATTCTATCTGATCTAATAGAACATTGAGTCTATAACAGGGATGTTATGTGTTTTTATCTGGATTACCATAATTGACCGCCATTTAACAAAATGGTTGGTACCTTCGATTTGAATCTCCAAAAGAAATTTCATCATACAGCTTCTCATGATGGTTTTTGTGGCTAATTTTATCCTGACTTTAGCCATTTTTCTCGAGAAAACGAGAAAGATCCAATTAAAATATTCCAGTTGTTGGATTCATAATTCGTCTTGACGAAAAATGTTTCGGATGGAAATATCCGCCTTGTCACGTTCTATAATTTATTTTTCGATATTTTGTACCGTTCTTGAGATATTAGCAAAAGTCTAGTTTTCGGCAACCATTTTACAAATCGGCGGCCGAAATATTTCATACACAGCTAGTGTCTCGATGGGTTTTTTGTTTCCCATACATTCATCAGTTTGTATACCAAATTTCATACTGGTAGCCAGAATAGCAATATTATTGTGCTAACATAACGCACTACGATATCTTCACAGAGGACATATAAAATATGCAAATTTGTTTCGATTATAACATAGTCGAAATTGAAAAATCATGTGTAACCTATCAATCTTTTGAGTTAGATATCCAACGTGCTATATGCAAAACTAGTGACAATCACATCATGTGTGGAAAATCAAATAGTTAAATAAATGAACAACGGATAGAATCGTGATTGTTTTGAAATTCAATGGATTCGGAATGAATGGAATAGTATGACTTCATCAGATACATTATTTATACGATAATGGATATTGGCAAAATATTTGTTGAATTTATAATTGTCGATATGAATTTTTTGCGTGTCGAGCAGGTGAATATGAATTCAAAATTAAATGGGGACACAGAATATGTTTTCGTTATGTTCTAAATTTTCATAGTATTTGATACACTTCTCATCGAAAAAATTCCAGAATACTTTTCCACTCAATATTTCACCAGGAAATGGAAACACGTCTGGATTATTCATCGGTAATGAACACCTCAAGCCTCCTGCTGTAACCAGGTGTTCAATTATTTGCATAGGTATGCATGAGCTACAAGGAAAAATATGCGAATACGCGACGCCAAAAAATCTGCACAATTTCTCATAGTGGAAATTTTGGTGCCAATGGATGTATTTTTATGGAATTCCAGAAAATGCATTTTAATAAAGGGACACAACTGAGTCCATGGAAAATCTATATTTCTGACATTTATAATTATACAAATTGTACTTATCTCCACCGGAAAAACTATTGCATAGCGAAACACGTTGCGTGGATGTGAAACCCAGTTTAGTGAAAATAAGTAGTAAAGTGAGTGTCTTTTATTTGCTGTACAAATTGTAACTGAAACACCAAAAAAAATCCAATATTTCGAAACGGAAACTTCAATCGAGTCGTACTTGATAAAAATAGTGCGAATTGAAGAAACCTTCAAGTGTGTGGTGGAGAAATCAAGTGCGAATCGATCCCAAGTATACAGTGTTTCGTACCAGTTAGGTTTGGATACAGACAAGGAAGTGAGAAAGCTATAGAGCTAAATAATTCAGATATACTAGGAAATTCACTGTCTCAATCAATCAATACTCCTCAATCTTCGGAGATGTTATTTTTTGCAGTTCATAGGATTTTCGAATGCCTTTTTGTATATCTCTCTTTTATCTAAAAACTATTTTTACGGAGATATGGAGATTTGAAACCAAAATTATTTTTCTCAGGTTTTCTGTGAGTACTAACCTCTTAAAAACACTTCATACTGTTACTCGACTGGCCAGGTTTTCTGCAGCCCACTCTTATAGTAAGATGTCTAAAAACCCTGGTGCATGAACTGATTCGATATTGTTCAGATTTACGAGGGGATACCACCTGTTACTTCAACAGAGCTTCTCTCTGTGGTAGTCTTTGGTAGATGGCGATGTCCAAAAATGTTTGTTTATATTCTCGCTTAATGTCAGAACTTAATTTCTGACATTTGCAGCATCTTATATGAAGTTATTTCCAGTGTTTTGTCGGTATTTATGCGTTTGCCATCTCTTCAATTTGAAATCTTGCTTAGCTCATTACTGAGTTTGTTCTTTAAAAAATAACCCGTTCATCAGTTCGATAGTGCCTGAGGAATTGTTCATTTTCAGGTAGTGCAGTGTGTGAGGATAAGTACTTTTTGTAGAATGAGCCACATTTGTATTTTGTGTGGACAGTATGAAGCCGCAAATTTCAATATTCACCTGTATTCAGTACCAAAAGCAATTAACTATTAATGATATTTTCATAGTTCATCATATTGTATGCATTGAATTTCATATTTTCTGCAATTTAATGACAATTTCATTTCCAATTCTGCGTCTGTCAAAATGATGTTAACCTCACATTCAAATGACACGGAATACGAAAAACAACACGACAGTGTTTTCCTTGTGCAATATTCGGGGGCTTCTAATTATAACTTTGCTATTGGTGAAGTTTGTCAGATGTCTCTTTTCAACCAATAACAAAGCTAGAAATAGAACCCGCGAACAGTTCGCCTCAAAAAAAGAGCTGAGGAAATAAATATACCCTGTTACTGAATTGAAACTGAAAGAAATTGGCGCTTTCTGACCCGCTAGTAATCTCTATTGTCAAGTAGGCCAAGTGTCGCCAAGTCGATTCCAAACTTCTACAGGTATAAGTGCAAGCACCAGGGTTTTTTCAGACATCTTACCAGGGTTTTTAGACATCTTTGTTTACTGGTTGCTAAGCCAAACTCGTCGTTGAGCCAAACTCGTCGTTGAGTAATTGAAACTGTCAAATGAATATGTCAAAAAGTCACCCATATTTGGAGTTCTCACATAACTTCAACCAAGTCATTCTTCTTGAGAGACATCGATATACAACAAGGACGGTAATGATTCTGGAGAACTTGATGATAACCATTTATATATAATAATGATAATAATAATAAATGATTTTATTGGCTTCAGAGAGGTTACATCTAGGTTGTTACAATTCAGTAATTCTACAGCCAAAAGATAGAGTTAACGCTTGCTCGTACACGAGAGTATAAACAAGCACTCTCTTACACTCAACCTTAAAGAAGAAAAAGAAAAAAAAACGTAAACATATACTTATACAAAAACAAATTATCAACTATGGTTGGTAAACTATGGTAAGCTTAATGTAATTCAGGGAAATGAAATTAACAAATCGAGTGGAAAGACAATTCAAAAATGTATGAAGCCATCAAATAGTTTCTGTTTAATTTTTTTTTTAATTCTCGTGGTTTGGTTTGTTTCATTCCGTCGGGAATCCTATTGTAAAGCCTGGTTATCATATAACTGAAGGACGACTGAAATGAGGCCGTGGAGTGGCGAGGAGGGGTTAAACTTGATTTGAAACGAATATTCAGATGATGAACGTCTGTTCTAAAGGAAATTTTATCGAAAATATATGCCGGTTTCTCAGTTATGGTTAATTTGTTATATAAACTGCAAGAGTGAAGAATTATTTTATTTTCCATATTCAGCCACCCAATGTTGTTCAGATGTTGGCTTATGTGATGTCTTCTACTCAAACCACAAATAAGTCGAACACATGAATTCCATTTCCATTATTCATTTTCAGTTGAATAAATTCATCTTCAACAATATATAGGGTTTGTTGAAAATCGTACATATTATAATGTTGAATTATGAAGGAAAACGGAAAGATAAATGAATATGATTTTCCTTATAAAGTTTATAGTGGAGCAAATTGAGTGAAAACTCGTGGTGAACAACTGCAAAACATATCAGTCCGGTTAACCTGTGAGTTTAGTACATGTTCCGTTGAGCGTCGAATTACTTACGGCATCTGTATCTGTATGTAGTGGCGCAACATGGCATATTGGGGAACTTTGCTAATAAAAAAAAATCTCCATGTTCAGTCAACTATTCACAGAATCGTGAAACAGGAAGATGTCGAAAATCATTCTTTAAAAAAAAAAAAAAGTGATAAAAAATCTAAAAAAGTTGATGAACCCACTGGAGATCTATATATACAAAACTTAGTGCCCACCTTGGACTCGGTTAACGAAAAAATAATCTGACTATCCTGAATATACTATCCATTCAACCCGTAATCATAAGCCGAATGAGTAGTCTGATTCGAAGGATTGTCCTTATGCGTTTCATTTTCCACGCATCTTGCTTTCATTTATTTTTTCACTCTATCTTTCTCTCCCAATTGCTGAACATCTTATAGGGTCTATTATCTTTCATTTTATTTTTCTAATTTCATACCTATTCTTTCTTTCAGGTTTAGTTTTCCTATTTATAATCATGTTTGTAATGCTGATTGCCGACTTCTTCAATTTTTATGTAACACTGATGCTGAATTATTATTATTCAAAACACTGAATGAACAGTGATGCATGTTATTTTTTTCTTTTTCATTCTACCCTTTCCTGATACTCTTTAGATCTTAGACTGGAAATCAAAACGAAAAATAATTGGAAATTCAGTTTCATTATTCAGTTTCATTATTCATATCATCAAGTTTTCACCATGTCATTTAGTATAAGCTGAATTATTGAGCTGATAAATTTGCAATGAGGCCAGCTTATCCAAGTGGGTTAGCTAGAATCTACGCTTGAAATATATTTTTTATCTGAAAGCAATTTTTAAATGAATTTTAATAGTATTGTTTCTGAGAAATTTCAATAATTGGACCGTTTGAGGTGACATCATGATTATCTACGGGCGCATTTCAATCGTAAACACCACAGCCCACTTTCATTGGTGTGGTTAATTGACCGATGAAGATAAATAACATGGATATCGAGATTGCAGACGTTATGAGCTATCTATCACTCGTAAATATTAAAGCAGCCATATTATCATGTTCAACCCGAAAACAGGTAAAGGCTGGTCAGGTTTCAAACACCCTCTGTATAATTTAAGGAATTAAAAAAAGGTATGAATGTACATCCCATGAGAAAAGAAAGAAATTTTCAATTAGTAACCAATCAACGGAGATGACTATTTTCAGTATCATTTCCAGTTCCGTAATTTCTCAATTACCCATTCTAGTAATATGCTCTTTGGCAAATTCATATCCCCCTCAGGTTATAATTTTTCAATAAAGGCTTTCCAGGAGTATTTCACTTCACATCATGGAATATTTCCCGGCTATTTCCTTTGTGGAATTCAATAGATCCCTCCGGAGAATGAAAACTGAATTCGCGTTTGACAATTTCCCATACATTAATAATGGGAATATCTGTGATAGGTTGAAAACTCCTTCCTCTGTGTGATATGACATATCGTTCTTGTTTCTCTCAAGAGAACTTCCCTGGATGATTCGGGAATTGATACTGAAAGAAAGTTTTCATACAGGTTTTTTTTTCCAAAGGACATCTCAAAAACATGAACATCATAGAGAAAATATTAGGTAAGCATCTTATCGATTACTGCTAATATTTTTCTGGGATTGAGCCGAAATATTTCAAGGAATGTCTACTTTTGTACACATGATTCACATGATAATTCAGGATTCCACTGAAAATGTATGGTTTATGAGGCCAATTGAAAATGAAAAGAACTTCATCAAAAGAATTAAAACGAAATGTTCAGAAAAAAAAATTATAATCGACAGGAAAACAGAATGTTATATGAATATGCAAGATTTCTTTCCATTTGTGAACAGGTTATCGCACCGAATATGTGAACTTTTCACTAACGGTTCTTTCAAATTGGTTTTTTTCACCAAAAAAACTGCGGACAACCTATTTTCAAGACTGAAAGACGAAACACCAATTGAATTAAGGTCCAATATAGTTCAAGATCTTCCATCACTGTTACTTAAGTCGAGCGTAACCCGAAGGCTGTTACCCTTTGGGCTTCAAATGAGTGGGCGACAGCCATTCACAAATTGAGAATTTCAACTGTTCAACGACTAAAGACTGGTCTCCACTCTTATCATGATGGTGGTTCTCGAAAATGGCCGAGAAAGAATTTTGAATCTGAATTTTGAAAAATATAATTTCTATAGAGGGTGCATCTTTCGATACTTGGTATTGGTTGATAGATAGCCGATCACTCCACGGAGATCCTGGGACGTTTAAAGCGCGAGGGGTCGTCTATATTATAATCAGCGGCTTTCCTCACGATAGGGCTCTCATGGGTTATTGCGCAATCGAATACTTTCCGATTGCGGTCTCTACTGATACTCCTGATGAAAGGCAGGTTCGAACCCTCGAGGATCCGATCATTCCGCACATACTATGGGCCGTTCGTTATCCTCCGCAGGACTTTCATTTGCGCCAGTTCCAGGACGAGAATGATAGTCCTGCAGGTTTGAGCCCAGGCGTCTGAGGCATACAAAATGACAGGCCTGAACATAATTTCATAAATCTCCACTTTATTTCTAGGAGAAATTCTGCCTCTCCTATTGATCAATGGATAAAACGCGCAGATTTTCTTCTAAATTTTATTTTTGACAATATTCACGTGCGGTTTCTAGGTCAGCCGACGATCTACAGTAACCCCCAGGTACCTACTCTGACCATTCTCTCTCCCTTCCAGAGATGTTCACTCTCCTCTCCGGGTTGTTTCTCTTGCGACTCATGGAGATCGCCTGCGTTTTATTGGGATTCATCCTTATTTTCCATTCCAGATACCACTGCTGGAGGTCATTTGATGCATTCTGCCAGTAAACGACACCCAACAAGTGATTGAGACCTTCACATGTTCGCTCCTTGGTATATCGGATGACAGTACTGCCCCCTGAGGAACGCCGGCCTCAATTTTTTCGAATCCGAAATAAAATGGTCCATCTTGGTCTGAACTGTCCTACCCATGAGAAAGACTTTATCCCTTTCACCAGGCTCATAGGCAGCTGAAAATCAATCAATTTGCAGAGTAGGTCTTCGTGCCATACTTTGTCGAAGGCCTTACTCATATCAAGAAGTACAATATGGGCACTGTTATTCGTATTGGATGAGGTTATTGTGTTTTCCACCAGCCCCAGAACTTGTAGCACGGTGGAGTGAACGCGACAAGAGCCGAACTGCTCATTCAGTAGGACATTTCTGTCCTCCACTTCATCATCAAGCCTTTCCAGAACGATTTCCTCAGCCAACTTAGCTGAACAGCAAAGCAGACTGATTGGTCTATAATTCTGCGGGAAGGTCGGGTTTTGACCTTCTTTCGGAACAATAATCACGATGGCATGCTGGCACCTTCGAGAAAATCTTTTGAGGCGAGAGTTGTTGATGATATTCAAAAGTGCCCGGAGTATTCTTGATCATGCGATTAGAAATTCCGTCACAACAAGGAGTTTTCTCATACACGCTTCAATCACTTCACCTGTATGTTTGTATGAATAGGTAACGGAATCTTCGAAATTAATTTTAACTCACTTCCAGACGTCCAAACTATTTGAAATTTTCCACACGTAGTAAGAACCAATGACAATAAAATAATTCCAAAGCGATGACCTGGTATTCAACATGCATCGCATCCACCATAATTTCGTATGAACTTCCATCCCATGTGGATGAATAAATCGAAGAGTTTTTCTCCCGTATCCTTTTTCAGTCTACCGTAGCAATATGGACTGAAGAGTTGAAAATGAAATTATAGGTGAGAAAAACTGAAGAAACACGCTTATATAGTAGTAGTAGTAATAAGTACTAAAAAGTTAAAAATAATAATAATATTCTCTGACCAGAAAATGTTCTCTTATGTAAAAAAAAGCGTGAGATGCTCTTCACTTACTTAACATAATGATTGAGATCAACTCACGCTCGTTTTACATGAGAGAACATTTTCTGATCAAAGACTATTATTATTATTTTTAACTCTTTAGTCCTAATTACTATATAAGCGTGTTTTTTCAGTTTTTTTCAAACTATATATTAACGCCTTAAGTTCATCTAACGAAACTGAACGGATGACATCATGATTGAGTTATCTAGCGGTGAACCCGATTTTCCAGGAAAAGATGACGATCTAAATTGTCTTTCCCTCGAGTCAGCAAAGGCTTGAGCTTTGGACTCGGAGTTATAGCACATGCCGACCTCACCATGAATAGCGAGGAAATCAGACTTTTTGGACTTCACATTTTGATGTGATTTCCAGAGTTGTCCATCATTCTCTTAGTTTTCTAGTGTTGTGCCAAATATTTCATTTTCTAAATCGGTTATGTTATTTCTAACCTACCTATTCAACTCATTTGCAGGAAATCTGTCCGCAGGGAACAAGCTCCGTTGCTAGGCTTTTCTGGCACGGTTGAGTTCGCGATTAAGGTTTTCAATCCTACGAGGAAATCCATCCTGATATCTAGGAGCTGGTTCCCTACGGAAGGAATCCTTGAGAGCATTTTTGATGATGAGTTCGTAACGTATTACGGTCTCATCTAACTCAAGTGGAGAATCCATTCTCTCAGGAGCACAGTAACCTGGCTCCAGAAGCAAACAGAACATCTCCCAGTCTACCTTGATATACATACGATCTGTTTGAGGCGGTGAATTACCCTCTAAGGAAAGAATCACCGGGTGATCTGATCCCAACTCGGCGAGAGCGCAAATATCCCAGTTCCAGGTGATGTTCCTGGCCAAAGCAATATCAAGCATCGGGCCTGAGATGACATAAATGCGTCGACATCTGGAGCCAACACTTGGTATTCATACAATGATGCCTCAGTCGCCTACCGCTCTGGACTCCATTGTGTGTGCTTAGCGTTCAGATCACCCATGACCAAAACATGGTTGATTTGTTTCCATCAAGAGTGTATCGAGCGCCTCAGGAAGTATTCGATTGTTTGGAGGGTTGTAAGCACTGATCGAACACAGGATCACTCCCCGTGTTTAAAAGAATACCTACTCATTCTATACCATGGGTAACATCATTGGAAATGCCAAGTAGAACATGCGAATGATAACGTTTTACCAAAATGGCAACGCCGCCTCCCGGAAGCCCAAGTCGATCATTCCTAAGCATTTTGTTGTTAGGAAATCTGACAGTTTCATCATTAAGACGATTCTCTTGCAGAAGAGCAACATCAATGTTGTTCTCTACAAGAAACTCTTGAAACTCAAATCTATTCTGGAGAAGGCCATCATATGACATCCTTGCCTGTGTTCTTCCTCCGTTTGCATGGAAAAATCTCTGGTTGTGATATTCCGTGCTAGTGGAAGAGCTTTTTTCTCACCGTTCAACTTGTGTAAGCAAGCCACTGATTCCGGGGTGATCACCCTTTCAATCAGCTCAGCTTTCATGTCATCGCATGACAGGAACTCAGGAACGCCTTTGGAGGCGACCATTAGTTTTTTATCTTCAGGAAGAGAAAATGTATATACGGGAAGGGTTATTTCGATCCCTGAAGATGCTCGACATTTTTCGATAGTAGTCAGGAAAGTTGGGACATATTATTATACCGTCAAAGACATTTCTTGCCGAGTGAAAGACTTTTATATTGTTAGACTTGAACAGTTAGTTGACTGTCCCCCAGTTATTCTTGTCCCTAACAGTGATAGGAGGAACCTGTTGTTTTTTCAGCGTTCGTGGTATCTGATCCGTTGGTAATTGAACAGTGTCGTTGGTTACGTCCATATTGGTGTCATAGTCGGTTGAATTTTGAATAACTTTAGAGTTTCCGATGGGTTCGGGTTTGTTAGAACCCTCTGTGGAATTTGACTTGGAGTAATTTCTAGGCACGTGTCCGAAATGCCCCAATTTATTGGAAGTTCTAATATTAGATGAATTTTGATCAAAATTTGGCACTACGACTAATCTGGATATTCTACGCAAGCCTGAATTAGATGAAAATAGTTTCAATATACCCTTGGGGGTGGCAGTGAGGCTAACTCGTTACGTTTGTGCTTATTTGGGGCTGGAGTTCTGTCAGCTCCGACATCACACTTTTTCGTTGAAATGAGGTTACTAATGATTGGAATTCTTACGGGGTCTTCGCTAAGGGAGGCAAGCAGGGTTTCCAGCACCTCCAGGAGATCGGCTTTCGAAAGAGAACCGATCCCTGAAAGCACTGACTCCTTTGGAGCCAGACTACTATTTTCAGTTGATATTTCGAGTTCTACTGAGTAGGTTTCTTGGGGTACCTCCAAATTATGTGGTGGATGGGGGTTTCTTTTCTCAGCGTCTGGTACAAGACCGTCGGTGATTGAAGAAATAAGCTTGAATTCGCTAATTATTCACAGAGCAAGTTCTCATGGTGCTGTCCGGAACTTTGCAGGGCCGAACTGGTCCAATTGATACATTGGGCAAACTGAACAGTTTGAAAAATAAACAAAAACGAGAAAAACGACAACACACCACTCTGCAACAGGACATGACTTCGAATTTGAGGATACCCGTATACTTGATTACAAACTATTACAAACGTCACATCGGAAAGATGATTTTTATAAAAAAAAACTCTAAGCATATCAATTTCAGAACAATCGTCCAACAAATTGGCCAGTGTTATAACAAAATAATCAGTTTCATTTCATATTGTTGGAATTATTAATATCAGTTGGTATTGTGAAATCTGTTATTTTCGTGTATATATCGGTTATTGAGTGTAGACGTCATAAAAGTACACGTGCACGTATTTGAACGTGTAACCAAAATATTCCTAGGATTTGGGTGTTGTTTTCTGTTAATGACATGCCATCAGATGTTCCATTTACTAGTTTGTATATTTCGTGAGAAAAAACTGTGACTACACTACATGATTATTTCCGATCCATGTACTCTCAGCTACTTCATACAATTTACATAACTCACATAGAGGTGAGCTTAAACTTTGTACCATAGTCCCAAACCTATTCAATCTTTGATAAAGAAATTTAAAAAAATCGAAACGTTAGCAACGAAGAAATATTGTCTCATTCCCCACATCCACTTTACCAATCCACTGAATGTTTGGTATAATACTAAGCATAGAAAAGGAAGTTGAGTATGGAGTCCTACAGGAAATTGGGTATTGGGACCCATGCTCCTCACAGCTTTCATAAATAATCTACTATGAATAGTTCTGGAGACATATTCAGGTATGCAGATGACACTGCTAATTTTCACCAAGCAGAAAACTGGGAAGATCTGAAAATGAAAGCTTAAAGTGGCCTGACTCAAATTGAGACACGTTTCAATCAAGAATTACTAACAATTGATACAGAGAAAACATACCCCATAAAGAATAATTTACCCCAGTTCAAAACCTTAAAAATTAGTATAACTCTTCCATGAAAATAGCAAATGAAATGAAATATTCAGGACATTCATATCAATAATGTAACGGAAATACTAAGAACTATGTTATACAAATTCAAGTATCTCAGCGAAATATTAGACACTCATCTCAGAAAAAAAAATATACGCGGCACTCGTTGAATCCAGAGTTCAATATGGAATTCTAGCATGGAGTGGAAAACATACAAAAATGTTTCCTACAAATTATCCTTGAGAAATAACCTACTTACTCAACTGAAGATCTCTATACAGACTCTGAAGTATTAAGTGTCAGACAAATGCAGTTCTCGAATCTCATAATTTATATACACGATCACATACATTCATCAAATAGTATCGATCACCCATATTCAATACGGAAAAAAACCGAACATTTTGTAAAAACACCTATCCTAACGAAAAAAGTCGATCGAAGGTGTTACAGATATCAAGCATTGAGATCATTCAATTTTCTTCCTGAAGCACTGGAAAATTATGTTCTTACAATAAATGCAAAAAATCTACTGCGGAAAAAACTGAAGAGATTTATACTTGAAATGAATCTATACACTATCAATAAGTTATATGTATGTATATCAAGACTGTATTCATACTTACTATGTAATTTTCAATTATTGTATTGTACAACATTGAAGACACCACGCACAACTCCGGCTTTCGTGGTATCTTTCAACGTTTATTCGGGCTTCTTTATAAATCATGAATCATTTGTGTTTTACCAGGTACAACCCTGAATGTACGTTATTATCATTATTATTATATTTTTATTTTGCATTCTGGACCAAAATGATTATCTATGAACTGAATCCGAGTATTGAGGCTGAAAATGATGCATTTCAAATCAAAATTAAAAAAATATATCACCATGTTGATGTCAGGAAATGCATTACCGTTTCACTGGACTGAATTCTGCATACATTTCACTTGCTATATAGACAAACGCATTCCCTAACTACATATATAACTAATAACCAAATTTTCCATTTCCAGAAGTTGTCCTTCGGAAAGTGAACCCATACCAAAGGAATCCAGATCTTATTAGACACTGCGGTACTTGTTGCCAACTTTTTTGTTTGTTAATGTTGGCCCCTTGTGCCGGAGTCTACTCTGATTTCACAGCACTTCCGGAAGCAACGATTACTTCCAAGATTTTAGCGATGATTTCAGTGGTATAATGGCAAGTTACATGACTGCTTCATTTTTGAACAAGTAGACATGGTGCTTGACTTACACCACTGGAATACAAATCAACGAAGGCATCACAGCATGTTGGGGTGAGTCTGATGAAAATTCCATATCTGATAAATATAACCAATATTCTGATCTGATAATTTCTATAATTGATTATGGAAAAAAACTGTAAATGAACGAACTATATTCTGGAGAAAATTTATGATAATGTCACACAATGATGATGAAAAGATTTCTAATGCTCCAGGAAAAATCATACGAAATATTGTAATAAAAGTCCAATCAATGGCCTAATTTGACCCAACAAAAACTGTAATACACCTGATATTTTCGATTCAAGATTCAGGAAGTATAAAGTATCCATTGAGTAGTTATTCACTATGCCACGGAGCTAAAAAAATATCCAAAAACTCTCTGAATTCACATATTTTGAGATATAACTCCAGGAGTATTGGAGATATGGAATAATGTCTAATATAATATACAGGGTGAGTCAACAGGATTCCCGTGGTTCATTGTTCCTTAATGTATCACTATTCCGATTTCTTATATTTTTTTGTTGAAGGGACCTTCCAAAATACTTTTCATTCATACAGGATGCATCATTGATGCGTGGCTAACCAAAGTTATTCTTTTTCAAATGGAACACCCGGTATATTTTCATATATTCTGATCGGCTGTTCCATTGGCTGCTCAACGATTTTTTCAATTTTGAATTCCGTTTCGGCGTTGCCAAGTTATTCGAAAGAAATATATTTTGTAGACTTCTTCTCGAAAAATTACCTTTTTCACATTTCGAAATAATAATAAAGATAATTGGGGAATCGTTGGTTGGTCGATATGATGATGTTCATAGAATACCAAGAATTTGGAATAAATTGTACAGGATGTTCGAGACAACAACACAAACTAAGCCATTTCCAAACATCGGTATTTTGATTTTTTCAAATGGAACACCCTGTATATTTTCATTCAAATCAATTCCTTCTCAAAGACTCTACACTCTTCATCCCCGATGTCATGTACCTTAAACAACCTGTTTCCGAGATATGCTGGTTTAAAGGAATTGTTCAATCTCAAACCAACAATTCTATAGATTTTTTCACCTACATGTTTGTTCATGGAAAATACTGATACTGAATGATGTTTCAATTATTTTTTTCCATCTTCTAAAGCATTATTGGCAACTCATGAATAACTAGCATAGCAAAAGAAATTTTCAAATGTAACTATTTTTTCTAGTTTAGTTATCCATGACTACCGCTGAGAAAATTACTATCGGAATTTATAAATATAGGTAACTGTCAAACTACAATCCAGTTGTGTTAAAAATTATTGTGGCATTATGGATTATCGTTAAGAGGACATGGTTAAAATAGTGTATTCTTTGGGGGAAAGTGATGGTAATTGCTTACTGACATCTAGATTATACGAACAAAAGTTTCCTTCGAGATCTCAAAACAAGATTTGAGGAAACCGAAAAAGTATTTAACACAAAGTTTGAACGTGCTTGTCCTGTAACGGATGATGAATATTCTCTTGATATTGCATTGCATATTACCGAGAATCCCCATGTGAGTACACGTATTTTGAGTAGGGAGTTGGGAATATCTCGAAGTAGTGTTTCTCGGATGGTGAGAAAATGCAATTAACATCCATATCATATGGAATTAATGCCGGAGCTGACTGAGAGAGATTTCCAAAGCGAATGCGGTTTTGTCAATGGGGTGTAGATGAAATCAACCAGGAACCTGAGTTTTTTGAGTATGTTCTATTTTCGGACGAAGCCACGTTATACAATGGCCATGTGAATCGGCATAATATGCACTATTATTCAACTGAAAATCCTCATTCTGTTAGATATGTCAATCACCAACAACGGTGGTCACTGAATGTTTGGGGAGGTATGTATCATTGGACGGCATGTAATTGGGCCCTTTTGTTTTCAACGGTCATCTCGATGGAAGAAAATATCTAAGATTTCTGCGAACTCAGTTATCAAATTTATTAGATGATATTCCATTGGCAATAAGGCAGAGAATGTGGCTACAACAAGATGGCGCGCCTGCACATTACCACACTGATGTGCGGAAATACATTGACAATGACTTTCTTGAAAAATGGATAGGTAGGGGAGAGCCAGTTCAGTGGCCTCTGAGGTCACTGGACCTTACAAAAATTGATTTTTTTCTATGGAGATACATTAAATGGGTTGTCTATCAATCTCTGCCTGCAACTCCTGAAAATATGAAAGCAAGAATTCGTACTGCTTTCAGGGAAATTTCAGAGGACAAAACATGCTCCGCAACATAACAATGTATTGTGAAAATCTAGGTTAAAAAAACAATACTGCCAGGAGGGTGTTCAATAGGAGTCTTTTTCCTGGAGACAGAGCCCGTGCAGATGAAACAAATTGATGGGTTATAAATGCAAGGAATCTCAATTCATTATGGATATTTTCCAAAATTGTTCGAGTAAAAAGCCCTGAGCTCCTACCAATATTTGGTGAGAACGGAGATTGCTACGACGAATAGTACATGAAGTCAACGCACTTACTGAAGATGCAATGAATATGTTGTTGTTCATCATTATAACCTACTAACAATCAACAACAATGTAGAAATTTATAAAATGGAATGTACTCACATAAAATCTGAAAAAAAAAATAATATCCACTGACGCATTGAAAAAAAAAATGAAAAAACAACAGAAGAAAAAACGGAGAGAAAAATAAAAACAAAAGAAATTATGGGTTTATACAGCAGTATACATCTATACAAAAGTAATTATTAATGGAAATATATTGAGAAAAATTAAAAATGAAAAAACAAAAAATGAACCTCAGAGATTTATCATAATGTCCAACACTAAAATCAATATATGTATATAAATAATAATATATGTATGTTAATCATGTTTATATATTCATATATATATATATATATATATATATATATATATGATTTTATTGAACTTGCTTCCCTCAGTGAATCAATTCTTCGCTTTTGCTGAAATAGGCAGTTGCAGTCTACGAACTCACCATTGAAAATGCTTCAGATGACTCCCCCTTCAGAAAACATGCTCCAAAACATTACAATTGATTTTTAAAATCAAGATTTAAAAAACAATCATACCAGGAGGGTATTCCATAGGAGTCTGTTCCCTGAAGACAGAGCCAGAGACAGAGAATTAAATTGGTAGGTTAGAAATGCAATAAAATCCCAATCCATTATGGATAATGCACTGAGCTCCTACCAATATATGGTGAGAACGGAGGTTGCCACGACGAATTGTACATGAATAGAAAAGTTTGTAAAAATGAAAATATATCGACAAAAATTAAAAACGAAAACACGAAGAATGAAAAAGTTAAAGATTTATCATAATGTCCTTTTTCTATCTCATTTATTTCAAGATTATTAGTTGTGGTTATTTCATTGGTTCCCGGTGCTTTTCCCATATTCGTTTTTATTATTTCTTTCCGCATATCTGTTATTATTATTTTCTTCGTTTCCTTCATTGTTCTGTATACCCTCGTGGTTTCTGTTTTCTTCATATATTTGGTCACCTTGCAATTTCACAAGATATCATAGTCATCTCATTTTTAAAGTACGTTACTTTCCTTATCTCTTATATTCTAGATCATTTTTTTCCAATAATTTTCTTTTTTTTTTTAATTTTTTTTTGTGATTCTTTATTTCTTTTTTTCTTTAACTTCTTTGCTTTTATTCCACCGCTCTGTTACTATTTTCATCGATACCAAATTTCTTATGCTGCTGTTTTGGTTTTATTTTTGAATTCCGCTCTTTTTTCTCTATTGTAAACTTTTTGTGACTTTTTCCTCATTGATTCATGATATTTTCCAGGCTTACATGAGGATATTTTTTCATTAGTAATATTCATTTATTCTTGTTGTTTCATCTCTTTATTAACTTGCATCTTCTGTAGGTAATGGTCACTACTAATTTCTCCCTCTATATTTACTCTTACATCTTTGACACTCGCATGAATTCAAATTTTTGTGAAAATCGTAGTGAAGTGTTCTTTAGTTCACTTCAATTATGGATTTCCATCAAGTATCGGCCGCATCAATTCAAGATTGTGGTAAAATACATGAGGACGATTGGAAAAATAAAAACTTTTTAACAAAAAATTAAACCGACAAAATACGGAACTGGAAAGTAAAAAATAAAATAAACCTTCTTAGTCTCAATAACTGAGCTCCTAAACTAATGTAAGTAACTAATTTTGAGTCGGCGCCAAACAAACATGCAAATGAATTAGATAAGGCGTAAAATGATGGCCTCGAGTTACGCGGTGACATTCTGAGAATTTTTTTGGAGTAATTCAATGATCTTTGTTGATTGTTCGTTTGGCGCCGACTCAAAATTAGTTACTTACATTAGTTTAGGAGCTTAGTTATTGAGACTAGGGAGGTTCATTCTATTTTTTACTTTTCATTTCCGTATTGTGTCGGTTTAATTGTGACAGATGAAGGAGAACAAAAATGATGACATTAGCGATCTGTCATTGTCAACTACATATGTGTGCCAATGTCCACAAGTGAAAAATCAATCATTTCCTATTTTTCTACCCTTAAGGGTGTATTATTTCAGATATGATCAACAATGAGGTATACCCTATCTATTAAAAAAAGAATCATCCAAATCGAAGAACCCAGTACAAAGTTATGCCTGACAGAATCGGTTAACGGACCAGAATTCAGAGGGTGAGTGATCAATATCCTTCATTTTGCTAACTTTAGGAAAGGATTTCATTTTCCAAATTTGGATGGGACCAACTCCGAAGAACACCCTATCCACCAAGAAAAGAATTATCGGAATCGGACGTCTCAGTAAAGAGTTATGCGTGATAATACATAAAAAAAATATACACGACGACTAGAGAACCACCTCCCTTTTGGTTTTGTCGGTTAAAAAACATTTAGTTGGGTTAAGAGTTACCAGAACCTCAATATTTTAGTGCAGTGTATCAAGCACATAACTTTGGTTTTCGATGTGTTCCTGAAATTACTCGAAATTACTCGACGGGCACACTGATATCTTGATCTTCCACTCTCTGAAATATTTTTGCTTTGATTTTTCTTTCGACGTATGGAAGGTTGTATGAAATTTCGTTTATTTTTCGCACAAATACCGTTAATTTTGTTCCAGAAAATGCACAAATCATATGCACTCATTCTATATGGATCTATCGTGGTATCCAGCAGAACTCAAATTTGAGGATTTTGCGGCAACATAACACAGAGAGAGAATGCTGTTCAAAATCATAATCGATGAATAATTCAGTTATATATAATAGATTGAATAAACATGTTATTATTGTGGAAATGTTGCAAATTCTATTTGTATGGTCCATTTTCAAAACCTTTTATATATTCATTTAATTATGTACACATCGAATCCCATGTAAATGGTGATGTTCAGCTTGGATAATGTATTTGTATCGATATTGAATTGGAAGAATGGAATATGAATATGCTGATGAGATTGGACATATAAACTATTTTTCGATTGGGTTCAGCTGGTTTATGGTGAATGAACATGATTATCACACTTCACTCCCTACAACATTAATGACGGAAAGCTTCTGTTTGTTGAATTTTCTGGGTACCAAAAATGAACAGGAACATCAGATCAGTAACTTTTGTCTAGGAACATACTTGCCAACAAATTATCCATAGGTTCATCGACATGATTTGCTAACATCTGCTCGTTTGCATTAGGTGTGAGCATTGCATGTTGTAGATCCAATGAGATTTGAATTCATTCGGAATAGAATTATTCATATATTGCTGTTAAATCCCAGAATAACTTCCGTTTCATTTGTGTTATCATCTGAATACTCTGAATGATGGAAAATAAATTATATGAGGAATTTGGAGAATAACCGAAAGAGTGATGATTATGCAGCAATGACTACAATATTCCAATGGATATGAAGGTCAAATTTACTGCATTCACTAAGACAGACATTTGTAACGCAAACTCAAAAAATACTGCAACTGGCCCTGGAGACATTACTCACAGTCGTTACTCAAGAGTATCGAAACGGAAGAAATTGCCTGACACCAAAACAAAAAAACAAATAAAGGAGAAAATAAAGACGGTAGAGGGAAAGGGTTGTCAAAACTAAACAATGAATAAATATGGAGTGGAACAGAAATGTGGGCAACATATGAAGAAATATCCAGAAAAAAGCTAATTATAACAATGCTTGTTTCTCAAATAGAAAAAACGTCAGAAAATTCCAGGAAAGTGGGAAAAAATTAAAAATGTGGGAAAAAAATGTCATGAACTAATTGACTTTATGAATAACTAGAAAATCACTTCATTAAAAATTTTACGGAATTCTCAACTGTATTGGTAAGCCATGAACCCATGGAATTTCTACTAAACCCGTTCACAGAAAAGAACACTAACAATTCTATATTCAGGGTGTTTCTCAATAACTTTTGAACTACAGGGTGCTGAAATTAAAAAAAAAAAAATTTTGGTAATGATAAATTTGGTATGACCCTAGATATTTTTGTGAAACGTAGTACACATAGAAAAATCGAATTTAAACGGTTTTCTTCACATAAAGGATTCAATATAAAATTGAACCAGAGAAAGGTAGATCTCAGGTGAAAAACAACTACTTTCCTGGCAAATACCACGCAGAACGTTGAATGATATTCACCTGAAAATCCATGCATACTTCCATATAATATCAATGGACATTGAATGCAAATGTTTCTTTCTGATAAGCTCGATTATGTTTAATTTATGTCGTGTTCACCTAACAATCCGCATACCGGTTCCAGGCTTCTTGGCCCTCATCAGTACGGAGTAGTCAACCAGCCAAAGGTCAAAAGAACTCTGGCTGAAGTGAGACACAACGTAAACAAACCATCATCGATCTTGTAACACCTATAGGTACGCCGGAAAAGATAAACTTTAACTGGCGGTACCTAGTGACAGAAAGAAACACTCCGGAAAATCTCCCACCTCGATAGGTTTCTAAATAAAAGATTCCTTCTCAGTAGGAGTGGCAAGCCCGTCTAGCATATAGTGAGAGATAAGTGCCATGTGAAGTGGAATGAATAGAAAAATCGAATTTAAACGGTTTTCTTCACATAAAGGATTCAATATAAAATTGAACCAGAGAAAGGTATAAGCTCGATTATGTTTAATTTATGTCGTGTTCACCTAACAATCCGCATACCGGTTCCAGGCTTCTTGGCCCTCATCAGTACGGAGTAGTCAACCAGCCAAAGGTCAAAAGAACTCTGGCTGAAGTGAGACACAACGTAAACAAACCATCATCGATCTTGTAACACCTATAGGTACGCCGGAAAAGATAAACTTTAACTGGCGGTACCTAGTGACAGAAAGAAACACTCCGGAAAATCTCCCACCTCGATAGGTTTCTAAATAAAAGATTCGTTCTCAGTAGGAGTGGCAAGCCCGTCTAGCATATAGTGAGAGATAAGTGCCATGTGAAGTGGAATGAATAGAAAAATCGAATTTAAACGGTTTTCTTCAAAAAGGATTCAATATAAAATTGAACCAGAGAAGGTAGATCTCAGGTGAAAACAACTACTTTCCTGGCAAATACCACGCAGAACGTTGAATGATATTCACCTGAAAATCCATGCATACTTCCATATAATATCAATGGACATTGAATGCAAATGTTTCTTTCTGATAAGCTCGATTATGTTTAATTTATGTCGTGTTCACCTAACAATCCGCATACCGGTTTCAGGCTTCTTGGCCTCATCAGTACGGAGTAGTCAACCAGCCAAAGGTCAAAAGAACTCTGGCTGAAGTGAGACACAACGTAAACAAACCATCATCGATCTTGTAACACCTATAGGTACGCCGGAAAGATAAACTTTAACTGGCGGTACCTAGTGACGAAAGAAACACTCCGAAAATCTCCCACCTCGATAGGTTTCTAAATAAAGATTCCTTCTCAGTAGGAGTGGCAAGCCCGTCTAGATATAGTGAGAGTAAGTGCCATGTGAAGTGGAATGAATAGAAAATCAATTTAAACGGTTTTCTTCACATAAAGGATTCAATATAAAATTGAACCAGAGAAGGTAGATCTCAGGTGAAAAAAACTACTTTCCTGGCAAATACCAGCAGAACGTTGAATGATATTCACCTGAAAATCCATGCATACTTCCATATAATATCAATGGACATTGAATGCAAATGTTTCTTTCTGATAAGCTCGATTATGTTTAATTTATGTCGTGTTCACCTAACAATCCGCATACCGGTTTCAGGCTTCTTGGCCCTCATCAGTACGGAGTAGTCAACCAGCCAAAGGTCAAAAGAACTCTGGCTGAAGTGAGACACAACGTAAACAAACCATCATCGATCTTGTAACACCTATAGGTACGCCGGAAAAGATAAACTTTAACTGGCGGTACCTAGTGACCGTTTAAATTCGATTTTTCTATTCATTCCACTTCACATGGCACTTATCTCTCACTATATGCTAGACGGGCTTGCCACTCCTACTGAGAAGGAATCTTTTATTTAGAAACCTATCGAGGTGGGAGATTTTCGGAGTGTTTCTTTCTGTCACTAGGTACCGCCAGTTAAAGTTTATCTTTCCGGCGTACCTATAGGTGTTACAAGATCGATGATGGTTTGTTTACGTTGTGTCTCACTTCAGCCAGAGTTCTTTTGACCTTGGCTGGTTGACTACTCCGTACTGATGAGGGCCAAGAAGCCTGAAACCGGTATGCGGATTGTTAGGTGAACACGACATAAATTAAACATAATCGAGCTTATCAGAAAGAAACATTTGCATTCAATGTCCATTGATATTATATGGAAGTATGCATGGATTTTCAGGTGAATATCATTCAACGTTCTGCGTGGTATTTGCCAGGAAACTAGTTGTTTTTCACCTGAGATCTACCTTTCTCTGGTTCAATTTTATATTGAATCCTTTATGTGAAGAAAACCGTTCAAATTCGATTTTTCTATTCATTCCACTTCACATGGCACTTATCTCTCACTGTAGTACACATCTTGTATGCATCAAAAGGCATTTTCTGCTGTACAACATGATTTTTTATTATTTCCAGTGGCGATCGTGCGGGATTTGCACTGAATCATTTTGAAGAAAAAAGTGATGCCACTGCTATTTCCCAAAGTATTTTTTTTTAAATACCCATTTCTTTTTCCCTTCTAGGCAAACATGTTTTCCAAATGTCTTTTCGTTTGACGTACGGTTTTCGCATAAATAATAAAATTCATTCATTTGCACGTTGTTATGGAATTAGGAATTAGAAGGTAAAAAGTAGATTTTATTTTATGAACATAAACACAAAATTAACAATATTATTAAAAAACATCCATTTTACGAATTCTGAGTTTGCAGATATGCCTTACATGTGTGGGCTTGCTGATGGAAAAGCCCCGAAAGCCAGGTGGTATTATGAAGACCGCTTCTCAAATAGAAATATTCCGGATGCATGAACATTTCCAAACATTCATTGACGGTTGTGCGAAAAAGGGAGTTTTGAACCAAACAATCATAAAGGAACTAAAACCCTGAACACCAGAGGTCGCAAAATTCTCGAATTTGATTTGATATTGGAATGTCTAATGGGGATCCAGAGATACGGGAGAAAGTACACCCGAATATTTTCAACTTTAAACAGTCGATGATAATTCCTTGCTGAAGAAACGATTTTAAATGTCTTCGGATCTATTTCCACTAACCATACTGCATTGATCATTAGGGAAAATGCTATTATGGTCTGTTTGATTTATTCATACAGTCGACTTCCAGTGGTGTATACTTAATGGTGGTTGAATAATGAAATGTCAAGCTTTAATATTCCAATAATGATATCAGATCATTAACCTTTGAAGGCTATGACAGTGAATGTTTACAACATTTTTGGTACAGAAGGTTGGAGGTCAACAGGTTTTCCGATAGTAGCGATACCACGAGTGATGAATTTCATTTATCTCACGTAATGCGGCTATAGTCGATGGGTCCTTAGATTTTCCTATCCTCATTGAAAAAAATGAATTGAATCATTCTAATATTTGATTAGGAAAATACAGAGGTATCAAATAACTCTCGCAGCTCTTGGTTTGTTGAACAGTTTTCATGATTCCATTTATATGATGAAAACAAAATCGAGGACTAAAGTGAGGTATCGTCTGATAATATCAATATTATCACATGAATAATTCAACACCAGGCGAGACAATGCGAGAATATGAAATTTGTTTTTCTCCATTCAGTACATTATGAAACTTCATTTTATTGGCCCATAGTTGGTGTTACATTATTCAGTACCAGCAGACCCGACATACGTTGTCTTGTCCAAATTTCTATATGCCCTAAATTTTTTCCTGAAAACTTTTTCTGTTTTTTTTTAGGTTGAACCTTTGACTCAGCCCGCTTCCCGTTGTCCCGTTTTCCCGTTTTCCCTTTATCCCGTTTTTTCCTTTTCCCGTAATGCCGTTTCCCGTTATCCCGTTTTTTCCCGTTATCCCGTTATCCCGTTTTCCCGTTAACCCGTTTTCCTGTGATTCCGTTTTCCTGTTATCCCGGTATTCCTTTATCTCGTTTTCCGTTATCCCGTTTTTCCGTTCGTTATCCCGTTTACCCGAAAAACATTCTTGTAATTCAGTACTACGTACACTTCATCTTGATTGATTCCAATCGTATTTCATACTCTGAGAGATTTTTTTAAAGAAAACAAATACAAGAATTCGAATCATTCCACGATTTAACTACTACTTCGACTTTTTCCGAATCAATTTGTGAGAGTCTTGTTCAAAAAATATATCTATCATTTATCGTCCACTCGCGACTTTGCTCTTATGGACTTTCCAAGCGATATATTCGGAATTTTCCAAAGTCAAATGCCATATATTTAACTTCCAGAAAAAAGAAATGAACAATGGAAATCAGTACTTATTTACAATTTCCATTTGTGCCAGACTGTAAGTGACGTTGTTTGTTAATTTGGAGGGGTTTTATTTCCCTAGAGTGTAGTTGTAGATTACATTCTGCACTGAGACCACGGAAAATATTTCGTCTACAGAGCTTTCCTCTTGAGATAAACTAAGCGGTGTTTTCCACCCCATAGGAAAATTAAATCGACCACGGTTATATAGTTGAGATGTGAAAGGAAAAATTAACTCATTTCAGCGTTTTCACATTCAGGCGATTATTGTGAGATAAAGTTTTTATTCGTAAACAAATTCGATATTTTGATATGAATCGATTATATACCACTTATAGAGTCCAAAACAATTCGAAAATGAAAAATTGAAATCTGTATGTGCGACGGGGACTTGATAAATGATGAATACAATTATGGGGTGATCCAGAAATACGTGGTTATTTTCAAGACCCCATGCACATTTCGAAACTATTTTTGATGCTTTTTCTATGTAAGACCTCACGAATATAGTTAGAGTCGGATAACTGAACCTGTATATGATCGAGTCGTAGAATATCAGTCGAACTGTGGAGTCTTGGCATGCTTTTGCAGAGTACGGCGCTGCGATATTCTTGATTTGTTCCGGATCTTACTTATATTTGTTAAACACTGGATGCATACATTTTCGTGCTGAAAATGTGGGAGAATTATGCGATCGCTGAATTGAAGCACCAATAATGTTTTTATGCTCCATATGTGCGAACTAGTTGATTTGTTATCACGTTGAGCAATGTTTATTATTCAATAGGATGTATTCATTTCAACTCTGATGAATTTGAGACTAGTAACCCGTCTTTCGTAATGAAGTTTAAAACCATTATTTTCGAGGTCTACGCCAATATATTATCTGCTTTTGGATATTATAAACTGTAATGGATTTTCTTTCGGTGGCTCCAAACCAAATATTATACTTAATATTGTTTTTCATGAATGTTCGTTCAAGGGTTGTTACCTGATTTTGCATGTCTCGACTTTTTCATCTAGATCCTTGAGTTTATGGGAAAAATTGTCGATTTCATCGGAGTGGTAGGTCTGGTGAAGTGGCTGAAATCGTTCTTCATGGGTGGGACATACCAAGTTGAGGTCAACAATTGTCTCCCAGATTCGGGAGTAACTGGGGCCAGCGTTCCTCAGGGGCTCTGTACACGTCATAATACCCAAGAGTGAACACGTAAACATCTCCCTTCACCTGATGATACGGCCTTACTTTCATCTTCAGCCGACCATCTGATGGGTGTCGTTTATTTGCGGAATGCATAAGACCTCCAGCAGTGGTATCTGTAGTGGAAAATGAAGGTAAATCCTGACAAAACGCAGGCTATCTCGATGGGTCGCAAGATAATAATAAACAGCAATAGTAAACTTTGCCTCAAAAATAAGATCATGATCTATAAAATGGTGTTTAGGCCTGTCGTTTTGTATGGCTCAGCCGCCTGGGGCCAGACCTGCAGAACGAGCATTCGCGTCTTGGATCGGGCGCAAATGAAAGTTTTGCGTATGATAACGAACGCTCCGTGATACTTAAGGACTTAAATCTGCCTTCCATCAGAAGTATCATTAGAGAACGCCATCGGAAAGTATTTGATTGTGCAATAGCTAACGAGAAACTTATTCAGCTCCTCTTCATTATTCATCACGTATAGTTTTGAAATATCAGTCCAGTTTATCCAGCCCGAATTTGTTCATGATACATGCTCGCTTTCGTTATCGTATAGGAATACATCGTACGCCATCGCTCGGATCACTCACAATTTATTATAGTATGATACATGTGGACGATTGAAAAAACAATATTTGGAGGGTTAACAGTTACCAGAACCCCGATATTTCAGTGCAGTATATCAAGCACATAATTTTATTTTTCGATATCTCATAAGGAAAAATCAAGAGAGTAGAATTTATACGAATGAGGTAGGGACACTCACAATACCATGTGTTTCTGAAAATAGTCGACGGGGTAGACTTATATCTTGATCTTCCACACTCTAAAATATTTTTTCCTTTGATTTTTCTTTCGACGCATGGTTGTATGATATTTGTTGATATTTATTCTCCGCACAAAGCTTCACATACCGTTAATTTCGTTCCAGAATATGCACAAATCATAGGCACTTATTCTATGTGGATCCATTGTGGTATCCAAAAGAACAGTGAATTTGAGGATCCTAGCAACACAACAGAGAGAACGCTCTTCAAAATCATAATCGATGAATAACTCATTTATATAAAATAGATCGAATAAAAAATCTGACAATGTTATTGTGGAAATGTTGCGAATTCTTTTTGTATGGTCCATTTTCAAAACATTTGCAATATTCATTTAATTATGTATACATCGAATCCCATATAAATGTTGATGTTCGGCTTGGAGAATGTATTTGTATCGATATTTGGATTAAATTGTGAGAATGAAATATAAATTTGTTGATGAGATTGGACATATAAACTATTTTTCGATTGGGTTCAAGTGGTTAATGGTCAATCAATCAGATAATCACACTCTACAACATTAATGACTGAAAGCTTCTGGTCGTTGGTACCAGAAAATGATTACGTTTTAAGAACATCAGATCAGTAACTATTGTCTGGGAACTACTTGCCAACAGATTATCCATAGGTTCATCGACATGACTTGCGAACATCTGCCCATTTGCATCAGTTGTGAGCACTGTGTGTTGAAGATCTAATGAGATATGAATTCATTTGGAATAGAATTATTCATCTATTGTTGTTAAATCCTAGAATGACTCTTTCATTTCATTTGTGTTTATTTCATCGTGAACAACCTGAACGATGGATTCAGTGAATGGAAATAGATTCTTTGAGGAATTTGGAGAATAACCGAATGGGTGATGTTATGCAGCCATGACTACAATATTCCAATGGATATAAAGTCAAATTACTGCATTCACCAAAACAGACATTTGTGAAGCAAACTCTAAACATCACTCACAGTTCGTTACTCAGGAATGTCGAAACGGCAGAAAAAGGTTCGAATAGAAAAATATGCCTGACACAAAAAAACAAATGAAGGAGAAAATGGAGACAATAGAGGGGAAAAAAAAAAAAAAAGGATTTGAAAATAAAAAAACAAAAAAAGATGGAAGGAAAGTAGAAAAAAATTAGAATGGAAGTAAAAAAAATGTCATGAACTAACTGACTATAGGAATAATTGGAAAATCACTTCATTAAAAGTCTAACGGAACTCTAAACTATATTGATGAAGACCAGCCCATGGAGTTTAACATAAACCTGTTCACAGAAAAATAACACGAATTCTATATATATAATTGAAATCATTCATGGATTGATCGATTGAATAATGAGTGTCAGGAGAGAATGACACTGCGATTTTTTTGATCTTATTCTTTTAAGAAATTCAGTTAATGTAAACATTGGTTTTGCGTACACCCCCTTCCACCGTTGCGGACCACCAGATCGGTTTGATCGGTTCAGTTAGTCTTGAGCGGGTTACCCGTTCTTTGAATTCTATTTGATGAATCATCAAGTCTTCAGAAACAATTTTTGTTTTCGTTTGTATAAAACCAATTTACAGAAGAATATCATTTGCGAATCTAACTATTTGTGTAATAACGTCAAATGTATTGTTGGTCTTATGTACTTTGGAATCGTGAAGACTATTCCCAAAGCATTCTTTCGAAATCGTCCAATAACGCCATGACATATGTTTGTTACGGCATGCTTGAAACTTGAATCTGTAGAGACAAGAAAGTGATCTTCTTCAGTACACTTTTGATGTAAATAAATAGTACAATAATGATGAGGATGGTACCCTCAGCTCGCTCGAAACAGTAGAGGGTGTATGGGACTACAGAAGGATAGAGAAAAAGATCTTCGACACTGTTTATGCAATGAAGCATGGCAAAAAAGCAATTGTCACTCCCTGTACGTCAATTGAAGAAGATCATTGGTGATTCCAAAAACCTGTAAGTGATCGTTTCAATGTTTTTTTGGTGGCATCTGTAACATCTGTTTACTTGTAGTGGAAATTATAGTTCCTACCAATGAATCAATGTATCATCTCATTTGGAAGGCGCAAAAGCAAATCCATCATGGCGGAGCACTGATGTATTCGACAGCAACCATAATTTGAGGTTATTCGGAACAATATAGTTCAACACCCATTGCCCATGTTTATATTGAATGTTGAATCACTATACAGCTGGATATTTTTCAATATTCAATGACTTTCGAAATTGGTATCTTTGAAAACTGTTAGAGACATCGGGCTTGAACATATTCATCCAGAAAGTTTATAATCAATCTTCTAAATTTTTCAGAATATACTCCAAGTTATAGTTTAATTTCGTTTTCAGAGAAGGAAGGTCGACAGAAGATGTAACATATCAATAAAGATCCAGCATCTATAATGCCTTGAATAAAAAGAAACTCTATGAATCTTTGTCGACTTGTCCAAAGCATTTGATACCGACTGCCACGAACGATTATTGAAGGAACTATCAAACTGTGGAACGAGGGGAAAGGTTCATCAGATTTTGAAAGATTACCTTTTAAACCGGGAACCAATGGTCGACATAAACGGAACTATCAGTGACCGTATGACAGTGACATAATGCGTACCACAGGAAACAGTCCTAGGACCACTTCTATTTATTATTGACATGAGTAGTATTTTCAATTTCGAAATTCAGAAAAACATTGTAAGTATTGCTGATGACACAGCTATTATATATGAGTCATATTTTTGGAGAAATTGAAAAACAATAGCAGAAACCGACATTGCTAAAATTGATAAGTAGTTAGTAGTAACGAATACTTACCATTCACCTGATATTCCAGTAGTTTACCCAATATGATGTTACGGAATAAGCGAAATCTCAGAAGACCACTCTAACAAATATCTAGGTATTGTGATTGATTGACACCTGAGATGGGATTTACAAATACAAAATATAGTTTGAAAGTTAAGAGGACTTCTATTCAAAATTAAATACCTGAAAGACTTTCTAGACATTAACCACCTTAAAGTTTTATTCTATGCTCAGTTGTCTTATTGAATCATAGAATTAGGAGATGTTTGGAGAAGTTCAATGTCGTACAACGATGGATACTCAAAATAATACTCGGAAAAAACCCAACTCATTCGAGTGACAGTCTATTCAAAGATGCCATTTCATGATGTGCAACAAGCGTACTGCCTGAATTTATTAGTTGATGTCTAGGAAAATAAAATTCCCATTAAATTGAGTACCATAAGTACCATACCAGAAAAAATATTATGAATTACAAGGTCCAAAGAAACCATGAGGCAACGGTACTCAGATTACCTCGACTTTACAATCATTCACCGAATTCCCTTGAAAAAATCAATAATCCAACCATGTACAGAAGAAAAAATATTGGATTATCCCCATTGAAAGAAAGATGTGTATGATTTTAAAAACCAAATTATTCACCGATTATGAGAAATAGATTGTGTGTATAGAATAATTGATGAAAAACCTTTCAAAAGACAAGCGTTCATTCAAATGCACTAAAAAATTGAAAATAATTGCTTTGGATGTATGACGTATATGTTATTCCGTGAGTTATAGATTCAAAAGCTTCTTGCGAAAAATTTTCAGTTCGAATACAAAAGCGAGAAGCTTTTCAATCTATAACTTACGGATTAACCTACGTCACACATCCAAAGCAATAATTTTTCACTTTTCAGTGCATTTAAATGAAAGATTGTCTTTAAAAAACTTTTTTGATAATTATCTTATTTTGTGCTTTTTAGTACCTGAGTACGCCTTATTATATGCATTTTTTTAAAGCATCGTTATAATGAGGCCTTTTTTCTGTATGTTCTGAGCTATCCAGTCCTCCAATGAGGGGACCATCTAAAGATTAACTCATTCGCCATCTTGGGGTTGTCATCTTCAATTTATGAATTTTAACTGAAAATCAATAATTTTCGACAAAGAAAAACATAATCTGCGACCCCGAAAACCCCACCATCTTGGAGACGCCATTTTGATTTTATGAGTTTTCAAGGAGAATTCTTCTACCCTGAAAACCCCCATACCAATTTTTTATCGAATCGGACCGTAAACCTAAACCTCGTCCACCTTCTTGGAGCGCCAATCTGTTTTTTTCTATAATAAAAATTCCATGAGCCACTTATCAATTCCATAAATTTTGAGAAAAAATTCATAATCTCCGACTCCAAAAACCCCCCATACAAATTTTGAATAGAATCGGACGATAATCACAAAACTCTTCCACCAGTTTGGAGTCGCCATCTTGAATTAATAAATTCTAATGAAAAATTCATAATCTCCGACCCCGTAATCGAAATCGAATATCACCAAACTCGTCCGGCATCTTGGAGCCACCATTTTGTTTTTTTTATAAAAAAAAAATTTAATAATGCATTGTCACTGGAATTGTGAACACCTGCAAAATTTCAGCTCGATCAGATGTCGGCAAGGGCTTCAAAAATGGAATAAAATTTTGAACCGGAAAGAATAACAGGATGACACCTACCAAAATGTGACCAAAAACACATATATGTGCTTATGTATATGCATTTATGCTTTTCTGTAAGTTCTGTTTCAAGTTAAGTATTGTTATATATTAGGCTCAGTACAAGCAATAGTCATGGCACTTCCGTGATCTTCTCTCTGTTTATTCACTTCATAGGAAAAGTGGTGAGGTTCATTTAGTTGTAATTGCTAACGTAAATGAACATTTTTATTATTATTATTAATCGGAATGTATTTTGCAAAGAAATATTGAATAGTGGTACCAGACAAATATACCTAGATTAGTCATTCAGTCCACTTATATTTGAATAAACGCACCAATGTTTTCAGGGAAGAAAGTTTTTTCGTATCTGAAAACAACAAGATCTGGAATGGACCCATAAAATATATTCCCAATTAATTTCTTCTTCAGCGGAGTGATATCATGCCATTTATACATGGTAATGCAAGAAACATTTCATGATAAATATCAGAACGTCAACTTCAATATCTGAGTTTCAGGGATAAGTATTCCGCGCATTCGTGATGTTTGGGTAAAGAAGTAATTCAGTTGCAAAAATACACCCGGATTTGTTTTGATTTATTGCAACTTTAAAAACAATATCATATTGATACTTATCTGAGAATAGTTTTTATGGGAGAATTTTTGACTTTTTTTCTGTACATTTTTGGTGGGGTAAGGTCTAATGAAAGAAACAATAGAATCTCCTGTTAACATACATGTAAATGTCCCTATTAATTTTAAATTTTCATTATCTCTTCGACAAAGAAACCTAGTGTTTACTGCCCTGAAGATAACTTTATAAAAGTCGAAACGTCGGCAATGAATCAATAGTCAGCAATGAATCGATAGTGGCTTCCCAACAAAATTTACAATTTACTGTAATCAGTCACAAAACTTCCAGAAAATAAGACAATGGGTCTCTTATTGTAATCAACTGAATGTTACTAAGTAACATTTCTCTGTGATGAATGATTTTGGTTTCCTGTTCATGACCAACTTGAGTTAACAAATAACTTCGCCTCCGTAATTTTTGGACATTCAATTCTGAATAAACAGTATGTTATTTGAAGAACTGAGTATCAAAATTTGGAAAATATACTCACTGTGTCATACTCTGTATCATTCGGGAATGAATGAAAGAGAACCTGTTCCCTTCCTAGAGTGCTTTTGGAGTATTTCCATTTGTTTTGAGGAAAAGCTGTACTATACACTATTACAATGTTTTTTTTATAAATGAAAATTACTGGATTCAGTGAACTGGGAAGCGGACCAATTCTGGAATGTATAACTCAAGTAATAGGTAAACAACCAATCTAGGAATATGTTAACCATATCCAAGTTGCTGCAATCAACGACTTAATTATATGTATTAACTCCTGAATTTTCATGTTACTTTTCAATTATTGTGTTTGTCTAATTTTAGTATATTTTTCAATACACCACCTATATAGGTAATTTCGTATTGATACCAACCTTCACAAAAATTCAAGCGACACTCATATCAACTTTGTGAATGATTTTTATCCTTAAAACTTATGAGAAAAACAAAAATAATATCCGGTACGTATTAAGAAAATAGGTTGAGGATAGCACAGAAAGCAATAATCGACGGATTCAAAATCTCAATTCATAAGAAACTTGATATCTGATATCAAATATATGAAAATTTTGACGATGTGTTTCGCAATAACAAAATCATGATTTTAGTTTTTTTTCCAATAGCACAACAACCCGATCGCAAAATACTCCAAATTATCCTCAAATGGAACCAATAAAATCCCAATGCAAAAACGGTTATCCTGGATTAAAGCCATTAAATGATATGCTGTGAAAGCAATAAACCCTTACCGCTACCACATAACCTCAATTCATATTAGAACCAGGTTGTTCTCAGTTCTGTTCGTTTCCGTGAAAATATTTGTTGAATTAATGCAACCGGTTATTCATATATGTATGCGGTAATAATATACCAGCATGGTGAAGTCACCTACACATGTATTCATAAGTTGATCATAAAATATTTAAAAAATTACAAAGCACCTGGATTTAATCGCATAAAAGCTGAAATAATATAGAAAATTCTGTAATACATAGCCAAGCCGTTTTCTTATCTTATAAATGGAATATTAGAAGCTGGTACGAAAGTAATAAAGTCATGATTCAATGAAGTGAACTAGTATATTATTTAACGAGCGGTAATGTAGGTCATAACTCACGCAGATGAAGTTTGCAGCACGAGCCGCAGGCGAGTGTTGTAATTCATCAAGTGAGTTATGACCATTACCGCAAGTTGAATACTATACTCTATCTACAACTATCACAATAAATACTGAGATACAGGTACAGAGAATGAACTTAATTCACAAATATTAATAGTAACCTATGAAAAATTTAATTGTAATTACTCATTTTTTTTTATTAATAAAATCAACTGTAAAGTTTGAACAACCAGTAAACTGTGGGACTGAATTATCCAAGTTTATTGTTTCATTTTGGGTTTGTTGCTTATATATTGTTGATGTACTAACTGGTTGAGGTGTTCATAGAACTGTATATTTTATTTGCAGTATCTGTCTTATTCTTTTCGGAATCATCAACGTACCCCTCAGCCACAGTAGTTGATCGCCAACCGCCATGGGGTTTCGTGCCGTTATATCCCCTCCAGCATCGACTAATAAAGTTGCCGACGAGCGGCGAAAACAATGCCCTGTATATAAATTACAGTGTGGTTATTTCAAAAATGTAGCAATGTCTTTTCCCATTGCTCCAAATTTATCAATGCCAATTCTTTGTGAGTGATATTTTCCGTTTTGAAATTTAAAGAATAATATCGTTTGCGATATATCAATAGGTCAAGTTTAATATTTCTCAACTATGGTAAGAAAATTTCCGTAACAGTGAATTTTCTGGCAATTTTGGTTTTGTATTTGGTACACTGACCATAAAAATAGATCCATGATCTTCTGAATCTGTAATTTGCATAAAGTGCAATTCTGCTGCACGACAAGCACCTATAATGCCCATTTTTAAAGCGACCTAAAATAAATTATGTAATTGATTAGATGATAAAAACGATTCAATATTGTGAGATCTACTACCTTTGTCGCCAGATATTTCTCATCAGGAGCTTCATTCATGAAATTATTTAGTTGTTCTGGCCTTAAAGTTTTTGCCTTTTTAGCTAGATGTTTCTCTGATTGACGTTTGAGAAACGCGAGTAATTTCAAATAATTCTCTATATTGATTCCATTATTCATGTTGAGTGTGCTTCTTAGCATGGAGTAGAAAGTCCATAAGAACGATGCTTTATATTTAGTGCTAAGTTCACTAAAATATGCCAAAAGTACATTTTCTGTAAACGATGACTTGATGTTCTTGCTGCTACACCAATCTTGAATATTTTTTTATACACCTTTATATTTGTTTTGGGATTTTTTGGGCAATAAATTCTGTATGATAACATCAGCTACTGTCTTATTTCTGGAGGTGTCCATAATAATTCATCTTCACTATCTGAATCCATCTTTTTCAGCACAAAATTCGGAATAATAAGGTATTAACTTGATTTGAAAACGTCAAAATTATTCAAGTGACATTACTCCCCTCAATAACAATAATGGACTGTTCCCTTTCGGCCAAACAGCTTGTACAGAAGAACAGAGCCACTTTGATATTTGGTTCGTACATAATTCCAAGAATCTTTTCCGATTTATTATAGTGAGTGAGTTATTATAACTCACGTTGTTAGTTATAGATACTATTTATTGCTCGAAAGAAGCTGAATAATCAATATATAATTCAATTGGAGTAGATAAAGGTCTTTACTAAGCAGTTATCGACCATTTCATGTAATAAAAATGAATCTTGATTTTTGTTGGCGCAAAACGTGAGAACGGCGGACGATTTGTGTTTTTTCAATGTTATAGCCCGAGAATGGTTGATACGGAAAAAAAATTAGGAAGTTGCCGAAAATTGGAAAATTCGGGTATGTAAGGAATTTGCGATGGAAAATACTATCGAGTTATTAGTAACCAAAGAGGGAATAGTTCAGCGGTTACACTGTCGCCTACCAAACAGAAGGTCACACAGACTCGTATATAATGGAAAGAGTCAAAGAGAGAGAGAGAGAGAGAGAGAGAGAGAATGTATCATGGAGAGGATATAACGCTGTTTTCTCATGTGACACCTACCGCAAGCTGCGTAAAAGAACTTCGTTCCAATAATTCTAACAAAATGTACAATAGTAACATTGCCAGTAACAACAAAAACTTGTCGAAAAGTTAAACATTCTCAATTGAATATTGAATAGAATAAATTTTCTTCTGAGTTAGGGTCTTTTCAGAATATTTATCAGATGTAGTTCAATGTCCAGCGTGGCTTTAGCCGGGGAAGTAGTTGTTTTCTGTTAGACATTCACAAAAAATAACTTCATTTATCGTGGATTTTTCAATTCACAGAAAAATCTTTCCATTCAATATTTAATTGAGAATGTTTCCCTTTTCAACATGAATACCCCACAAGAGGTTATCTTGACGATGGAAGATAGTGACTTAAGTTTATCTTTCAGTCGCAGATGATTCCACATCTGATTTTATAAACATCCTGTTCATATTTTCTACAAATCAAAAAATTGTCATTAGTGAATTCATTTAACACCGGGCTACTGTCACATTGTTGCAGGTGCTCGATTCTAACATTCAATTTAAATAGAAATTTATTCAGTTTTGATATTTACGATCATTTTTCTTCATAATTTACTTATGTAACCATCATCCATTTTTACCTTTCACGTAGAAAGATGTACCCTTTTTAATTCTGCAATAAAAATGGTGGTTTATATTGAAATATATATCGATATCGTCTTGCCTCTTTCTCGAGATACCTTGTATATTCCTTTCTCACATAAGGAAACAAAAATTGCCGTGTCCGAGATTTTTGTTAAGCTCCAATTCTAATTTTTCATTACGAATGCAACTTAATAAAAAACTTGCTGGAATCATCACCACTCTATCGGACAGAGTAAACAACAAAATATATTAATTTGTTTCAAAAACACGGACACTTTGTCATCCTGAATGTATATACACCTGCTATAAGCTCCACTTCGTGGGTTCGAAGGATTAACTTAACAGGATGTGGTTTGAGTGTTCGACATCTCTTTTAAGTCTCGAAGGAAATAATCCATTAATTGGTTGTACGAGCATCGAAGCTGATGTTGTTGACTAGGGTTCCAGGTGTCAAAACAAGCTGGTTGGAATACTGATAGAAATTGTCCCTTTTCTTTGTTTCTCTGGTATAAACGCTTTCGTTGGGATTAATGCTCATCTATTTTTATTGCACCGTTCCTGAATTTATCCCGTCAATATAATTTTCACCGTTTGATGTGATGTTTGATATACCTGCATATCGTCGGCAAGTGTATTTTCAAGAATTTCCTGCGTTGACTATATGGAATGCAAATATTGAGAACGAAATTGAACTAGAGGCACTGTCTTGAGGAACTTCAGATATCACTCTGGAAACAAACAAAAAATCATAATCGATTTACTCTTTGCAACCGTCTGTTGAGGTAACCTAGAAACCAGGACAAGGTGACACCACTGAAACTCATAAAATGTTGTTTCACCAAGAGGAATCCGAAATTCAAAGCTTTGATCCAATAAATCTGGAATCATGGATCTCATCTAATACAGTGGCAAGAAGTAATCGTATGGAAAGATCGAGTACTTTATTACATTTTTATCTACGAAAATGTACTCCATGCTTCAACGATCATCTGATTTCGATCATCCTCTTCCTATTTTAAAACGAATCAATCTATCATAACCTGTGACAGGCTATGAATGTCAAAAGAACGCTGATTCCAAAGTGTCAATCCAAAATAAACGTTTTTCCATCTTCGTAAAGTGAATTTGCTTCTGTTTTTCTTCCGGTTTTCCTGATGATACTGGAAGTGTGAAATAATTTTTCATCGACAAAAATGCGTCCTAGTGAATGTGATACTACTCTTGCATCAACGTTACAAATGCCTTCTGGTGCTCTGGTGCTTCTGGTTCTCCTTGGAAATTTATTTGGTCACTCTAATTGGCTTGATCCGACTGAAAAAAATTCATCCCAAAACATAGGTGTATTCGATTGATGGAATCATTATATTGCGGTGACAAGATCGATTTCCCTATGCAATGCCAACATTTCATTGATCTGAATATATTGTAATCTATCGAAATAATCTCCAACTCATATCGAATGAACATTTGTTTCAACACAAATATAATATTTATTCGAATCAAACTACAAAAATAGATTGAAGAATATTATATTGGTTGAATTATATGCGTTAGATGGCGAAGCTTTCGCACAACTGACCCTGACTTACATAATGTTACCAAATAGCAAAGCCAACTTCATCGTTGCGTCAAAGCTGAGGCAGGGATACGTCGACCGGACCATCAGAGGAGACAACGAGGCGGCGAAAGCAACGCTGATGTCCCACTGGAGCCCCGACTGACGTGCACTTGGCCCAAAGCCCAAGAAAAAATTCCCGTTCCTGCCAGCCCGGCTCCTAGCCACATCCACAAACCTTCCTGATGAATACGCCAACCAATTGGACGAAACGCCGCTTACCCTCAGATAGCGACACCATTCATCAGGAAAACCAAATCAACACCCAAAACCAACCCAAGAACGATATTGATGCGAACAACCCTCCCGGACACCCATCACCCCCCCCAGGACCAAAAACAAAACCAAACCCCCGACCCCGGACACCCATCACCCCCACCATAAATTTCATTTCACCCCCTACCCCAATCCCATACAACACACAAAAACCGACAACAACAAAAAAAAAAAAAAAAAAAAAAAAATTCCAAAAAAAAAAAAATCAAAATTCAATAAACAACAAAGAATGCAAAAACCCAATAAGATAAATCATCAAAAAAAAGTATCGCACACAAAAATAACGGGAAAAGAAAAACCCAACCATTCAGAATAAAAGAAAAAAAAGAAAAACATCAATAACAATAAACATTCGAAAATATTCGAAAAACAAAAGACAAAACCAGAACTCTGAAGATCACATAAATATAGCTCGAAATTTCACGAATAAGAAAGCATTCAACTTTCTCAGAAAAACACACGAACAGACAGACAAACGAACTAAAAACAAATCCAAACCACCCCACTAATCATGCCTTAATTTTTCAGTATTACCACAAGTATCATAAGAAAAAATTATAAAACAAAATATCAAAACAGGAAATCAAATACTTAGAAATGTAACATTCGTGTGCACTGGTTTTCTGCGGTTTCCCGTAGCACGTTCCTTCAGAACGCCGAATGGCACGAATGAAAAAGGAGGACAAAAAGAGCCGCAGCTCTCCTCACACCCGAACAAAATTTAGCTAAAATCTAGAAATGTCATCACTAGGAAAAATAAAATATATAGCTGTCCCTGAAAAGAGCGTAGAGCTCTACAGCGGGGACATAGGGAAAAATCATGAATAGAATAAGAAAATTGTACACGAAAAATTGAATAAAATTAATTTGACCTTGACCTTGACATCGTTGCGACGTCTGGACTCAAATGTCTGGTGTAGGCTCTCATGCTCGGTTGCCATATCTGTCAATTCAGTGGATCAACAAAATGATCAGCTTATTTTGTTGAATTGGCATTTCATTGACTTCATCAATTCGACATAAATACTTGTTTAAATGGATATTCTGGTTAAAGCAATCAGCAAATTTAGTAGATCTGATTATTCGATTCAACAAAATAATGACATGGTTGAAACAACATTTTTGTTCGAAACGAGTTATGAATATATTTGGTCGAAAAAGATATTTGGTTCATGCAAATTAGTTTCAGTTGATTGAAAGTTTGAATTTGATCCAAAGCCAATAAATACTTTTACTCATTTTGAGATTATATTCTGTCGTGCATATACGACACTTTCATTTGTTCGAATAAATTTTATTTTATTCAGCAATTTTTTTATTGTAGTTTCTTGAACTATAACACGAAACTTGATGATCCTTCAGCTGAAGTATTCTTCAGTTAATTTTCAATGCATTAACAATGAAAAAAATTGGTATTCGGTTTTGTAAGAAAATACCTCAACTGTTTTTTCAACAGGGCTATGTCCATTAAATTCCTTCCATTTTGTTTTTAACAGTCCCCTCGATATTACTCTCTTTCATAAATATATATATATATATATAGCAACATCCCGAGTGAACACAACAACGAGTAGAGTATGATATCACAACGATAATCAATATTTAACGTGTGTAGCCAACATAAGAAAGAAACTCCGCGATACTTCCATACTGTTGGTTCACCCTATAGATTCCTCGACTCGACAGTAGACTTAGGGATGACACTACACCAGAATTCGGGATTCGGGATTGCTCAGTCTGTATACCATTAACTGGGCCATCCTGTACTCCCCAGTAGTCAACGGTCAATTGGTACCCCCAACAAAAATCCAAAACTGTCTCAAAAAATCCAAAACCGATACCAAAAACCCCATCGAAGAAACTTGATGATCCTTCAGATGATCCTTCAGCTGAAGTATTCTTCAAGTGAAGCAGTTAATTTTCAATGCATCTGCATCTAGGTCCAGAACGTCAATGAAAAAAATTGGTAGTTCGGTTTTGTAAAAAAATACCTCAACTGTTTTTTCAACAGTATCGTGTATCTCGGTTAAATCGAAAAAAATACTTTTATTCTATCATTCTCAATTGAATATTGAATAGGAAGATTTTTCTGTTAATTGAAAAATCCACGATAAATGAATTAATTTTTTGTGAATGTCTCACAGAAAACAACTACTTCCCCGGCTAAAAAAAACTGGAACAATACATTTTGGCAAATAAATATTTTACCTTTATAACTAAAAGCACATAAATCAGAATACTGTTGGCAACATATATTTCATATCAATTCATATTTCAGCAATAATTCATTAATCATTGTGCTAATAATTTATTGGGTATGTGGAACTACTATTTGGTAATGGAAAAAATTGGTAGTGAAGGTTTTGTAAAAAAAATCCTCAACTGTTCAACAGTATCGTGAATCTGGGTATAATCGACAACAAAATACTTTTATTTTATCGTGAAATCGAACAGTCAGTGAAATAACACAATCTTCATTGTATAATTATAAAAAAAACTGAAACAATACATATTGGCAAATAAATATTTTACCTCCTTGTAACTAACAGCACATGAATCAGAATACTGTCAACAAAATATATTTCATATAAATTCATATTTCAGCAATAATTCATCAATCATTGTGCTAATAATTCATTGGGTATGTGGAACTTCTATTTGGTAGCAGGTCTTTTCGAAATTAATCGAATGAACCAATCACGATGAACCGTTTATACCAATGTATTATGGCACCGAAACTGAAATTAATTACAAAAATCAAAGCCCGCCGAAATAAAACAGAACAGAAATAATGATAAGAAGGAGAATCAAAGAGTTTTATTGTAACTAGAATACAGAAACATCAATATTTCATCATTTCCATCCTGTAGATTATGAGGAAATGTATTAACGCACATTTATGCAGCGATAAAACGACCACAAAAGAGTCCTACTGAATGGAGTAACTGCATTTGAATTGAATCCATCATGTTTTACCACCGTAATGGAATTATGGAAATTGCTTTCATTTTGAAAGTGTTGAACAATATTACTTTCGGTGATTGAAAAATTAAAGGAACGAACGTGCCAGAAGCATTATTCCAGTTGAAAATGAATGATGGGTTCCTGAACCATACACATGTTTCTGAGTTACTCATGCAAAGTTTTCGAAATATTGCAGGGTAATCTCTCTATAATAATTGGCATAGTGGTTAATTGGATTGGTGTTCTAGTTGACTGAAACATACTCCAATACTATCCAACACCAACGAAAACAAACGTTCAGTACCCGATTTTGTTTTGTGAAATGATTTGATTTGACAGAGTATCTCATAATGGAAACATTCAGATGTTCGAGAGTCGTAACTTTTGATTCATAGCTTTCAAGGATTCTTTGGAGCAAGGTAGTGCCGAGGAGTTGGTAATCATCAATTCTAGATTGATAAAAAAGTAATGTGAACAATATTATCCGCCCATCAGATCTTTCATTTTTTGAGTAATTCTTTCATGATGATTGTTACTTTGTCCAAGCATCTTCAGCTGATTTGATAACAGTATTTCAATTGAACCATATTGATATTTTGTTCAATGCTTTCTTGTCTATAGAAAAAGTTTCAGGTTATCCAATAACACTGCACTTGAGATATTCCTGTTTCAGTAACATACTCATAGCAAACTACTTTATATTTATTCTCTTATAGTAGTTTTCCAAACTATGACACGAAACTTAATGATCATTCAGTGGAACCGTACAACGACACACTATCTTGTATTTGTCTCAGGATACTTGCGGCTAAGCTACAGTGGAGATGGGGAGGTTCGTTACGTAGTCACTGGAAATTATTGGAAATGAACATGAGCGCCAGGTAAATCTATTCCCCTCCAAATATCCAATAATAGTGTGGTCCAAACCTCAACTTACCAAAGGATTGAAACACAAAAGCAAAAAAAAACGAATTTATTGATTACCAAGAAAAATAAAATAACCCTACTCTGTGGACTGCATCTGTAAACATTCCATATATGAAGAAAAAGAACAGTTGAATCTAAATAAAATACCAATTAGTTCAAGTCCTTGAGTGCAAGCAATAGCCTTCGAGCACCGAATACCAATCAAGATATAAGTGAATCTAAATATCAAGCAATCAACATTAAGAATCAAATGATAGCTCAACTTATTCATATGCATTGCCTCACACCAGTGGCTTGACCAAAAAAAAAAATTGTAATGACAATTAAAATTTATGAGCGGTTGCAGCGATTGAGAGGTTCACTCCAACAAATTCATATATACCAGGTTCACTATACGCGACCGCTTAAGCTGAGGCGCTTAACAATAGCCGCATTGATCATAAATATTAAATATAATGTCTGCTAAAATGTAAATATTAAATATATATATATATATATATATATATATATATATATATATCGTGGTGACGTTGGTTGTTGCCCTGGAATTCAGGGTCTGCTGACCGAAATCACAAATGAGCGGCTGGCTTCTGTTTGTTGACTCCGTTGATTTGTCGTTTTCTACCAAGTGTTGTTCATCCTTGCACTTCTCCACCGTACTGATGAGGGCCGAAAGCCCGAAACACGTGTCTACGGTTAGCACTTTTCTCTGAGGGCTATGTCCATTAAATTCCTTCCATTTTGTTTTTAACAGTCCCCTCGATATTACTCTCTTTCATAAATATATATATATATATATATATATATATATATAGCAACATCCCGAGTGAACACAACAACGAGTAGAGTATGATATCACAACGATAATCAATATTTAACGTGTGTAGCCAACATAAGAAAGAAACTCCGCGGTACTTCCATACTGTTGGTTCACCCTATAGATTCCTCGACTCGACAGTAGACTTAGGGATGGCACTACACCAGAATTCGGGATTCGGGATTGCTCAGTCTGTATACCATCAACTGGGCCATCCTGTACTCCCCAGTAGTCAACGGTCAATTGGTACCCCTAACAAAAATCCAAAACTGTCTCAAAAAATCCAAAACCGATACCAAAAACCCCATCGAAGAAACGACTGAATTAGAATTACCCATAAGAATCACAACAGCATATAATTCTAGAAAACAAAATGTATCTTAATATATGAACTCCCAAATTATTATTTAATTAATTGGATCACCCTGTAAAGAATGCCATAAAAAAACAACTCATAAAACAAAGAGCATTCATAACCTTTGTGATTCCCTCTGATGACCGTATCACTTGATGAAAATGACCTGTATATTAAATGAAACCCCAACCAATGATCGTATCATTGATTAAAATAATCATGGATATCCCAATCCATCATTTCATGAAGAATTTTGACTTCCAAAGTGGAATTATTCTCAGTTGTGATATCACAAGAGAGCAGGAATGAAGTGAAAATAATTCGACAGATTTTCAAAAAACTTGTTGCCAGGCAATAGACACGAGAGCCCATCGGGCTCGAGTGGCTATTGCCAAATGGCAACAAGTTGGAGAAATAAATCTGGAGAGTTATTTTCCACTTCATCGAACTCTCGTGTGTTATTCTATCGATTATTTTTTGGTGTTACGATCATAAACACATTTTCTAGCAGGATGATACAATGTACTAAACCGGTTTTGATTCATTATCACTTTCATGTGAATTGATGACAGACGTCAAATTGAAAATATACGTTGTCAGACAATCAAAACAAAATACTTCAAAGTATTCCCGAGGCAATTTTCTAGGTTGATTATTCCCCACTATAATAATGTTTTGATTGGTCAAAACCTATATGAATGATTTGAATTGAAAGTTTCCATTGGTTTCTAGACATATAAAAAAATAATCACATGAATTGATTAATAAAAAGTATTTACTTTCCCATGAGAAATATTTCACTGGCATCATCACCTCAAATAAATTTCAGCGACAAAGGTCAAGCTTCCCGAAAGAATCGATAGTTCGGAGTCAAGGAAAAATTATTCAATTCTATAACAGAATGCAAGTTCCATGAAAATTAACCACCGATTAGGGGTTCTTTTGGGCAATACCATAAAACTGCGTTGGAATTGATGGTTCCGTTGCACTGGAATATGTTCGGCCCTAACGCATCTGTTGCTAGAAGAGTTCGAGAAGCCGGTTGGCGTGGCGTGAAGTATTTAAATCCTTCTCAGAGTTTCGAATCGAGATAAATACCAAAAATAAGCACACAAGCTCCACCAATCAACCAGGATTCGGGGATTTTGGTTCGATAATACTCCCTATGAAGGATGATTCGGCATCACAAATTCATCAGAACCAATCACTTACGCATCCATCCACCATTTTTCCTCTCGTAACACGAAGCAGGAAATGAAATTTCTCCTTTTGGCACCGAACAAACGTCATAGTTCCTGAACAACATCGACCCCCCACAAATATAGTGTACAAACTCGCCTACTGATGTCGCTGTTTTAGAGTTTTCCTCAGAATCTAGAACCTTCCTTCCGAGTTTTCCCGGTGTTTCATCTCGTGAAACACGCAACATATGCACTTTGATATGATGAACCTATGATAACAAACACTAACGATAAAATAGGAGACCATATCTCTCCCGATTTGCGCAGAACGAAATTCATTGCAGACCTGGTGATATGCCGAAAAAACCAGGGGGTAATCACCGTATTGTTTCCCTAGACCTACTATGATGATTTCAATAAATGATAAATAGTTTAATTTACTCTAGAGGAGAATGTTCTAGGGTCAAAAATGAAAGTAACAAACTGGTGTACATACTTTAGGTAAGATATGAATCAGATCTTATTTTCAACTACTAATTCCATCAACAAACTGTATTATTATTATGTATTTGTGACATTTCTCTCAAGAACTGAATCCATGTAAGCGATACGCTAAATAAATAAATCACCTCTTCAAGTGAAATAGCAAAGATTCAATTCATACGTATCTTGATCCAGAACCAATAGAAATTCATGAATGGAAAATAGTGTTAGTTCTTATACGGGATAGTTTAGCTGATATTATGGGGCATGTAGCTCTATTGAATTCACAATGAAAAATCAGTAAATAACCGAGTCTGTTATGTATAATTCATTACTAATTTTACTATTCATTTATTGGCTACATGAAACTATCCATTTAGTAGCTAGTTTTTTTCGAAATCAATCTAACGAAGCAATCACTATTAACGGTTTATAAAAATGTATTATAGCAATGAAAATAAGAAAAGCATTACAAAAATCATATCTTCTTGAGGAGAAACTGAATGGAAATGATGATTATCATTCACAGGAAAAGAGTGGTTTAATGTGAAGAGAATGCCAATGCCTGAATGTTTTATCCTTTCCATCGTGAATTTAATATGAAAATGGAACGTAAAGCTACTGCAGCATTAAAACGTTTCCAGAAGATTACTGCGAAATAAAGAGAGTTCGTTGAAATGCATTATATTTTATTACCGTGATGGAATGTTTTCCATTTTTAATTCGTGAAACAAACTTCCAATCGGTGATTTGAAAATGAAAATTTCGATAAAGCCAGAAGCATTTAAAAAGGAATGGTGGTTTCTGAAGCGTGGGTTGCTCTTCACTCACTTTTCATATTGTTATCAAGATAACTGATATGAAGCAACTCACGTTTTTTACATAAAAAAAAATTTTGGTCTATGACTTTTTATTATTTTCAACTGAATAGTCCTTATTGCCATATATGCGTGTTTTTGAAGTTAAACTTCTTTACGCACGCTTGACTTGGAGAGTAAGCTGGTGAATGCATGACGTGAGCGTTACGTAAAGTGTGATCGGGCGAGGCGAACGGTCTCGACAAAGGTGAGTACGTACCTCATACTAGTTGCTGGCGTCGTAGCGTCACATGCAGCGTTTCCTTGCTTTTTTTCTTCCCCTACTAATACGCGGCATTCTACTCTCGACATTGGAGCGCGTTTGATTCTCTGTCCTTTTCTTGTCTCTCTCTCTCTTTCTACTTGTTAATCTTCCGTTTTTTGGCCTCGCGTTTCTACAATTTACTTCAGCAAATTTTTGAAAAAGGATAACATAAAATTTAACCAATACGTAAATAATAAAATACTTATTAATTGTAGAGGTTCACCATTACAAATAATTGGTGGCATCGTGATTGAACATAACAATAATCAAATGTAAGTTGATAATGAAAATCTCACCATTGATCATGTACAAAAACCGAAACAAATTATTGGAGTTCGGTAAATCAATTTTAATTTTATTTTTATAATCATTCATGACTAATAATAATTAACTAAATTTACCAAACTAAAATGATGAAATTATAGGTTATTGTAAAATAAATATATGTATATACATGTATATATTACATATATACATATATAAACATATACCGAGTGTTCCAGTATACCTGTTCCAATGGATTATCTCAGCCATTTCGAAAGATAAAAATTTTAAAATTCCATGATCTCCAATTCGTTCACCTGAGAGAAACAAAAATTGAAAGTCACTTCCGGTTTGACCGGAAGTAACTCTGAGTTCTTTATTTCAAATAGCATTCTGTATATTTTTTGCAATTTTTTATTTCTACTCAAAATTATCTTTCCAACGATGTATCACACTTTGTATGTTACATTTGATTTGATGGAGAAAACGTCAATTGAAATTTCAAATTGAAAGAATTGCAGTAGGCTATGATATTTTGTGTAATCTTGATTTTGACTTCAATAATAATTGATAATTCATGAACAATTTTGCATTCGAGATGATGGAGAGAACGTCAAATTTCAAATTATTAGAATTGTAGTAGAACTGGAATAACTAATAATTCTTGAATGAAAACCTTAGTTTGCCATGGAAACATTCGAATACATTCGTTTATAACTTTGACAGTTAATAATTCTCAATAGTTGTGTGCGTGTCAGAGAAACCAACATTCAAGAATGAATAACCGTGAAAATGATGATAACTTCACTAATCAAGATAAATTGGATATGATACTGATTTATAGCAAATGCGAAAATAATCGTCGGGCTGCCCTACGTGCATACAGAGAGAAATACCCTGATAGACGAATGCCACGGCGCTATGTATTTCACACGCTTGGCTTCGAATTTGGCAACAAGTGGATCATTTCATAGAAAGCGTACTGTCTTCAAAAGAAAAAATGCTACGGACGAAGATTACACAAAATATCATAGCCTACTGCAATTCTTTCAATTGACGTTTTCTCCATCAAATCAAATGTAAAATACAAAGTGTGATACATTGTTGGAAAGATAATTTTGAGTAAAAATAAAAAATTGCAAAAAATATACAGGGTGCTATTCGAAATAACAAAGTCAGAGTCACTTCCGGTCAAACTGGAAGTGACTTTCATTTTTTTTTTCTCAGTTGAAGATTCCTTGAACGAATTGGAGATCATGAAATTTTCAAATTTTTATCCCTCGAAATGGCTGAGATAATCCATTGGAACAGGTATACTGTGACACCCGGTATATATACATACATATAGCTGGAGCTCAAGAAGTTTTACTTCAGTCGTGTGGTCTGAAGCACACTCGTTTTTTAGTTTTTGCAAACTATAAATTTATCAAATGTCTTAGAAACAGACTTACAATTGATACGTATCTGTAATAGATTGAGATTCTTTCGCCTGTAACTTTGAAAAAACAATTTCGTAGTATGGCTCAATATACCAGGGCTGGTATCACATATGAATACTTTCTTTGTCCTAACAATCGTCAATCAATTCACTTAATGGGCCCACTCACTTACCGGCGGCCTGTTGATCTGGCCTGCAATCAAACCTTCGTCCGTTTCTACGCACACACAAGCAGTTAACTGGCACGATGCAGTAAACTGTTATGACTGAAGACAGTTGGAGAACCTGAAGACCCCACAACTGATCAGCCACTTGTCAAACCACGGCTATATACAGGGTGTTATGTATTCACACGCCACTCCTGAAAAACCAAGTGTTTGTCGAACCTCACATTTAATTTTACCAAAGAAACACGTTAGAAAACCCAATATAAGGACTTTACAAATACCGCCAAATGATGTATAACTATACTAGTATTATTTGGACCCACTCTACTCGATACTAAATCTTTTTCACACAATTGACACTACAAAAGCGTCTCTCTGAAACTTTAGAGGTTCTATACTGAGGGTTGTGCAATTAAAAAAATTTGCAGCTAGAATTCACTCGGAGAACGGCCTATCCAAGTAATTTCACTCTGTATATGATTGAGGTTCGTTTCAACCTATGTACTTGGTCATATCTCAAGCTATAAAAAAAATAATAATAATATAGTTATACATTTAATAGATATAATTGAGATCTATCTTCAAAAACATCCATAAATTAATAATTTCTTATGAAACCATTTCATATAAATTCACCAGAAAGTATGAGAGTCAAAATAGCAATAAGCAGTAATCAATATCATATCAGTTACAGAGTTCTATAATTTTGAGGCAAGCAATAAACAATGTATTTTCAATCAATTTTAGCATAATCGAATGTAGCAATATATTTTAATAACTCCTTTTGTGCTCGGTCGAAATAATTTAAAATTTTGTATTTATCAAAGTACACAAATCTCAAACACCAAGGTCAATTATCTTGGTTGAAACAATTATCATTGTAATTGTTTTTCTTCTTTAAACAACAAACTTTAATATTATACTGGACTTGAGAACTTAATAGCAAAGTTTTCAGTCATAAGCATTGAATAGTATTAATCATGGTATACATCTTTCTAGAACAAGCAAACCATCAAAATCTGATGAAATGAAGAAATATTTATCAAATTAGTTAAATTAAACTTTAAGGAATGTAGAGTATGAATGTGGAAAAATGTTCATTATATGAAGCCTGGTTCACAATACATTCAAAGAGAAAAAACAATTTGTCTCACCCTGTATATATACACTTGGAACGAAGATCACTTTACTAAAATCATTTCCGGTATTTTATCTGGAAATTATTGTATTTTTAGTTCAATCTTCAAAAATCCCGTAAAATAATCAATTGTTCATTTACTTCTGGTGCAAATGATGAGATTCGGATGAATTCTCCTAACTACATATCAGTATATATAGATCGACTCGTTTTCTTTGTAGCTACGATGATGAAGTTGATTTGCTTCTTATAAACTGGTAGATAAACCCATCAGTGTGTGTCCTAATAACTGGTACATTTTAAACTTGTTTGTGGCTGAATATAACTTGAAGTACTATCAAAAATATTCCTTTATCTGACTTAATCATGTTTAATGAAATCAACTCAATTTAAAGATGCTGATACGCATCATAAGTTACATACTGAATTAAAAGGACTACCCGAATTTAATGACTCTCATTGGTACAAAACGGTTTATATATCTTCGTGTTCCCTCCATGAAGGCAATTTCATATAATCGTTTATAATTTGACATACCAAGTTGGCTTTGTTTCATTTTTGAATATAATTACACTGTCTCTCCTATATGATACAGCTGTGTCGCTTTTTCAGTGTCGATTATAAATAGGGAATCTATTTTGCTTATGAACTCATAGTTTACTGGAGTTCATAAGTGGGTATGATTCTCTTTGTACGTTTATTTCAGGAAAGCCTGTTCTAAGAATCATTGCTTCTCACGTGTAGTATATAAATATTTTCGTCACCAGCACCGATATATGGTGTTATTTTTGTAATTTTTAGGTTCATTGAGTTCAATACTCGTTTGAATAGAATAACTTCCACGTAATATGAATTTATATATCACTGCAGGATTTTTAAAGGGTTTAAATGTGATCTTTCCACATGAATATATTATTTCAGTTCATTATCCTTTTCCAAGCTCTATATGTGGATTATAACAAAACAGGTGCTTAAGCTTGTGTGGATACTGCATGTGTGTGTTGAAAAATGACTGAATTCTGCTTTCGGGCTGATCGACAGTCTCGATTTGGAGATTTATATATTCACACTGGAATAGTGCTAAAGTCCTGTTATTTTTTGGGTTCATAAAGAAAAAATGGCCCAGTGGCCAAGTATCTTCAAGTAACTATCAGTCTTTCTTCAGCGCTAATAGCCTGTCGCATTTTAGTATCTTTTTTGATTTAAGGTTTGACCAACTCAAGTAACTGCTGATTCATTCTTAAATACTTTTTTAAATTTTCTGAACAAGAGTTCCTTAACTTACAAATTAAATTCATTTGTGACAGCTCCCCTCTTTCTAAAAGCCACTCCTTCACCCATAAATGTTCAAAATTTTTAGACTCTACTCCTGTTGACAATATATTCTCATCGTGAAGCACATACACTGAAAAACAAATATAGCAACAAACGACTGTATTGGACTGTTCGATGACTAGCTAATGTGTATTGAAATCACAAAAATCGACAGGCCGCCTCCACAATGGACTGCCACAGTTTTTACCTATCGACCAGGATTGTTTTCCAAACTGATAGTGCGTGGTTGTATACGTTCTGGCCTGAGGGCAAAGCTGGTCAATCCGTGGCCGACAGGCACTATTTCTTTTGGTGAACTTCTAGCTCAAACCAAATTTGCAACTTTTTTGCCTGCTGATAACAAATAGCGACCAAACTCCACAACATGTTTTTCATCTTACCCTTTGAATTGAAGTTCATGGATCAACCCGTTCAATTTTTTCAATGAATGGGTCATTTTTGCATATATTTCCAAACCATTTTTTATGTTTGACACATGACAGCACAGTCTAAACTCTCATTTGGTCTATGTTGTAGACACTCAAAGGAACAAAATAACACACAGACAGTGCAATAGCGACCTATCTCCTATCTGGTCACTGTTGACGTGAACTCCGTTATGATTTCTCATGGCACTCAATGACATACCTACTGACTCAGTCACTGCTGCTCACACTGGATGATTCATTTAAAAAAAACAAGTGGTACTCTAGCGGAAAATAGTTAACTAGTGTTTTGTTACTCATGCACCATAAAGAAAGGCCATTCACAAATAATAACTATATATATATATATATATATATATATATATATAGTGAATTAGTGACTGGCATATTGTAACGTAACTGAGACTGAATAGACTCACCAATGAAATATAACTTGGTCCTAATGTCAGTTCACATATAAGTTGATACTTATTCGAAAAACTAGTTGGTTGTAATGAATTATTCGAGAAACAATTGGTAATTCGATAAAATGGAGATATTAACTTCAGTCAGGGTCACCTGTGGGTGGTTCCCGTCTGGACAGCGGGGTTGATTGCTAAAATGTTGGAGGCATGCATGCCTTCCTACCTCGTTAAAATCTCAGAATCATACCTGACGGGGCGGACTTTTAGGGTAAATGTTAACGGAACCAGGTCGCCTGAACACACGGTCAGAGCGGGGGTCCCACAGGGGTCTCCGCTATCACCGATCTTGTATTCACTATATACACATGACTTTCCGACCTTCGCTCGAACGAGTACGGCTATGTTCGCGGATGACACCGCGATCTATGCCCACTCGTTTTATTGCGAAGTGGTAGCTAGATAGCTCCAGATTCATCTGGATCGGTTGATCATACCATATCTAGGGAATAACAAGATAAAGCTCAATTTCTAACAAAACAGAAGTCGTTAATTTCACGAGGAAACGAACTAACGTGCCCTCTGTGAGGTACCCGGAGGTGGAATTGGACACGGGTATGAATTTGCATAAGCATATAGCGCTAGCATTGCAGTGGGGGGCAGCCGCAATCAAGCGAACATACCCCCTCATTGCACGCAACTCTAGCCTATCGCAAGAAAACAAAATTAGAATCTACAAATAGATAATACGACCGGTGATGACATACGCCTGTCCAATATTCTGTAGTTTATCCAAAACTCAAATATCGACACTGGAGAGACTGCAGAATAAGGCACTTCGTATATCAACTAACAGCAACAGGTACATCCGGCTGGATGAGCTGCGTGAGCTGGTAGGAGTCGAAAAACTGTCAGACTCAACACTGAAAATATCGGATAAGTTTTACCACCCTAAGAGTCCGCTCACGGCAGGTATAACTGATAGCAGGGCGAATCAACCCAGGAAACATGGGGTGATATTTGATTAACTAGAATTGTACAATGAAATAATGTAAACAAACAATCAGAATTAAACCCTTCATCGAAAGGTAAGTTGAATTTTCAAAAACTGTTTTTTTTTTTAATTTCCCAGTACTATCGCATCAAACAAAAAATACGAAAGAAATAAAAAACGAAAATAATAATTGCCATCTAATATAAAAAGGCGCATAAGCAAATGCAGGAGGCGCCTGTCACCATGAACTTTCAGAAAATAGACTGGTATGTCGCGAATAAGCTCACCTACTGACATCAACAGGGGCTGCCCCTTCGCCCCCTCGGGCTACCTTCTTCCCCACACCCCCCTCCCCCTTCAAGGAGAGGACAAAGGAAGAGATTGCAAAGTTTTAAATTGTATATATTAGTTGAAATTTCAATGTATGAGTATATTTACAAGAAATAAATATGTTTGGATTTTGGATTTGGTGGCTGGTCAGGTTGACGAGAGTCTTATCGATATCTGAGCCAAGCAACATCGGGTGCGGTTAGTACTTGGATGCCCCAAACAACTGCAGCGTAGTGGCAATTTTGCAGCTGTAGGCGTCATATCAATGAACACGATATATTACGATGGATATGCTGTCCTTCGGAGGGATACGTTGAAATGGTGGTACCGAGTTCATGAATGTTGAGCTCGTTAAAGAACCCTACCTCTGTAAAAACAGAGGATCCGCCAAAATTTTCGATTGGGGGAAGTGAGAAATAGGTGGACGTTAAATAAATCAATAAAAAAAACTCCAGTCAGTTTCTGTTATGTAATGGAATGACTATAAAACAGGTGGTTAATGACTGCTGATTTTTTTAAGTCGGTGGCATGAAATGCTCGCGGGAGTTTAGTGATTCATTTTCTCTGTGTAACAACTGGAGATAAATCAGAAGAACTGGAATTGATGCTGGATAAATCGTCAAGAAGAATATCCCCGATGAAACAGGGTTCATCATGTCAAATCTGGTGAATGGGATGTGAGAGTTCCGCATCAAAACATTGAATTTTTTTTGATAATTTTACCAAAATTAACCAAATTTGTCTTCGTGACCACCTTCAAATCTAAAAAGCAATCTTTCATCAATTCAATCAATCACCACACTATTGAGATAATATTTTTCTAAAAATTCACCCATTGTATGAGTAACTCAGAATCCTGTGTCTGTTTCAGAAAGTCATTATTCAATCCAAGCGAAATGAGACATGAAAGTACCGTCAATTTCTGAATTATCGACTGTACTACAAATTCAAAATTGGACCCTTCTCCTAATTCCATCACTGTAGTAAGCCAAGATAAATTACATCCAAATGAGTTAACTCCATCTGGTTAGACTATTCTGAAAACGTTTCATTGTTTGCAGTTACTTAACGTTCCATTTTCCCATTATCTCCAACGATGAAATATTGATGCTTCTGCATTCTCGTTATGATGAGACCCTCTGACTATTTCTCTTCAGAGTAATCATGATTAATTTTATTCTATTTCTACATAGCAGAATATGATTTCTCTAATGCATTTTATTTTCAGTGCTATTTTGAATAAACGGTTTATCGTGATTGGTTCATTCCAATCAGATATCTGCTTGAAGAATTGGAGAGAATTTCAATATACTTGAAAATCAATTCGCGACCAGATGAAAATGAGCAGCACAGATGAGTGAAAATTCAATTGAACAAAATACATTAATGAAGAAAGAGCCATGAATGTAGTGATTAGGAAATTCCATCAATCTTATCGACAATCGTTTTGCGTATAATAATTAAAACATTTTTTCATGACAAATTGAAAATTTCCTGTGGTAAAAGATTTTTTTTCAGCAGAACGATCTACCTGGATGGATTTCCTCTATGTATGACATTCCTATCGTGCTCTTTTTGTAGCCTGGTGCTTTTTTCATTGAGTCTTCCCATCATGCTCCTTTTAATCCATTTTTGCGATTTTCTGAATAACAATACATAGAGTACTAGATGAATGATTCTGACATATAAAACTCCCCAATTATCAATCAACTCTCATCAGTTCTCGTATTTGCCTTCTGTGTAATATGCGGCCAGAAAAACTAATTGGTATTACCTCAAAGGGCTGGAAGAGCTAGTTGAAGGATATATAATACCTGAGCTTTGTTTTCTAGGGAAAGGTGAAGGAACACTATAAGTGCTACTTACCCTACACCAGAGATCTAATGAAGTGTCGTAACCCGAGTAAAACTGAGCCGTGGGTAGAATAAGGGTGATTTTTCTTCGAATATATGTAGCTACAACAGTTTTCAAATTAGGTATGAAGCTAGTCATAAGGCCCGCATATACAGAGAAACACTTTAACAATTGATATAATTGATTCGTTCAAGAAACATTATCAATTGAATATGCTGAGGAGTTAGGAGTGATAAGCTGAGAAGCGCAATTCAATACTTACAGGAATAAGAGAGCATGATCTTTATAATGAAGGCCACTGGTCTCGTTTTTGCTCCAGTTGCATTATAACACATGCTAAGAATTCATTTCGTATGCTTAGACCAATCAAATTAACGAAGATTCTTGGAATTCAATCACCTGCATGTGGTTTTTCCATAACAGTTCTAATAATATCTATCACTATATAGCTCCCATCAAATTTTATCTATTTGGTTGATAGCCCCATAATAATAATAGGTTCAATATTATAGAACGCAATTACCTATATTTCGAAATGTGATAATGAGCGTAATTATGAAGATTATACCTATTCATTCAATGCGATGATATCAATATCCCACATGGCGGCATTATTCCATTTTAATTCCATACATATTTTCGATATCGAAAGTGATTAACATGAGATTATCTATGAAACACTTTTGTATCCTTTTCCCAAATGTTGAAATATAACGAAGTGTTGTTTTTCGGCGGACGAACTCAAATAGTATCTGATTGATACGGGCGAATGAACCTCAAATGAAAGGTGCATACAGGGTGAACAAAAAATATTAATTCGCATGAATGGTCATTTCCAGTGATTTTGCATTTTTGTGTACATCTCAGAGAAAAATGAAGAAGGAATAAACGTTGTGGAGCTCATGAAGCTCTATTGACAAACCTATAGTTAGGTGGCCGATATTGGTATGAAAATGAAAGATTGTTTTTTTTTCATAGATGCCATTTCGAAACTACTGAGCCGATTCAGTCCATTTACGAAGTTATTTGGGGCATTGCTGCAAAGTATTTTTGTGCCAAACTTCGTTCCAAATTGAAAAATTAGGCCTCCACTTTGTTGACCAATTTCGTTAAAGAAATTGGACGGTGACCTGGCTACGTAAATTAAAAATGATAAGGTACAAGTTACAAGATCTGTAATTTGATCATAGTTGTTCTATTATAATCAAATTACAGATCTTCTATATAAGCGAATCGCAGGAAGGGATATACCGGGTGACACAGGATATCGGCCACCCCTGTAACTTCTGTATTCGGGAACGGATTTTTCTGGAATTTGGTACAGATATATAAGCAACCATTTCGGATTTGATCACATAACAATCGGCGGACTTTTTTTTTTTCTGGAAAGCCGGTAATTTTGTTTTTTCAAATGGAACACCCTGTATATTTTCACATATTCAAGTTCAAAGGTCCAAACATGTCCAAACCGTATGTCGAATGTCATTCTTTTCGAACAATTAAAATTATTTATTTTTTCTATTTTACCTCGTGGATAAATGAGATTTGGTCGAAGCTATTCACAATGAGTCGCAAATAACAGAAAAATTTTTTTTCTGAAATTTTTTTTTTTGTGTCACCTACTGGTTAATCAATTCAGTCACATCATATTTTGATCTATATGCCACCTACCTGTCTCTCTAGAACATTCATTAAGGAAAAAAATTAGATATCATTTTTGTATTTCGGTGCAGTAAAAATTGTATAAATTCAAAAATCTACAACTAGTTCATGAGTTTTCTGACAGTTCGAATAATTTTTCAAATTAGCTGTGCAAAACAACATTTCTGAATCTTGTCAACTAATTGTGTAAGTTATACTTGTAAGCACGATAATGGTGTTTTTTTTAATTCTTCAAGCATTTTCTCGACTGACATTGCATTGGTATTCCAATTCCCGCGTCGAAGCGGTTGGATCGGAATCAACATAAGCAAAACATTCATTTCTGCTTCCTCACTTACGATCATTTTTTCCATTGTTGTGTTCTTTTGGGAATCTTCTCTCCACATTTTTGAAAAAGGTTCTTTGTGGGGAGTCTTCTGTGTGGGTATCGTTCAGCATATAACTGACAAGTGGCGACAATGTTTTCAAGACATTCTCCGTAAATTAATAACATATCAACCTGTTCACTTTTTGTGAACCAATAATTCTGATTTAACATTTCTACTAAACGAATTTCCGGAAGTTAACTAATTTTCGAGAGTTGAGATGAAAGATGACGGCGCAACACAATTAGTTGACAAAATTCAGAAATGTTGTTTTCCACAGCTTACTAAGTTGAAAAATCATTCGAACTGCAAGGAAACTCATGACCTACTTGTAGATTTCTGAATGTAAACAATTTGTTACTGCACCGAAATACGAAAAAGATATGTGATTTTTTTCCTTACTGAATGTTCTAGGAGAAGGTAGGTGGCCCATAGGGGTTTCATTCAAAAAAAAAAAATGTTGATCAAAATGTGATGTGACTGAATTAATTCATCAATAAATGACACAAAAAATAATTTTTCAGAAAAAATTACGTTTCTCTGTTATGTGCGACTCATTGTGAATAGCTTCGACCAAATCTCATTTATTCAAGAGGTAAAATAAAATAAAACATTTTAATTTCAATTTTTTCAAAATAATTACATGTGACATAAGGTTTGGACTTGTTTTGACCTGTTGAACTTGAATATGTAAAAATATACAGGGTGTTCTATTTAAAAAAACAAATTGCTGGCATTTGCAGAAAAACCGGAAGTCCGCCATATTGGATTGTAATGTGATCAAATCCGAAATGGTAACTGTAAATTTAAAACCGTTACGAATGCAGAAGTTACAGGGGTGGCCCGATAAGGTACCGCAAAACATCGCGAGGCGACCTCCAACTGCCTCTTCACGGAAGTTTTTTCCAGTTTATCTTCGAAATACAGAATGAAATGCATTGTAAATAATAAATTACTTGATGTACCATACTTAACGGATAATAAACATATTTTGATGAATTTGGTCAAACGCGTTAATTTATAATCAAAATAACATCTTTGAGGGCAGTTCTGAAATTTTGTGTACTTATAGTTTTTAACTGTAGAAAGTGCGTAAAATTATTTCCAGAAGTCTAGGTTGGTAAAGTTGTAAGAAAATTGTTCAATTTAATGACAAGTTGCAATTCTGGATATTTCATTTCAATATTATTTACGGCTCAAGAAAGCTGTACATAATTCGCCAGAAGGCAAAATGATGGCTGAGTATATAAAAAATGATAATATCGCAGAAAGTTGTTGAAGCGGCGAAACCTTTCCTTTGCAGTTTTGCAGTTTATTTGAACTTTCGATGAATCATCAATTAATTAAGAATGGATAAAACGGAGGATGAGTATGAATAGCAGGAAAGTATAAATGAATACATTAATTAGAATCCTGTGCTAACTAGTTTTCATTTTTTACTTAAGAAATACAGGTTAAGAATAGGATTTTCATCAACAATCATAATCTGACTGATAATCTTCTTTCTCGTCTTTGGTATGATCAATATCTGTTCCATCATCTGAAACATTCGTATGAAAACGAAAATAATGTAACATGTAATAGTTGAATACTTTACTTTCAGATTCATATCAGTAAAACATTTTTCACTGTTGACGGTAATTGTGAGCCATAAACCCATTTAAATTCATACATAGCTTGTTGATCTATCCAGCCACAATCAGTAGATTCGATATCCGGTGGAAATGCTAAATGATCATTTGTCCAGATATTTGCCCTTTCAAATTGCTGCCGTAGTTCTGATTGGCGAAGTGGCAAACTTGATGCGTCGAAATTGCTGAATAATTTTTTAAACGGTTCATTTCCATTTTTTATTTAATAATTCCTTGAAACATTTCGAATTGGGTACTATTGACAGATTGGATGTTGTTTTTCGTTATGACTACTTATGGGTTCTCGTATATACTTCTAATATTCGAAAATGTAATATGCATTTCATTCTGTATTTCAAGAATGAAATATAAAAAAACCCCCGTACGCCCCCGTGAAGAGGCAGTAGGAGGTCGCCTCACGATGTTCTGCGATACTTTATGTAAAAATTAATTGTAGTCCAATGAAGCTATATATTCCTTCCTGTGATTCGCTTATGATATAAATCTGTAATTTGATCATAATAGAACAATTGAAATTTACGCATAATTATTTCGTTCGCCAAATTTCAGCTATTTCCTGGGAAATGTACGTCAAATAAATAATCATTCACAAAAACTAAAAAACCTGCTTTCATAAAAAAAATTGCAAATAAGAAAAAAAAAATATTTAAAAAAAAGCGTGGGATGCATGGTATCAATTACCTGTGATCTGATACATTTCTTACTTTAGTGCCCTAGGTGTGTAATGTACTATATAATTATTGATACCATGCACCCCACGCTTTTTTTAAATAAAATAAATATTTTTCCTATTTTCTATTTTTTTATTTTGGTTTTCTATAATAACGTGTTTTTTAGTTTTTCAAACTATCATTTATTTCTAACTTCTTAGTCCTTATTGCTATATAAGCGTGTTTTTTAGTTTGGTTTTCTATGAAAGCGTGTTTTTTAGTTTTTTTAAACTATTATTTATTTTTAACTTTTCAGTCCTTATTGCTATATAAGCGTGGTTTCTTAGTTTTTTTAAACTATACTTTCATTTTTAACATTTTAGTCAATATTGCGTGTGACGTGTAAAAATCTCCGACCCCAAAAACCACCCCACATACTAATTTTGAATAGAATCGTACCATAATCACAAATCTCGTCTCTATTTGGAGTTTTTCAATTTTAACAGGAGAATCATAATCTCCGACCTAGAAAACCCCAGACACCAATTTTGAAGCGAATCGGATCATAATCACAAAACTAGTCCGCCATTCTGGAGCCCCCAACTTGAATTCTCCAATTTTGACGAAAGAATCATAATCTCCGATAACGAAAACCTCAGATAACAATTTTGAAGCGAATCGGACTATAATCACAAAACTCGTCCACCATATTGGAGCCGCCATTCTTGTTTTTTCCCACACAAACATTTCTTAATGCATTGTCATCGGGATTTTGTTTACCTGCCAGATTTCAAATCATTCGGAGGTCTGGAAGTGGGTGAAAATCAAATCCAAAAAAGTCGGTTACAAACAAACATACAAGTGAAGCTGATAAAAAGCGTGAAGTAAAAACCAGGTTCAGAGACATTTTCAGCAGTTTTCGGCCGCTCTGCTCTGTGAAAATGCTGTTTTGTGTTTTGAGGGTGAATGTTCTGAGGTGATATATTTTGGCGACTAATAGAAGTTTTGTGGTTGATTTGAGTGTAATAAAAAAAAAAATGCGTGACCCAGTTCGGAATCGAGCCCCGGTCCTCGTAGTTCAAAAGCGAGCGTTCATCCACATGAACTACTAGGCTTACTTGAGACAATAAAGTGTTTGGAGTTATCTGAGCGCGGGACGGCGCTCTGGAAATACCTTGACCGCCCGCCCCCGCTTCCCTCCCGGGATTGACTTCTGCCTGCAGAGCTACACACTTGTCAGCTAGTAAGGGAGGTTTCTATGAAAAATATTTCCTTGTACCTCACCATTTTCGATTTAGACTAGATATAAACATTTGAACTGGTGGTATTTTTGGGTCCTGGGGATCGGCGAAGTTATATAAATTTTTTTTCAAGTATTGTTGTGATGACTGAACAGTATTTCCATTGAAATAATAATAATAATAATATTCATTTTCATTAAAGTTACAGGCATGGACATGAATGATGAAAAAAAAAAATGAAAATAAATCGGAGATATCCCACGAAGAAAACTTGTTGTGGGCAATACCCTAAGGCCCATCTATTTTATTATTATTATTTATAATTACTTCGCGCTTACCTATGAGACACGACACGCTCTGACTTGTCTTCGTCTGCTGAAAATCGTCGGGCTCAAAATGAGCAGACAGAGATTAGTCGAATAATGCATTATATGGTACTGTAATTGAAATATTTCGGGTTCATATTGAAAATGGCGTATTTCGGCTCTGGTATTTGATTATATTTGAGCCATTTTATGAAAAGACTGGAACTATTGAGGATACATTTCCAATTCCCCCATTACTTTAAAGGTCCCTTTTTTGTTACGCCTTAGTTACCACAAAGTTTCTGTTGTTAACACTAAATAACATATTCGTCCTCTGACGATGACATGATAACTGCTGACACTAATGAGATGAACTATTTTATGTGACATTTTCATGTCGTTTAGATATGTGACTGAATTATTTCAGTTTGTCTGTTTCATGCATGTGTCGCGTCTGTGCCTTGTCGTTAGATGGGTGCACCGCATTATATTGGTGAGATTGATTTCAAGTTAGTTGTTTCTACAAAAATTCACCAACGCAATACAGTCGGCATTGGTATACAGCTGCCGAAGTTAACTTTTTCACATCCCACACAAAAACATTATTCATATTTTCACTAGAGAAATATGTTAATTGGGGAATAACTCGGTAATTCCATACTTCAGCTTGATTTTCACTCGAAAGAAAATATAAAGTCCACAAAATATAATGGAACGATGTCAGGTAGGACCAATTTCCATGAATAACTGCGTAGTTATGTAAACATAAATCCAATTTCATCCCTCTTGAAAGCTCTCAGAGCAGATGTTTTACGAGAGAGTTTGTAAACCGCGGTAGATCGGTTGCTATTTGATATAATTGCTTCTATTGAATTCGCTAGGAGGAATGGAATATGTAGATTTATTTCCAAAACCATCGTAAACAACATATGTCGAAAGACAAATGAATATGGATCACTCAATTGGTGAATACATATTGGAAAATTATTGTTGAAAGTATAGATAAATACACATGAAATGAAAGGGATTTATTTTTTCAGGTACTCCTCTCCAAAGTATTACTTCTAACTGAATTTCATCCTAATCAAATCAATAATAAGCCTACATTCTTTTCCGAAATATATGCAGTTTTGGAAAATACGAGTGGATATTTTCGTAAATGAATTTTATAGCTAGTATATGTACACTTGTAATTACCGCTTCAGACTCAAATAAGTTTTCAACACTGAAATGGATACATCAATTTCATAAATGTTTCTTTTCTCAATTGAGTGAATTTTATTTTTGGCATAAATTCGATCGCATTTCTCGTGAATGTACTCCTTTACTAAATCATTTGGTGAACATATGGAATTTCTCGTAATAGCTTCGCTTCGGGCATCTTCGACAAGAACTCGTGGTGAAGAGGGGGAAGGCCAAACATGCTGTCTCCAAAACAAAAGCACAACAACAAGTAAGCCTTCTAACACGCGCCATGATTGTAGGTCCGTACTACGCGTGCATTGTTTTTAATGGAAATGAGCAGTGGCGCGATGTGTCTGGAAACGACACGGGCGGAAGTGGGCTTGGAGCAATGGTGTCAGTTCAATACATAATTAGTAGTATTTGAATGGGCGAACTTGACCACGGTCCCCACATGGGAGCAGATTCAAAGGATGATGGATTTATTAATAGATATATATATATATATACTTAGAAAAAATTCACTGAAAAATAGGTGGTTTAGCATTTTGCAAATATCTCAAAAACTAATTGGGACTTTCTAAATCTAAAGAAAGAATCAAACTATAGGACCAATATTTATAATTTTCTCAGAGTGGTGAAAATACGGCCGATAATGGGTACTCTGGTTCGCGCAAGGCACGCCCACTTCTGACAGTTCAACAATAAAAAGTATTTAAACATATTAAATATGAAAATAAAAAAATTAAAATAATCAAGCTCCAACTGGATAGATAAATTAACAATAATCCGACGCCAAAAAATTTTTTTTGCTACTTTTCAGTTAGTTATGTAGTGGGTAATTAACAATTTTCTGCTACTTGAATATGAACATTGCAAGTGTGATAATTGTTAAACATTGAATCTGAGATTTTTTCCTTCCTTGGAGCTAATCTTGAAAGGCTTCAGAATAGATCCCCATTGAAAAAATGAATAATTTTTTATTTTTCAGTTTTTTATTATTATTTTATATTGTTGCAAAATTGAAAACTTTGATTATTCATTGATCCGTTTTTCATTATCGGAAGCTGCGAGAAAATGATTTTTTCAAGTTTTTATCTCCTATTGTTTGAAAAATTGATATTAACAAATGAGATGTTCATAAGATAATTATTTTCTTTGGAATCCTAATCTTTGATGCAAATAATAATTTTAAAAAAATTGTGTCTCAAAAAAAATTTATTGCATAAAAACGTATTTGTTAATTAACAATTTCTTCTACCACTTATAATGATTATTAAGGAACTTTTTTTTTAAATCATAATTTATCTTGCTTTCTGATATTGAAAAAAAAACTTGGTTTCATTTAATTTTTCATTGTTTATTTATAAACAAATACATTTTTATCTCATATTTTTTTCTGATTCTACTCAATGTAACAAAAACAACCGTAAGTTGTATTTTGGAAAAAACATTTTTTATATTTTTCATCGAATTTTATAATTATCGTTCTTCGTTACTCCATCATTCTCACCTGATTTTTCATCTTTAAAATTACTATAATGTATAAACTAATGGAGATTCGATCAAAACATTTCAGACTCATTTATTCTCCATTAATCAAAGAACAAATTCAGCTAGAAACTCAAGTTGTTACAAAATTATTTATTCGATTTATTGCAATTGTTTATCAAAAATACTTTGAGAAAAACATTTTTTTAGCTTAGATGTTTAAATATTTTATGAACTATTACAAATATGACAACATCACATCAGTAACTTGTCATTTAACGTTCATTCAATAAACAATTTGAGCTTTTAGATTCAAGTCTCACTCTATTATTTTTTGAATTATGAATAAGAATATGTTAACAAAGAAGGTATTAAATAGGCAAAAACCGGAATCCGAAGGTAATTTGGAGAGTGAAAAATATTGACAGATAAGAATAAAAGTTTAAAACAGGCCTGTTAGAATTGAATTGAAATTATCAAGTGTCCATTGATCATTACTCGTTTACATGCGGTAGGCCAGTAGAAATAGACATGCTTTTCCCAAAATCTCTATATATATAAAAATCAATTGCTGTTCGTTAGTCTCGCTTAAACTCAAAAACGGTTCGACCGATTTGAATAATTTCTTTTTTGTTTCGTTTTCTCCAATACAGGGGTGGTTTAAAAACAAAAAAATAGGGAAAACCCAAGTGACGTGCTATACAATATCGTCTAAGTGACGTGCTATACAATACAACATTTCTTCCGTGCGGTTGTGTAAAATTTATAACATTTCAAATAGTTTTCAAACGTTGTGGATTTTAAGAAAAGTCACTTTGCGATGGTTTGTCATTTATTTTGATCTGCCAGTCTCTACAGGATGAGTCAGAATAAGACCGACAAACTCAGACTTCAGATTCCTCACCTCATTTCGAGGTGAAAAGTTGCTATCAAGGTATGTCGTAAAATGCATCCTCTGAAATACAGGGTGTCGAAATTATGAAAAAAATTAAGATTCAATGGTTTAGATTCACGAATCATTCCCCTACATGTTAAGGGTAGTCCACCCCTTAATTTTTTGTTTTTAATGATACAGCATTCAAAAATACATACAACCCTAAATTTTCACCCTTCTACGATCAACCCCTATTTTTTATTGTTTTTTTAAACAGGAAAACGGAATAACAGAAAAACGGGATGATGGGAATAACGGGATAAGGGAATAACAGGAAAACGGAATAACAGGATAACGGGATAGATAAAAAAAATGATAACAGGACAACGGTATAACGGGATAACGGGAATAATGGGATGAGGGAATAACAGGAGAACGGAATAACGGGATAACAGAAAAACGGGATAACGGGAATAACGGGATAACGAAAAACCGGGAAAATGGGATAACGGGATGACAGGATAAGGAAATAAGGGGAGAACGGGATAACGGGATGAAGGAAAAATGGGATAACAGAAAAACGGGATAACGGGATACCGGGATAACGGGATAAGGGGAGAACGGGATAACGGGGTGAAGACAAAAAGAGGTAACGGGAAAATGGGATAACGGGAAAATTTTCGGGAAAAACATTTTAGGGAACATAGAAATTTGGACAGGATAACGTCTGTCAGGTCAGCTAGTTTCATAATAATTACAAAAGTTCTAAAACTTCAGTAGAGTGGAGTGGACTTTCATATGTTATATAGTCTGATTTTGAACCCCTTTTTTCTGAACGGAAGAGGTTGAAAAACAGGATTTAATGAATTTTCACATAATTAGCGCGAAAAAATTTGCAAACGTTCTGCAAACTTTTGAAGTTTTGAAACATAGCAATTTTGTTTTATCGAAAAAAAATTGTTGTTGGTCCTCATTTTTTAATGAAAATTACAAAAGTTCTGCAAACTCGAGAAAATAATGAAATAATGTTCTTGACAAGAGTTTCAATTTGCAACCTCTTGGGTCAAACGAAAAATATATTTTTCTATAAAATTATTCTTTTTTATCAAATTAGGTATGGGAATTATTACAAAAAATTCAAATAATGGTTGCAAATGGAGATGTCCTGACGTACAATGTTTTCATTAATTTGCAACCTTATCTGCAACACGGAAATGAGGGTAAAATCAAAAGAAAAATATTTTCTTATTTGTACTTTACCAAAAAAAGCAAAAGTTTTGCGAATCGGGCAGACCACTCATTTTACCAATTGGTGGCAGTATAATAATTTGCAAACTATGTTACAATGCGGAACATTGGGAATTAAAAAAATATTTATTTTTGCAACACCTGTGTTATCTAAATAATAAAAAATTTGATATATCTAATAAATGACATTCAAGTTAACTATCGACCGAGAAGAAGCTCGTCAACGGTAGGTGAAATCATTCAATTGACAGCTAACGTTTTCGATATGAATTCAAAACATCATATTACAATTAGAAATTTGCATAGGAAAATATTCTGAGTACGTTTGATGGAGGATCGAGAATCGAGAATCTCTCGACATATTTTCATGATTTTCTTGATTCTTTAAAAAATGGATGTTAAACAGTACGAATAACCTACGATTGTGTTACGTCACAGTGTTTTGTTTACAGAGTAATGATTGCACAGCAGTTTAGTAACATGATCTAGGTATTACCAGAATAACAAAGGGACTGACAATTGTATTCTTATGACAAACTAAACTAACCAAAAACAATGCACATTTTTCTAATAGTCCTGGAGCTACAACCGAAATAGAATTGCTTACCAAAATGTTTTCCCTCTTCATTTTCAAATTTTTTTAAAAACCAGGAAATGATTCCTACGTTTCGATTTTAGTCCAAGAATGGAAAGAGAAAGTCGAGTGGAAAGGTAAATTATAATTTTATTTATTTAAAGGACTTCGTATCTGTGAAAATAAAATTTGAGATGTAATATCGATTTTACACATTTTTATTTTTCAGCAACGTTTTTCGAAAATGAAATTTATGTACTTGCGAGATTCACAATCTATAACGTTTTAATATCGTTACTTCCATAGAGCATCGATTATTAATTTTAAAATCTCGTCGATTGCTATGTTGTGACAAGTGAAAATTTTAAATGAAGAATGATTGCAAGTCGTTTCTAATGCGATAAAAATTAGTATCTTCCAATAGTCTTTTACAAGAAATTTAGCAGAATTTTTTACTCTTTCGATTGTTGCATTCGAAAATATTAGATTAAATTTATTCGCTGATTAGTCGCAAACAGTGATTGCTTCTGAGATTGATAATTACTTTCAAATTTTGTAATGGTTAACTACGTAACCGTATTATTCTCCGGATGCAATTTCAATCGACCACTATAAAATATAACAGATATACGCGATGGATAATCAAGTATTTAACTGGACCACTGCAGACATATGTCGGTCTAATATACATCTTGAACCTTTTGCACAATTTTTACAATTTATAGCCAAATTATAAAACAAACAAATCAATTATATAAAAAAAATATTCCGTTGAACAGTGACGGTAGCAAATCTCTTGCGTCACGTAAAATACTAGTCGTGATTTAAATTGCAATTTGCAGAACTTTTGCAATTATTTCAGAAGTTGTAAGAATGCAAAAAAGTGATATAATTGGATAAATAGGTTTCTTTTTGGTTCAAAGGTACATATCCACTGAGATCGATATTCTCTTTATTTGCAACGACAATAAAAAACCCTTGTAATTATTTCAATACTTGTGTGTATCGGAAATGGGAGCGTCGATAAAAAAGTTTGATAAATAAATGATGCGTTTTTCAGAATTGGTTGCAAATATACCTGAATATGTTGAACTTTTTTTCCGTTCACTCATCCAATTTGCAGAACTTTTGTAATTTTTTTAAACAAATAACGATGAAAAGCTTGAAGAAATTACAAAAAACAAAGCTCCGTAACTCTTACAAAGTTGCAAACGTAATGCATGTTGTAAAACACCATTACTATAGGTATGCCTAGTTTGCAGAACTTCTACAATTTCAGTGCAAAAATAAAGCAAAAAAACGTTTTTTGCAATGAATACAATGTTTCGTTCATCGCAGACTTCTGCAAAATTCAATAGTTTGTTTTCATTAATGTACTAACATACCATTGGAGTTTGAAAACTTTTGGAATTCATGTTAATTGATTGTCTAAATCTACTGGCCTATATGAGGAACAGTACACATAAAACAGTTACCAGAAGTTTGACGCAGTAATTGGATGAAAAAGAAATATTTTCGTGATTCATTGGCTGAAAGCTTGGGACTTCCTCCTTATCACTGTATGTTTAACTCAATTGAAAATATATGGCATCAGCTTGAGTCAACAGTTCGAAGAAATAATACTTGTGTGTTTTCCATATTAGAAAAGGTGGGAAGGTCATATATGGATATAGAAAAAATTCCCAAAGAAAAGTTTATTATCAATTTGGATGACGACAGTGAAACTGATCTTCTTGAGTAATTTTGTTTATAAATACCTTTTATCGAGAAACAGAACTTTTTATAGAGTATAAAGTTTGACATTTTATATTAATTGGATATATCATATATTCGAACGAAGTTCCTTATCGCGCATTGCGAAAGGGGGCTAGACGGAATAAATTAAGACCAAAAGTTGTAACGACACTTTTTGCTGTAATTGTAAGCCGTGCGGCGTGCGCGTGTTTCTCTGTCTGTCTCTCTCTCTCTCTCTCATAGAAAGCAAGCCAGTTATATTCGTTTCGTCTTTCTATTCCGCATTGAACAGTGTGGTGTCGCGACGATTATTTTTGTTGAGTGTATACAGGTTTTTTGTACATGATAAATAATGAAAAATAATAACAATAATGCATCCTGACAGTGTTTCTGCACAAGTTCCGGATATTGCTGATGGAGTTAGGTAGGTAGAGATTTCATACAGACAATAATACATGCTTATGTATTTTTAGCAAGTACGCATTAAAACCTCTCTTTACTATTGTGCTAACCAAGTCATACGCGTTATAATCTCTCCATTATTGTGTGTTTAGCAAGTGTACGCGTCATAACTTTATTAAATTTAAAAGCAAATTATATTTAATATTGAAATATCAATGCCTATGTACCAAAATTGAGCCTACTGATTGAGTTTAGATTACATTATATTTGTTAATAAAAAAAAAATATTATTATAACTTAAAAAAAAAAAATTATTACAATTCCCTCACTAATTAATCGAAAGGAACTTCGTTCCATGCGGGTGTCCCTTGACACCTCTCAACTTCTTTTATTATATAATATAATTATATATATATATATATATATATATAAATTATTATCATATATCATATATAATTAAACAATTCTCAATTATATTCAAGCGATTTTTCTTAATAATTATCTTAACTCAATATCATAATACCTACCTATAAAACAATTTAATGGTCAGGGCAGGTACAACTCTGCGTAGAATTCACCGCCTGCTGATAATTCAAGTGATTGGTGATTTACGACCTTCTTAGATGTCTGGTTGTACCATATGTGGGGTTTTTGGAGGGGATATCATGATTTTTGTTTTGTTAGAAATTACGAATTTAAGATGGCGGCTCCAAGATGGTGACGACTTTTGTGATTATAGTCCGATTCCATTCAAAATTGGTTGGTGAATGAATGATTTACTTGTCAAAATCCATGAATTCAAGATGGCGGGTCATAATTTAGTTCATGGCCTGAAGCTATCCGGCTATGCGTAGTTCATCATTATGAAGAATGACGATAATGACCAATTTGTGAGTGACATTATATAGAGCGATAAATCAAAATTTACTAAAACTGGAATGATCAATAGGGGAAAATGGAGCGATTAGCAATCCACATTCTGTTCGGGTACGTCAATTTCATGACCGTTGGAATTTCAATGTTTACAATGCCATAGCGTGATGGTCATTATTGAATCTGAATGGTAAGTTAAGTATCTATATATAAAAAAAAGTTGAGAGGTGCCAAGGGACACCCGGATGGAACGAAGTTCCTTTCGAATTATTAGTGAAGGAATTGTAATTTTTTTTTTTGTAAGTTATAATAATATTTTTTTTAATATTAACAAATATAATGTAATATAAACTTAATCAGTAGGCTCAATTTTAGTACATACGCATTGATATTGTGATATTAAAATATAATTTGCTTTTAAATTTATTAAAGTTATGACGCGTACACTTGCTAAACACACAATAATGGAGAGATTATAACGCGTATAACTTGGTTAGAACAAAAGCGTACTTGCTAAAAATACATAAGCATTTATTATTGTCTGAATAAAATCTCTACTTACCTAACTCCATCAGCAATATCCGGAACTTGTGCAGAAACACTGTCAGTATTCATTATTGTTATTATTTTTCATTATTATTTATTATGTACAAAAAACCTGTATACACTCAACAAAAATAATCGTCGCGACACCACACTGTTCAATGCGAAATAGAAAGACGAAACGAAAATACCTGGCTTGCTTTCTATGAGAGAGAGAGAGAGAGAGACAGACAGAGAAACACGCGCACGCCGCACGGCTTACAACTACAGCAAAAACTGTCGTTACAACTTTTGGTCTTAATTTATTCCGTCTAGCCCCCTTTCGCAACGCGCGATAAGGAACTTCGTTCCAAAAATTGGGAATATAGAAATTTGGACAGGACATCTATCGAGTCAGCTAGTACTTAAAAAACTTGAATTTGTTGGTCTGATACTGTATAGAGGATATTTGATTCTTGTGATACATTTGGATCATCGACTTTGCTAATCTTGACGATATTATTTATTTCTTATCAACGATGAAGTATTTTTAGGAGTTTTAGAAAGTCCTGAGAGGGTAAAGAAAAAAAGAAAGATGTTACTTTCCCTGAGGAGTGAGAACATGGAATATTTCAGATGTAAGAACATGTTTAGGTTCTCAAAAAAATATGAGGCATCCTTCTTGAGAAAAGAAAAATTAAGCAATGTAATAACAAAACCAAAATAAAAATCGTCAGGAAATTCACAGTCACCGACCGTTTTTATTCGCTTTGCAAACATTTTATAGAGCTCCGAATGATGTTTCAACCAATTCATTTTTCCTCAACCTCCAGAATGGTAAATATGTACCATTCAAAAAAATCGATATCAGTAAATTCGGAGCAACGGAAAAACAGATAGCACTTTTTCTAATACTTCCAAACCCAGAATTAAATACTGGACATACATTTCGTAGATCATCGGCCACTATTTCAGTTGACGCAGGAGGTGACATCATTTGAAATGGCATGGAGGATGGAAATCATCATTGCATTGCAGAAGGATATATTGACGATTCCTTGAAAAACAAGATGGATGGATACAGTACAAAAAATTGTGAACTCAATGGGACTTTCATCTTTGAATTCAACGTCAGAAAACATCGCAAATAATTCTTCAAATAATGGAAACTTAAATTTGGAAATCGATTCCTCCACTCCCTCTATGAATATTTCCAATTCCACAAACTTCACGATAAATATTGTAACCAATGAATGAGTTTTTATTAGCTTTCAAAATAATTTTTTTTGAAAAAAATCTATAAAATATTTTCCGAATATCTCGATCAAATTTTGTCAATGAGTTTTTCTTCTACTAGAAAAAACATGTCTGTTTGAATTGTATATGGTGAACACTGGTGGTTATAGTGAGTCATAAAAAAAATATTGTATTCTACTTTAGTGTAATGGCTATTACTCACTCGAATGATTTGATACACTGATGAAATAATTTTTAAGATTATTTAATTTTTGTTCCTTTGTACCAATCACAATGTAATATTCTGACAAAATTATCGTTTTATCGCGATACAACTTTCATTTCCAGTGGTTTGTTCAACAAACCAGTGGTTTTTTTGCACATAGGTGAAAAAAACACTCTTGAAGAAAAAACTCTCGAAATGAAAGTTTAGCAATTAAATGATAATTTTGTCAGAAATACTGTTTGGTTCAAAATACTTCTGTAAATACCTACACAAAATATACGCGAACATCTTCATTAGGTATCGTTTAGAATACCTGCATAAAATTGTCTTCAAATTGATTGGATAGTTTTTAAAATTGGAAAAAAAACAGTTAGTAGAATAATAATTCTCCTATTTTAAAATATTAAAACTTATATTGTTCCTTCTGTTTTTCTGGTATGTATTTCAATACATATTTTTATTGCAAAAACTCCAGTAAAAAATATTTTATGAATTTTCGAATTTGGCTAACTTATTTGGCTGGAACCGTAGCGAATACACACCAATTAGAGTCTAAGTGAACATAAAAGAGTTTGACACATTTTTAATGAACGCCTAGCCAGCCAGTCAATATTTCACTGATAAATGGTATAAAAATTTGCGTTTATTGATGAAACGTCCAACTTGGACGTTTCATCATTAAACGCAATTTTTTTATACTATTTATTAGTAGAATATTTACTGGCTAGCATATTCATTAAAAATTTGTCATGTACACTTGATACACGTATCGGGTCAAAACTATTATGCTTCATTATTTTCCACCGGCCATTCCATTGTGCATCTTCATAGCTCGTCCCCATCGGCCTTGAGAGTGGCACGCCTGAGTAGCACATGCTACCCTGGTTACAGATTCTTCGGAAGAATCCACCCTGCCTCTGAAAAGGGGTGGGAGCTTTAACGCGCCCCCCGGTTTGTGAACAATATTCATCGTGTTGAGAACTCTTTCGTTTCTTTATCTGAATTGGACCCAGTTCCCCCACAGCCCCTAACGACTGCGAGGAATTGTGTTCCAGCCGACAGGCGAAAACCTTGGATGAAGATGCACGTTGACACGGTCAGTAGGATCCAATAACTAATGGATAGGGAGAGAAGGGCAGCAGATATTACTTGAAAGCCATGTGTCGATTTCCACTGTGTATGCGTAGCTGGCTCCATCTACAGGGGTAGTGTTGCACTTTTGGTTGCCTCAGTATTTTGGCAAGTGGGCTGGTAGGAATTGGAATTTTCTGAAATAGGTGACAAAAATATGTTTTTTTGTTTTATACAGTTTTTCCCAATCTTTTCTGGAAATATTTCGAAGTAGGGCCCGATTCCTAGAAATATTCCCGGTATAATTTTACAGATAACTCAGTGCTGGATTTCATAAAAAATTGTTAAGGAAAAATTAAACCGATGAAATACGGAACTGAAAAGTAAAAAATAAAATAAACCTCCTTAGTCTCAATAATTAAGCTCCTGAACTGATGTGAGTAACTAATTTTGAGTTGGCGCCAAACAAACAAGCAAATGGATTAGGTAAGGCGTAAAATGATGGCATCGAGTTGCGCGGTATCATTCTGATAATTTTTTTTAAGTAATTCAAAAATCTTCGTTGATTGTTCGTTTGGCGCCGACTCAAAATTAGTTACTCACATTGGTTTAGTTATTGAGACTAGAAAGGTTTATTTTATTTTTTACTTTTCAGTTCCGTATTTCGTCGGTTTAATTTTTGTTAAAGAGTTTTTATTTTTCGATTTTTTGTGGCTGAAATCTACCGATTACTACCTACCTGTTTTTGATTACTTCCAGAATACTTACCCACCTTAATTCAATTATTACCAGTTGAATGGTATGATTATCTACTTTTACTATTTGTTGAAATATAAATTATTTTGGTTTTTCTGGTTGGTTAATTTCATCACTTTGTATATCATTCCATCCTCTCATAGAATATAATGATTGTGACGGATGTAGGAGAACAAAAATAATGACATTAACGATATGTCATTATCAACTACATATGTTCACAAGTGAGAAATCAATTTCTCCCTATTGTTCTACCCGTAAGGGTGAATAATTCCATTCAAAATCTAACCATGATCAACTATGAGGTAATGAGAAAAGAATAATCCAAATCGAAGAACCCAGTACAAAGTTATGCCTGATAGAATCGGTTAACGGACCAGAATTCAGAGGATGAGTGATCAATATCCTCCATTTTAATGCCCTCAGGGGTGGATTTCATCTTTTAAATTCAATTGGGACTAATTTCGAAGTACACTCTATCCACTGAGAAAATAATTATCGGAATCGGACTTCTCAGTAAAATTATGCGTGATCATACATAATAAAATAAAATACAAAAATATACGCGTCTAAAAGAGAACCTCCCCTTTTTGGTTTCGTCGGTTGAAAATGAACCTTCTTAGTCTCAATAACTAAGCTCCTAAACTAATGTAAGTAATTAATTTTGAGTGGGCGCCAAACAAACAAGCAAATGAATCAGGTAAGGCGTAAAATGATGGCATCGAGTTGCGCGGTTACATTCTGATAATTTTTTTGAAGTAGTTTGATGATTGTTCGTTTGGAGCCGACTCAAAATTAGTTACTCACATTAGTTCAGGAGCTTAGTTATTAAGACTAAGAATGTTTATTTTATTTTTTAATTTTCAGTTCCGTATTTTGTCGGTTTAATTTTTTGTTAAAAAGTTTTTATTTTCCAATTTTTTGTGGCTGAAATCTACTGATTACTACCTATTTTTTTTGATAACTTCGAAAATACTTACCCACCTTAATTCAACTATTACCAGTTGAATAATATGAATATCTACTTTAACTATTTGTTGTAATATAAATTATTTTTGTTTTCTGGTCAGTTTATTCCATCACTCTGTATATTATTGCATTCTCTCGTAGAATATAATGATTGTGAGGGATGTAGGGAAACAAAAATAATGACAATAGCGATATGTCATTGTCAACTACCCAACAAACATTATAGGTAAAATTTACGTCATTTCGACCTTCGAATAGGTCAGCGCCCTAATTGGCGAAGGTAATTATTACGTTATAATCACCTTAAATTTACCATTATGGGGAAAAAAATGGAAGTAATTCAGAAGTCGAAATTTGGGAAATTAGGAAATTTTTCCTTATAAGTTTAAGGCATAAATAGGTAAAATTGCCTCCAGACTAGTCGACTGATGGTAAAAATGTAGTCATTTTTACCTATTTCAGGTTATAAACACTGTAATGAAACAAACAACAAACCATGGCAGGTTAGAAGAAGATGAAAAAAGTTTACTGTATATTGTGTATCTTATTCGTGAAAGCGTTGAAGTTGACATGAACATGGCGTATGAAGAAAAAACTGCCAATAAACGTATAGCAGATAATGCAATAAGTGATGGTTTCGCATTCACACCTAGATGTGATTTTATTTGCGATACAAACTTTTCTGTGATAATGTTGATTTTTACTCGTCTAAAATAAGAGGGCCCATCAAATTATTAAAATTGTTTGAAAAAAAAAAACATTAATTTATGTCTACTTTCACAACTTTTTCCATCAAACACTTCAAAAACTGATTTTATAGATGAAGTATGTGTATACATATCATATTCACCTATTTCTTGACTACCAATCATTAAAATATGGTCGATTCGAGAAAATTATGTATTATTTTTACAATGGCGGAAACGGTTCAAACCGAAAAATATGGCGTACGTTTCATATGGGACCTATATGTCGAAATTCCTTAAAATTTTGACTCTGAGAACACATAGTCTTCGTTCAAAGTCGAAAGTAACCTTTATTCCTGACTTTGAAGTCCATTTTCCTTATCTTGGAATTTCAGACCCTTTCACATTGTGGTCACGTGATGAAATACAATATATGTTATTGGATGTTTTTTCATGCATGTCTATACGTTTCGTTCTCTGGATGGATTGCGAATCGTGGATAATGAATTTATATTTTACTTATTCTATGTTCTGTGCAGAAACACTCAAATGTCAATACGGGGTGAAAAAATCAATATGTTTTGCTAATGTAAAGGTAAAGCCAAGTTTCCTATAGTTACTCAGAGAAATGGATATAGACTACAAAACCCTGTAATGAGTGTTTATTCTGAAATTAAATATCAAATCCATCAGTAATGTTGATAATAGTACGCGATATTTATATTTAAGTGCACATCTTCCCAGAATAGAAACCATGATTAATGTTATGGTCTAATGAGGGAATCCCTTTCCGAAGAGAAATAGCCAATCATAACATTTTAAATATAAAATGGTGTGTTGTGATTGGCTGAATAATTTTGATTTGACATTTCTGCGTTCTGCATGCGGTGCCCGAAAATATACAATTTATCAGCCAACTGTAAATACCATTAAAAAATCGACCAATAATGATTTGCTTGATTTTGACTTTTCCGGAAGCCACAATGATTGGTTTTGAAATTTTCGAAGCCATGGAAACTCATCATTTTAACACATCAATCTCTTATTTTTGTTAGAATGAATTTTCTATTTGATTTAATTTTTTTGCGTATTCAATACAATTTTTTCATGCATTTACGTCAAAAGGATGAACTTCATTGAATTCCATTTTGTCGCTGCATCATTGAAAACGTCGCGGCTGTATTTTACCGACGAAGCTTTCTGAACGCAGCCCATTCATTGTTCAGTATCTCTTACCGACATGACATGACCTGAGGACCTGAGACCTAACCAAAGTTTAAGGTTAACGCTTTCATATTTTTATTTCAATAATGGATGAGTGTTTTAAAACAGTTACCGTCATAAAAAGACGTTGAGCAACACCCATAGTTGAATATTCCTATGTACCACATAAGTGGGAACAAAAAGTAGAGTGTTCACCATCTTTTGGTAATTCAGATTTTCCATGCATTATTAATATTTTTAGTAGGTCACCAACTGCTTGTATGGAGACTTTATGCGACCAAGGCCCAATGTCTGAGCTCCTCTAACAATGAGAGGTTATCTTCCAAGCTTTGTGCCTTATTCCCATTGAACTCATCGTCTTCTGATCCATATATTTTCCCGGTATCATCATCAGTAGAAGCAATTTCACACTCTACATTAATTTCTGTAGTTGATGATGACTGAGTGGAAGATGGTGGCTCTGATCTCTGGACATCGGAAAGTATAGGATGCTTTCGGATTATATTTTCATTTGTTCTCATTCTGGCAGCCAATCGATAATAGTTGGTGGTATACCTGTATGGTTTACTAACTCTATTCGAATTTTTGCTCGGCATTTTATAGATTTCTAAAATTTAGGGTACAATAAAAAAATTAAAGGAAGTAAAGTGTATCATGTCATCCTCATCTGAATCGACTTGGTCTTTAATATATGATGATAGACTAAGTTACTTTGAGGATTTTATTTTAGGTAACTTTGACTTTGTTGTAGACATTTAGTCTGATTAGACGAATATTGTGGTAATCTCGCCCTCATTGTAGAGCAGTAGGTATAAACTAGGTCAAGAAATGTCCAGGCAACTCCTTTAACTTTATTGGTGCCAAAATATGTAATGAAGATTATATAGTAGACCTGTTTACTGACTTGTCAATTCCCTGACTATATGAACACACATGAGGTAATAATTAGGTAAATATTCACCAGAAGGTTTTTCCTGAGAGTTCCAAGTATTTTGAACACATTTTGCTGGTTACCTTTAGGTAAAATTCAACCTAGTAAATAACTCTATCAACCCATGAGGCTGTGGAGGTATATTTGAAGTCCATAACAAGTAATTTCATACTACGCACTACGCCTATCAAGTTTTCTGTTTTTGAAGGAGATTTGGTGGTCTCAATTATGGTTTTTATAACTCCAATTATTACTTTGGAGTTAGTTAGTACTTGAAGGTGAAATATTTGGTCAGAAATGGGTAAATTCGGACTTCTGGAAGCCGTTTTACCCCACTGCTTGGTATAATTTTCCTATAATGTTAGTTGGGTAGGTACATATGTGTGCAAATGTTCACAAGTGAAAGTTCCATTTTCCTCTATTTTTCTACCCCTAAGGGTGGATAATTCCATTCAAATCACAAATTTGATCAACTATGAAGTATACCCTATCTGATAAAGAAATAATCATCCAAATCGAAGAACTCAGTACAAAGTTATGCCTGATAGAATCGGTTACCGGACCAGAATTCAGAGGGTGAGTGATCAATATCCTTCATTTTGCTATCCTCAGGGGTGGATTTCATTCACTCGAATGGTACCTAGTTCAAAGAACACCCTATTCACTGAGAAAAACATTATCAGAATCGGACGTCTCAGTAAAAAGTTATGCGTGGTCATACATGAAAAAAAAATATATACGCGTCGACTAGAGAACCTCCTCCTTCTTGGTTTTGTCGGTTAGTAAATGGTTGATATCAAACTTAAGAAGAATTCAAAATTATACAAAAGTAGATTCCACCATTAGAAAAATGAAAAAGGTATCTGACAGACAGAAAGTGAAGTTTGTTACCCTGATGAAAAATAATTATCATAATTATTTCAATTTTTGTGAACCGATCAATGAAAACTTTTTAACAAAAAATTAAACTGATGAAACACGGAACTGAAAAGTAGAAAATAAAATAAACCTCCTTAGTCTCAATAACTAAGCTCCTAAACTAATGTAAGTAACTAATTTTGAGTCGGCGCCAAACAAAGGCGTAAAGGTAAGGCGTAAAATGATGGCATCGAGTTGGGCGGTGACATTCTGATAAATTTTTTAAAGTACTTTGAGGATCTTCGTTGATTGTTTGTTTGGCGCCGACTCAAAATTAGTTACTTACATTAGTTTGGGAGCTTAGTTATTGAGACTAAGAAGGTTTATTTTATTTTTTACTTTTCAGTTCCGTATTTCGTCGGTTCAATTTTTTGTTAAAAAGTTTTCATTTTTCAATTTTTTGTGGCTGAAAGCTACTTATTACTAACTGCTTATTTTTTATTAATTCCAAAATACTTACTTACCCACCTTACTTCAACTATTACAGTTGAATAATATGATTATCTACTCTTACTATTTGTTGTAATATGAATTATTTTTGTTGTTCTGGTCAATTTATTTCATTACTTTGTACATCATTCCATCCTCTCATAGAATATATTTATTGTGATAATGACACTAGCGATCGATCATTGTCAACTACAGATGTGTGCCAATGTTCACAAGTGAAAAATCAATTATCCCCTATTTTTCTACCCGTTAGGGTGGATAATTCCATTCGAAATCCAAATATGATCAACAAAGAGGTATACCTTATCTGATGGAAGAAAAATCATCCAAATCGAAGATCCCAGTACAAAGTTATAGTTGATAGAATCGGTTAACGGACCAGAATTCAGAGGGTGAGTGATCAATATCCTTCTTTTTGCTTCCCTTATTAGGGACGGATTTCATCTCTTAAATTCAAATGGGACCAACTTCGAAGTACACCCTATCCACTGAGGAAAGAATTATCGAAATCAGACGTCCTAGTGAGAAAATATGCGTGATCGATCATACGTAAAAAAAAATGGAATATACGCGTTGACTAGAGAGCCTCCTCCTTTTTGGTTTCGTCGGTTGAAAAGCAGTTTTTCTAACAAAATTGCCGTTTCCTCGTACAGTATCTGTGCGACCAAGCTTTGCTAGTTTTTTTTGTAAAATCGTGTTCTTTCGGCCATCTCATATCGGTGTTTTTTCAGAAAAAACGTTATTTTTCACAGAAAAACAATTTTTATAACCTAACCTACCGCTAATCCAGACGTCGTAGTTGATGGTGGATTCGCCAGTTCCACCAGACGTCGTAGTTGAATTTGGTAGATTCGCCTGACACCCATATAGATGAACTCAAAAAGCAAAACCTTATCTAAATAAAGAATTTCATCCAAATCGTCAGAGCTGTTTCCGAGATAGCTGAAATATATATTTTTTTTTTTATGTTCTGGTTCCCACGAAAAGGGATATCCTGTAATGTTCAGAGAACATCGTGGGAACCTAGGGAAAGAAGGTAGAAGTTGGTGTTCTTCTTAAATTTCTGAAGGTTGTATGCCTCGGGGAACACCTCCCTAGGCAATGAGTTCCAAAGCCTCGCTGTTCGTTGGATGAACGAGTCTTTGGAAAGTGATGTTCTGCAGGTCTTCAAAGTGACCACGAAGGGGTGTGATGACTGAACTTGACGGGTTAATCTCGAAGAGACTGCCAAAGCAGGAACGATTGTTGATATTTCAGAAGAGCATCGCCCATGAAAATATCTATAAAATAGAGACAAATCGCCAACTTTTCTACGGTGTTCCAGACAAGTGAGCGAGTTTGTAAGCGAGGCATCACCGACGAGACGAATTGCCCTTTTTTGGACAGAATCCAATAGCCTCAGGATATGTTTAGGTGCCGCACTCCAAATATGGGAACAGTATTCCAGGACAGGTCGGATCTGTGCCTTATAGATCATAAGCAGCTGACTGGGGGTGAAATAGCTCTTGGCACGAAACAGAAAACCAAGTTTTGGGATGCACTTTGGCAATGGACCTCACGTGATTTTCCCAGGAAAGGTTATTGCTGATAGTAATACCAAGCATCGATATGGATGGCTTCAGTGGTATGGTTACTCCTGACAAAGTTATGTTAGGCACAGTGAGATCGGCTTTTCTAGAGAAAAGACATGCTTGTGTTTTGTTTGCATTGAATTCTACCAAGGTATTAGATCCCCATTCGAGAATTGTTGCCAAGTCCATATTTATATTATTAACATTTCTTCCTCGTTCATTTCTGGTTTCACGGGCTGATATAGGGGCCCTGGAAGAGAAAGCGGTATGGAGGGTACTATCATCGGCAAAGCTGTGTACTGGACATGAAGTTGCTTTCAACAGGTCGTTGATGTGAAGTAGAAATAGTGTTGGTGCGAGAATGGATCCTTGCGGAACACCAGCATTTATGAGTAGAGTGTCAGATGAAACTCCATCGACCACTACATGGAGAGACCTGTTTGAGAGAAAACTAGCAAGCAGAGAACACAGCTGAGGGGGTAAGCCATAATACGGAAGCTTGGCGAGGAGTCCCTGGTGCCAAACTCGATCGAACGCCTTGGAGATATCTAATGCCACAGCTAAAGTTTCTCCATGCTTTTCAATAGATAGCTGCCATATATGTGAGACGTAAGCGAGCAGGTCACCAGTTGATCTCTGATGGCGGAAGCCATATTGCCTATCGTTGACAATTCCTGAGTCTTCCAGATATTTCATGAGCTCGATGTTGATGGCTTTTTCCATGACCTTTGAAATAATAGATAGCAGTGCGATAGGTCTGTAGTTGCTAGGTAGGGCCTTTTTGCCTTTTTTAGGGACTGGCTGTACTCTTGCAATTTTCCAATTTGACGGAAATACCCCAAATTGTAAGAGTGGTTGAACAACTTGCAAAGAACAGGTGTTAGTTCGGGGGCACATTTCTTGAGAACAATCGGCGGGATTCCGTCAGATCCACAGGCTTTGTTGGTGTTGAGACCCAGCAAAATCTTTCTGATAGTACGTTGGCGAAAGGTGATCTCGGGCATGTGACTGTCAATAGGTGTAATGTTCGGGGGTTGTTTTCCAGATGAATCCAGAGTGGAATTTCCAGCAAATAGGTGCGCAAAGATATTGGCTTTTTCCTGGGCAGTCGTTGCTAGTGTTCCATCTTCTTTGGTTAGGGGAGGAAATGAGCTGGAAGTGAAATTTCTTCCCACAGCTTTGGCGAAAGACCAAAATGAACGGGATCCGTTAGGACATTCAGCAAGTTTACACGTGTTATACCAAAACTAAGTTGTAATTGATTTATGAAAGTCAGATCCACGAACCTAAAACCCAAGAAAAACAAGCCAAATATATATATATATATATATATATATATATATATATATATATATTAGTAGGATTGCTCGTTCAAAGATAAGTGAAAACACTGAAAATAAGAATGTTATCCCGAATAACAATAATTTTATCAGAAATACTGCTTTTTGATTGGTTCACTACTTCTGACTTACCCTGTACATATAAAACACAAAAATACACAAAGATGTGGTGTATGTATGATAACTTTGCGAAAAACGGCATTCAAATGGGTTGGATAGTTTTCGATGAAATTGCGGACATAGAACATAAAAAAATACAGTCGAATATAAAATCTCCTTTCTTGAAGTCTGTTAAAAATTATATTGTTCCTTCGATTTTTCTGGAACCAGCATAGCACACGCGTTTTTGATTGCTTTCTGAATGTCGATACTTCCATTATGATTCATATTTTTATTGCAAAAATTCAAGTTCCTCGTTCACTGATCCCAAGGTTTTCGAATGGACAATCGCCGGATATATTGCAACTAAATGGTAGAAAGTTCGACTTTCCCAGATCAATTTCCAGAAGCCTGCTATCGAACCATTCTTTTGGCGTATATAAATCTGTCTCAACTCCATTTTCAGCTAAAACCAGGCTATTACAGCTTGACTGAGTCATGTAAATATAAATGCAATGGTAGTGGACCCAGTACCCCACCTTGTGAGACTCCACATGCGATTTGCTTCTTATCACAATTTGCGTTCTTAAACATTTTAGAACAGTTGAGTATAACATTCGCAAACGTATTCGATGATCCACTGTATCGAAAGCTTTCGTTAGATCTATAGAATTATTTCTGTTTATTCTAATCAACATGGCAAAGAGCAATAAAATAATAAAAAATCACTCTACGCGTATTCGATCATTTCTATGTGGAAATATGCCCAGGTTACACATTCTACAATGTGCATATTCCAGAGTATATTTGAATTACTACGATTTGAAACTACGTGTTCTTCTTAAAAAAGTTTGTGACCACTCGAGTCACAATTTGAAATTTCGTAATAGAGGAGTACTTATATTTTTATCACGTGATGTACCTCGACTACTAGTAGTTGATGGACTCGATGTATTCTAGATGATGAAATCTAAAAATATTCAAATAAACCACATTTTTTTGATTATGAACTACATAAATACCAGGTCGTTCAATTAACCAGTGATCTATTTTCAAGTTTGAAAAAAACGAATAGTAAATTCTATCAGAGGCGAAACTAAAGTAGAACTTAAAATAAATGAATCATAAATTCATTAAGTACCAATACCTCGTGTAAACAAAGCGATGACGAAAATCAGCCTGTCCTTTTTCATGAGGGCGCTTGGAAACTACTGTGCATGCGCAACTCTTGAACTACGATGCCATACCGTCACGATCCACTTTCATTATGCAATTTGAATGGTAAGTCGAAGTACTTATCTGTGATAGTGTAATGATCTGGATCACATGATAGGTAAATTATACTTGAAAATACAACCATGGTGTGTTCATAGCATCTGGAAAAACAAAGAAAAGATCTACAAGATTGTTTTATTTTCAGGTGAACAATACCTAGAAATCCTGAGAAATATCGATACGCATTATTTGGAATAGCTGACGCCAGCCAACCAAGAAAAATATGGTATCAAAACGATGAAGCACCCCCACATAATCGGAAGATGGTGAAAATCTATTTAAATGGAACTTTTTATGACCAATAGTTCGGAACGACGGTCCGCAACTATGGCCACAGCGATCTCTCGATCTAATCCCAATGGATTTTTTCATTTGGGTTATATAAAGAATGAGGTGTATTTTCATACGTCAACAACCAAATATTTTCACCAGTTCCCTCAACTCTATTCCACCTGAAATGATGAGACGAGTTGTGGGAGACGTCATTCGAAGAGTTGAAGACAATGTGCCCAAGTATTTGTTCCATAAGAATGGGAATAATCATGTATAATCACGGTTCTGATCAAGATACACCAAAAGCCGATTAGCGAACTTTCATATCTGTGTGTGGATCATAGAATTGTAATTATAATATAGTGATTAGAATGCGTTTCAAGCTGCGCGAAATGTCCCATGCATGGTGGCCGCCATTGTTGTTTATGTCATCCTCGCAGTAGCGGAACAATTCCAGTGGCATTGCTTGTAATGGAAAATAGGGTATATCATAATAAAACTTTTTTTTTTAATGAATGATGCATCGAAGGTACAGAGAATTGTGAATATAAATGTTATATACCTATGTAAAAAATGTTTACTCTTCCACCCATCTATTATATGAAGATATATGAGACATGTTTTACATATCTTTTTAATTAAATAGGTATTTCTATCAAGATTTTTCATTGCATTATTAAACCAATATTTGAAAAATGAGTAAGTTATAAGGTCACATTTGATGTGGGTGCCAGATCATAGGGGGTTCAGAGATAACAAAGAAATAGATTGCCTCACCAGAGAATAACAAACACACAATTTCCTGACCTTCTGTGGAATCTCTCAAGTCCACAAGAGAGAAGAGTTTTGAGGCTTGAAACATGAAATGAAATCTCACTGGAATATAGTGCCAGGATAAAGACAATAAGCGAAACGGCTAGTGAGCCTATTGCCCAAGAAAGTTGAACAGCTTCTCGAGTTGGACAAGAAATACTTGAAATTGGTAACGGGACTCTCACTGGACACTGCCCTCTGAGGTATATTTTTAACATTGTATTTATCCATTTTTCAACCGACGAAACCAAAAAGGAGGAGGTTTTCTAGTCGACGCGTATATTTTTTTTATGTATGACCACGCATAACTTTCTACAGAGGAGTCCGATTCCGATTATTCTTCTTTCATTGGATAGGGCATACCACAAAGTTGGTCCCATTTGAATTTGAAAAAAAATCCACTCCTTAGGGTAGCAAAATGAAAAATATTTATCGTTCACCCTCTGAATTTTGATCCGTTAACCGATTCTATCAGGCATAACTTTGTACTGGGTTTTCCGATATGGATGATTTTTTTTATTACCTAGGGTATACCTCATAGTTGATCATATTTGATGAATTACCCTACCCTATGGGTAGCAAAATAGGTGATGATTGATTTTTCACTTGTGAACATTGGCACACATATGTAGTTGACATTGACAGATCGCTATTGTCATTATTTTTGTTCTCCTACATCCGTCACAATAATAACATTCTATGGAAAGATGGAATTATATACAAAGTGATGAAATGAACTCACCAGAACTATCAATAATAATTTATATTATATAACAATAAATAGTTGAAGTAGATAATCGTATTATTCAACTGTTATTAGTTGAAGTAAGGTGGATAAGTAGGTATTTTGGAATTAATCAAAAGTTGAATAGGTAGTAATCAGTATATTTCAGCCACAAAAAATTGAAAAATATAAACTTCTTAACAAAAAATCAAACCGACGAAAAACAGAACTGAAAATCAAAAAATAAAATCAACTTCCTCAGTCTTGATAACTTAGCTCCCGAACTAATGTGAGTAACTAATTTCGAGTCGGCGCCAAACGAATAATCAACAAAGATCATCAAATTACTTCAAAAAAATTATCAGAATGTCACCGTGCATCTCGATGCCATCATTTTATATATATGGTATGGTATGGTATGGTATGGTTTGGTATGGTATGGAACGATGGTTAGGCACTGGATGCTGTTTCAAAGCCTACTGTCGATCTCAACTGTGTATGTATATCTGGCGCCATCTGTAGAGGTAGAGCTGCACTTTCAAACCGCCTTGGCTTTCTTAATCTTCTGAACAATGGGGACTGGCAAAGGGGTGCATTTCTACTTCATCCAACGCTTCAAGATAGAAAAATATATGCCCCAATAAACACATCATGTGTATGGAATGTTTCAACGGAACCTAAATCGAATCATTCGAAACATTCTGAACGCACGTTTCAGAAATAAGTCATAAACATCACATTCACAAGTAAATGTATCTGGAATGTTTCAAGAGTAGAGATAAAACCTACCAACATAACCTTCAAATTGGAATGATGAATGCAGCCACTCATGATATGCACATTCGCTGATGTTGATGTTTTATGGACGATCAATAATCATAGTGATAGTTATAACAGCACAGTTGATCAAAAATTATTCGTTTTCGCGGTATTATGCTTTGGACCATCTTCAAATACTTCTTTGCCATCGTCGTCGGTTATACCTACACTTTTTCAAACATAACTTTCTGAAACAGATTTTTCTCTATTGGATCTAAACGAGTTGATCCTGAATTCATGAAATAATCATTTACATTGGTCAAAGATGTTGATTTGGTGCATGCACTTGCTGAGTAATTGTCATATTCATCTTTGTATCATAGAAAATACTGGAGTCAATGGAAACAGACCAATTAGAAGAACCTATATATTCTATATTTGAAATTTTTCTACTGCAACCGTGACATTTCAGGCTATTTTTTGTGTATTGAAATATTGCTTTTCAGCTTCATGTATGTACTGGTTGATATTACAATAAATATGGATAGGTAAATAATTTACAAAACAAAGGGACATTCGAGGAGGATTATAAGACTGCATTTTCTCCAATGACCTGATCAGAAGAGGCCTGATGAGAATGTTCTCCGATAAACTGGCCAGAAAGTTTTCGTGGTACTACTTAATAATTTGATAGTTGGGTATATCAACTCTGAGAGGTGCATGAATACAAAATATGGAGGCTTCCAAATAATCAGATGGAAGTACTCAAAAAGCGAACTATAGATAATAATCCACCTCCAGCCCTATAATGTTACGTATTTTTTGTATATACTCTAAAAGTATATATTTGATGTTTGGATGGAAGAGCAATGATGTTTCATGCGCAGATATTGGATTCTGCCTTTTGTTAGGTTCTATGTACAGATTATGTAACCTTTCAATAAAAGCATTTATTATTATTATTATTGGAACGAAGTTCCTTATCGCGCGTTGCGGAATAAATCAAGACCAAAAGTTCTAACGACACTTTTTGCTATAGTGGTAAGCCGTGCGGCGTGCGCGTGTTTCTCTGTCTGTCTCTCTTTCTCTCTCTCATAGAAAGCAAGCCAGTTATTTTCGTTTCGTCTTTCTATTTCGCATTGAACAGTGTGGTGTCACGACGATTATTTTTGTTGAGTGTATACAGGTTTTTTGTACATAATAAATAATAAAAAATAATAACAATAATGAATCCTGACAGTGTTTCTGCACAAGTTCCGGATATTGCTGATGGAGTTAGGTAAGTAGAGATTTTATACAGACAATAATAAATGCTTATGTATTTTTAGCAAGTAAGCATCATAACCTCTCTTTACTATTGTGCTAACCAAGTCATATGCGTTATAATCTTTCCAATATTGTGTGTTTAGCAAGTGTACGCGTCATAACTTCAATAAATTTAAAAGCAAATTATATTTTAATATTACAATATCAAGGCGTATGTATTTAGCAAGCCATGCGTGTTCTAACCTATACGCTGTTGTGTTTACGAAGTCGAGAGAGTATATATATATATATATACACACACTCTGTTGTGTTTACAAAGTCCCGCGCATCTATGACGTGTACGAAAGAATAGACAGACAGAGTGCATATATATATATATATATATATATGTATATATATATATATATATATATATATATATATATATATATATATATGTATATATATATATATATATATATATATATATATATATATGTGTGTGTGTGTGTATGTATATGTACAATTTTTGGAACGAAGTTCCTCATCGCGCGTTGCGAAAGGGGGCTAGACGGAATAAATCAAGACCAAAAGTTGTAACGACACTTTTTGCTGTAGTTGTAAGCCGTGCGGCGTGCGCGTGTTTCTCTGTCTGTCTCTCTCTCTCTCTCTCTCTCTCTCTCATAGAAAGCAAGCCAGTTATTTTCGTTTCGTCTTTCTATTTCGCATTGAACAGTGTGGTGTCGCGACGATTATTTTTGTTGAGTGTATACAGGTTTTTTGTACATAATAAATAATAAAAAATAATAACAATAATGAATCCTGACAGTGTTTCTGCACAAGTTCTGGATATTGCTGATGGAGTTAGGAAAGTAGAGATTTTATGCAGACAATAATAAATGCTTATGTATTTTTAGCAAGTACGCATTATAACCTCTCTTTACTATTGTGCTAACCAAGTCATACGCGTTAAAATCTTTTTATTATTGTGTGTTTAGCAAGTGTACGCGTCATAACTTTAATATATTTAAAAGCAAATTATATTTTAATATTACAATATCAATGCGTATGTACTAAAATTGAGCCTACTGATTGAGTTTATATTACATTATATTTGTTAATGATGAAAAAATGGTATTATAACTTAAAAAAAAAAAAATTTCATTACAATTCCTTCACTCATTAATTGAAAGGAACTTCGTTCCATCCGGGTGTCCCGTGACACCTCTCAACTTTTTATTATTATTATTATATATATATATATATATTTATATATATATTTATATATATATATATATATATATATAAATATATATAAATATATATCAGTGGCTAGAATGAAAATAATTTGTTCAGACCTGGTTTTATTAATTTTTAGGAACAGTGTCAACATAATTATCACTGATTCAAAAACAGATTCTGAAAGCATTGAAACGCCCAATATTATAGTTATCAGTTAGTGTTATTGTAACAATTTTCAATGCATTTGCGAAATAAAAATTTTCTATTGTGAAATTACGAAAATACAGCTGGCTTGTTGAAAGAACTGTATTAATATTCCAATATATCTCTTTGAGCAACTCATTAATTAAAAATTAAATTCTTTAAAATGAAATATATCGTTTTAATGAATGATTTCAACATGTGATGGGTTTTGAAATAGGAAAAGCCAAAATCTATTCCAAACACCAACTATTTCGTTAGAATTATTTATGTAAATCCTTCATCATAGTATAGTTTAACCATTTTCAATTGCAGAAGCCGTTTTTATGAGGGGGTAATCAAAAACTCACTTCACTTACACGAGCGTATATGCGAAGTAACAAAACGAAAAATAATGTGTACTACTCGTAAACATTCTCCGTCGCCGAACAGAAGATCAAAAGAGGCGACAGTCAACGTGGGTTTGAGTGGCAGCTGTCTAGTTCCATACCAGATTCGCCTAAGCCAATCAAAACGGTCCGCAAGCCAATGATAATGCTTGTAGGTCTGTCCATACGTTGGAGGCCGAGAAAACTGATGAATCACGAGTTATATTTGTGTTTGTAGAGGTCTGAATAAATAAAAGTCAGTAGCATCTCTGGTCTGGGATCTTAATAGGTTTCAAAATATTCTATAGCTCTGTTGTGTTTTGCTGGAAAATATGGCTTTTTTTCGACCATAGGAAAATGAAGTTTTGATGATCCGATTGCGTATTAATACATACTTCCTAGCTTATGGCATATTTATTTTATTTCAACGTATTTTTGAAATATTTGAATATTTAAATAAAATTAGCTATCTCCACCTCTGCTGCTCAAAAGATACCGCTTCGAAATTACGAAACTTTTTTTTTATGCTTCTGCAATTGTAAATGGTTTAATTCTTGGGCAGTTTTTTTATGTTTTATATGTGTTTCTTCTGAAACATTGCCCGTGAAAAACATATGAATGTATTCAAAACACAGTTAAAATATGTTCCAGGAACATTTGAATTGAAACGTTTCATATCTAGGTCATTTCTGGTGTCTGGTAAGTTTCACAAATGTATCTGAGTCAAAAGAACAAACTTTCCAAATGGAAAATGAATTGTTTCAGGAATGTTTCAGACACAGATTTTGATTTACTGGGGCATTAACGAGTTTGTTGCCAGATTGAGGAAGTAAACATGGATGAATTTATAATTAATAATACTTAATTAAATATAAAAGTCCTTGGAATTTTGACCAATTTGTTGATCTGATACTGTATCGCAGATATATGATGCTTGTGTTACTTTTGGACCGGCGACTGTGCTAATCTTGACGATATCATTTATTTCTTACTGACGATGAAGTGGTTTTTGGGAACTGAAGAAATTCCTAGGAGTATAAAGATGAAAGGGCAGATATTACTTTCTATGAGTGAGTATATGGAATATTTCACATGTCAGAACATGTTCAGATTCTGAAAAAAATAGAGGCATCCTTCTTGAGAAAAGAAGAATAGAGCCAATGTAATAACAATACCAAAACAAAAATTATCAGGAAATTCAGTCACCGACCGTTTTCATTCCCTTTGCAAAAAGCTCCGAATGATGTTTCAACCAATTCATTTTTCCTGAACCTTCACAATCGGGATCAATAAATTCGGTGCAATGGGAAAACAAATAGCACATTTTCTAATACTTCCAAACCCAGAATTATATACTGGACATACATTTCGGAGATCATCGGCCACTATTTTAGTTGACACAGGAGGTGATTCAACAACATTCAGAACGGCATGGAGGATAGAAATCATCATCGGTTGCAGAAGGACATATTGACGATTCCTTGTAAAACAAGATGGATACACCACAAAAAATAATACTTAAGAAAATGGAAACTTTGATTTTGAAATCGATTCCTCTACTCCCTCTATGAATATTTCCGATTGCATAAACTTCACGCTCAATATTGTAACCAATAAATGAGTTTTTATTAGCTTTCAGAATGAAATTGTTTGAAAAACATCTATAAATTATTAACCAAATATCTCGATCAATTTTTGTCCAGGAATTGTTCTTCTACTAAAAGAAACACATCGTCTGTTTGAATTGAATATTGAACACTGGTGGTTCTACTCATAGAAAAAGTATAGTATTATACTTGCATGCAATAGCTTTTACTCACTCGAATGATTCATGACTCTCGTCTACAGCTCACGTCGCAAATTTCATTTTAATGAGTAATAGCCAATATTGTACGCTCGTTGAATGATCTATACTATTATCCCACTGCCAAAAATTGGTGGATTTAACACTGATAAAATAATTTTTATGACTATTTTCTTTTTGTTCTTTTGTGCCAATCAAAATGTTATATTTCCGACAAAATTGTTTTATCGCGATACAACTTTTATTTTGAGTGGTTTGTTCAACAAACCAGTGGTTCTTCCGCACATAAGTGAAAAACCCACTGATTTGAAGAAAAAACTTTTCAGCGGTCAAATGATAATTTTGCCAAAAATACTGTTTGGTTCAAAATACTTCTGTAAATACCTACACAAAAAATACGCTAACATCTTCATTATGTCTTGTATTAGAATAACTGCATGAAATTGCTTTCAAATTGATTGGATAGTTTCCGCGAAAATTGTGGACATACATAAAAACAGATAAAGAATAATAATTCGCCTCTTTTGAACTATTGAAACGTATATTGTTCCTTCTGTTTTTCTGGTATATATTACAATACATATTTCTATTGCAAAAACTCCAGTTAAAGAAGTTTTATGAATTTTCGAATTTGGCGAACATATTTGGCTGGAACCGTAGCCGTTCATAACAACCATGTTTGGGCTCTGGAAAATCCGCACGCAGTTAGTGGAAGACACTATCAGTATCAATTTTCTGTGAATGTAGGGGCGGCAATAATTGATAATTACTTGATAGGTCCTTTCTTTCTTCCGTTCCGACTGAATGACGCAACTTACAGAGGCTTTTTAAAAATGAATTGCCGGTAATACTTCAGAATGTACCATCAGAAATTTGTATCCGCATGTGGTTTATGCATGATGGGGCTCCGGCCCATTTTAGCGTTGTAGCCAGGGAATTAGTTAACACTGTCTATCCAAATCTTCGGATCGGTAGAGGCGCAGAAAAACCTAACCAGGCGTGGGCACTACGGTCCCCACATCTGAACTCGCTAGAAGTCACTAGTTTATAAAACTCCAGTAGTGAACGAGGAAGATCTAAGAAACTGAATAGTAGACGCCTGTGAAACAATAAGAAACACACCAATAATTTTTGAGGGGGTTACGGGATTCAATGACTAGGAGACTGAATGCCTGTATCTTCACTGAAGGTGGACACTTTGAACAATTCATTTGAATACCATGTAGTTTCCTTCATTTCATTTCATTCTACATATTCAAAATTTCTTGAAATAAAATGTTGATTTATTGCAAATTTTATTAAAACAAACACAGATTTTGCACCCTTGATACAAAAATAACTATTTCAAACGAGTAAAAATAAATAGAATAGGTGGCGCCCCTACAATAAAATGAAACAACTTATTCAAACGTCAAATTCATTTCCTAAGCATTCTTGTGAAAAATGCAAAATAATGGTAATAACTTCAACACGCATCGATTATCAAATAATCGACTTTAAATTTTTAAGTCCAAATATCTAGAAAACGGTTGCTTATAGCGACTTGTAACAATGGTAGCTTTTTTACGTGGATATGATAGAGGAATTGATTTTTTCACTGAAAAATGTGCTAGAAGTACGCTAAGTCTAACAGGTCTATTCTATAAAAAGCCGTTATTGAACGATCCGTTATCAAACGACTGTCGGTAGCCGGCTCTTAACGATGCGAGTGAACAAGATGTCAAAAATACTTATTCCGTAAAAGGTGTCGCAAGAAATGACCTTGGCAATTTCAGTAAAGAGATCCAATGAATGTTTTCAGAATGGTTAATGATAATTTTTCGCTCCGTGCGGAATGTTGCTAACTCAACAACTGTTAATTCATAATCAAATGTCAGTATAGAATATAGGATGATGTGATGAGGTATTCGAAGATCGCGGTAGTTTGGATTTTATTAAAAAATCATGAAAAATACCAAAGTTAAGGGAAAATTTTCTTCGAAGACCACCAGAACGCAATATATGTTGTATTTAGAAGCCCTCGAAAATAACACTTTCGAACGAATAAATTTATTTATTTTTCCTCAGAATTCATTAAAGTACATATGAAAAATATCAATACAACTTGCCTTCTATACAGTTCTCCACCTAAAATGTTGATTAAACCTACCATATCAAAATATAAATCCACAATTTCCACAAAACTAGTTCAAGTCGTTAACAAACTGCACCCATTCTATTCCCGTTAGCGAACGTTAGACTCTGTCGTTCACTACCGATATCGTAACGACTTTATATTTTTACGGAATACGATTTGACACAAATATCGTTAATATAACGATAATAGTTGGATAACGAAATCGCTACGAGTTACGGAATAGACCTGTTAGTGGACATAAAAGAGTTTGACAAATTCATAATGAACGCGCCAGTAAATATTCTACTAATAAATAGTATAAAAAATTGCGTTGATTGATGAAACGTCCAACTTGGACATAGCGTATCTACAAAAATTATAGTACAAAAATTATCCAATAAAATCAACAGAACAATAGAAAAATAACACATGATAATAGCACATCGATTACAAAATATAAATAACATTTTATACTCAAAATTGAAACCTGAAATTCCAAAACCCACACCGTATATAAATTACCAAAGTACGTATATATGGCAAATTCAAGAGATACCTACAGAAACGAACTCAAGCCTACAAAAACTCAAAAATGGATATCAGAGAATTGTCTAAACATGGAAAGGAAAATCAACATAAATTCAATTTTAACAAGGTTGAAATTTTGACAAAAAAAAATCCAAGAGTTAGAAATTTCCTCGAAATGATTTTTTAAAAAAGATACAAACAGTATCAACAATAGAAACGGCATAAAAAAACCAATCAAATCTATAATTTTAAATACTCACTATACAACAAGAAATAAAAAAATAAAAATTAACTTATCCTTACATTTTTACACGGAAAAGTCTTGCATGAATTATAACTGTTGCATATTATATCAAGAAAAAGCAATATCTTGAAAATAACGATATCCAAAATGAAGAACTTTACTTGACTTTGTTATACAATACTGACAGCAAAAATAATAATTGACAACTACGATTTCCAACATATGTGAATATGGTAACTGCAGACAAAATTATATCATTACATTTCATTCACAATTCAACACTTCCCCCTGAAGTTAAAAGTGATTATTATTTCAAAATACCCAGTATATCTCTGAGTAACTCAAATCGAGGTCTGCATAGTGGTTTGGTTAGGATATCTGCTATCTGGTTTTCTCCTGCGACTTTGAAAATCCCTTCTTCTACCTTTTCTCTGATAAAGTGGTGACGCACATTTATATGTTTCGATTATGGACTAACTTCATAGCGCTGGCGTTTTCAATCCATAATACTGGTGGGGAAATTTTGCAAGTACTCTGCCTCCATCGTCAATAATGAAACAGATCGTTGCTTTTGGCTGAACCATATTATTGCACCTCAGTTCACTCTACAGATGAATCCAGAAGTTGATTAACGTGTAGATAAATCACCTAAATAATTCAAATCACTGAAAGCTTGAAGGGAACATTCACCAGGTTCATGAACAATGCCATAGTCCAATGTTCCTCGAAGATACTTGAGTATTCTCTTAACTATTTCCTAGTGATGATATCTCGGTTTGGAAACAGCTTGTGATACCAAATGTACTGCAAGCGTGATATCAAGACTTGTGGCAACCGATGAATACATTTAACTTCCAACAGCTGACCGAAAAGGAATATTTGGGGAGATTTCTTCTTCATTTAAGAAACCTTCATTTATGTGACATTTTTCGATTGGAGTTCCAACAGGATTATAATCATATATGGTTGAATTTTCGAATAGGTAAAGAACATGAGATCACCCAGTATCTTCACGAAATTTTCACAGGTGCTTCAAAACATGGCAAAAACAGTATAGCAATAGAAAATGTTGCACGGAAAACATAATATTAGGAGATATGGGCCCCCGAAGGTCCATAAAGGGAGGTCATCGGATATCACTTCTGGAAATTGTAAACTGATTTAAACAATCTCTATTTACACTAAAACCATCCAACCAAACCATCCAACAGCTGAAACCATAATCATGGGAGACTTTGATGTACATAACGCTGCCTGGCTCAAATTCTCTAACAAAACAGATGATGCAGGTCGTCAAGCCGAGGCTTTCGCCATCACTCATGGTCTAGAACAACTGGTCGAGCTACCAACCCGCATCCCTGATGTCAACAACCAGTCTGCCAATACACTAGATCTTTTCCTCACCACCAATCCTGACCCGTATAGAATAGAAAATTGTGCCCCACTTGGAAACTCTGATCACACCCTCATCTCCACAACATGCTCTTTCCATTTACCATCGAGCTGCACAATACCACCCCGTCTCATGTGGCATTACAATTCGGCCGACTGGGAAGGTCTCCGTATGTTTTTCTCAGCGTTTCCATGGAAGAGAGTTTGTTTCTCTTCAGTAGATCCAACACGATGTGCTGAGACAATTTCTGAAATCATCATGTTGGGGATGAAAACTTACATACCGAATACCGAAAGAAGAACATCATCCGATAAGACCTGGTTTAACAGAAACTGCTCTAGAGCTGTGGCTTCCAAACAGGCAGCATACCATCGATGGCTAAAAAATCCGGGCCCTGAGACCAGAGCAGCATATGTCGAGGCTAGAGGCATATGCAAAGAGACAATAGAATGCTCAAAAGATGCCCACAATGCCAAAATAAGATCAAAACTTGCTGAATGTCCTAACGGATCCCGTTCATTTTGGTCTTTCGCCAAAGCTGTTGGAAGAAACTTCACTTCCAGCTCATTTCCTCCTCTAACCAAAGAAGATGGAACACTAGCAACGACTGCCCAGGAAAAAGCCAATATCTTTGCGCACCTATTTGCTGGAAATTCCACTCTGGATTCATCGGGAAAACAACCCCCGAACATTACACCTATTGACAGTCACATGCCCGAGATCACCTTTCGCCAACGTACTATCAGAAAGATTTTGCTGGGTCTCAACACCAACAAAGCCTGTGGATCTGACGGAATCCCGCCGATTGTTCTCAAGAAATGTGCCCCCAAACTAACACCTGTTCTTTGCAAGTTGTTCAACCACTCTTACAATTTGGGGGTATTTCAAATTGCAAGAGTACAGCCAGTCCCTAAAGAAGGCAAAAAGGCCCTACCTAGCAACTACAGACCTATCGCACTGCTATCTATTATTTCAAAGGTCATGGAAAAAGCCATCAACATCGAGCTCATGAAATATCTGGAAGACTCAGGAATTGTCAACGATAGGCAATATGGCTTCCGCCATCAGAGATCAACTGGTGACCTGCTCGCTTACGTCTCACATATATGGCAGCTATCTATTGAAAAGTATGGAGAAACTTTAGCTGTGGCATTAGATATCTCCAAGGCGTTCGATCGAGTTTGGCACCAAGGACTCCTCGCCAAGCTTCCGTCTTATGGCTTGCCCCCTCAGCTGTGTTCTCTGCTTGCTAGTTTTCTCTTAAACAGGTCTCTCCATGTAGTGGTCGATGGAGTTTCATCTGACACTCTACTCATAAATGCTGGTGTTCCGCAAGGATCTATTTTCGCACCAACACTATTTCTACTTCACATCAACGACCTGTTGAATGCAACTTCATGTCCAGTACACAGCTTTGCCGATGATAGTACCCTCCATACCGCTTTCTCTTCCAGGGCCCCTATATCAGCCCGTGAAACCAGAAATGAACGAGAAAGAAATGTTAATAATATAAATATGGACTTAGCAACAATTCTCGAGTGGGGATCTAGTAACTTGGTAGAATTCAATGCAAACAAAACACAAGCATGTCTTTTTTCTAGAAAAGCCGATCTCACATTGCCTAACATAACTTTGTCGGAGTAACCATACCACTGAAGTCTCCATATCGATGTTGGTATCCTCCACTATCAGCAATAACTCACGTGATCCATTGCCAAAAGTGCATCCCAAAACTTGGTTTTTTGTTTCGTGCCAAGAGCTTTTTCACCCCCACTCAGCTGCTTATGATCTATAAGGCACAGATCCGACCTGTCCTGGAATACTGTTCCCATATTTGGAGCGCGGCACCTAAACATATCCTGAGGCTATTGGATTCTGTCCAAAAAAGGGCAATTCGTCTCGTTGATGATGCCTCGCTTACAAACTCGCTTACTTGTCTGGAACACCGTAGAAAAGTTGGCGATTTGTCTCTATTTTATAGATATTTTCATGGGCGATGCTCTTCTGAAATATCAACAATCGTTCCTGCTTTGGCAGTCTCTTCGAGATTAACCCGTCAAGTTCAGTCATCACACCCCTTGTTGGTCACTTTGGAGACCTGCAGAACATCACTTTCCAAAGACTCGTTCATCCAACGAACAGCGAGGCTTTGGAACTCATTGCCTAGCTAGGGAGGTGTTCCCCGAGGCATACAACCTCCAGAAATTTAAGAAGAACACCAACTCCTACCTTCTTTCCCTTGGTTACCACGATGTTCTCTGAACATTACAGGATATCCCTTTTCGTGGGAACCAGAACATAAAAAAAAAAAAAAATTGTATCTGAACATTCGTTCAACTTTTTACTAATATTGAAATCACTTAATTTTCGATAAAGTAATGGAAAAACTCCGATTACTTTTCATATAATTTTTCAGAAGAAATGTCAAAAATCAAACGTTGGTGATTGTGTTATTTTTATCCGAATCTCGTGGATCTTGAAGTTTATTTATATGCGACGTTGCCTATGTCTCCAAGAGAAAAAGAAAGTAGTGAAATTCAATGCGTCATACATATTGAGCATATAAATGATAACTATTACAGCATGAAAAGACGATCTGATAGTTCTGCTGGATATATGTATCAATAGAAGTTTTAAATGCAAAGAATATATCACCACGCTACTTAGGAGTGATTATAACTTACAAAAATTAAGCATGACGTTGTTGTGCCGCATTTAAAAAACATATTAGAATAATGTGACTTCAGATTATTCTGTTTTAAGTAATTGTAAACTGGACCAAGAAGCGCATTTGGACATAGCCCGCCCCCATCGGCCTTGGAGTGGCACGCCTGAGTAGCACTTGCCACCCTACTCACAGATTCTTCGGACGAATCCACCCTGCCTCTGCAAAGGGCTGGGAGCTTCAACGCGCCCCCGTACGGTTTGTGAACAATGTTCATCATGTTGAGAACTCTTTCGTTTCTTCATCTGAATTGGACCCAGTTCCCCCACAGCCCCTAACGACTGCGAGGAATTGTGTTCCAACCGACAGGCGAGAACCTTGGATGAAGATGCACGATGACATGGTCAGTAGGATCCAATAACTAATGGATAGAGAGAGAAGTCAAAAGTCAAAAAGTAATTTATTCAAATATTTCATTTACATATTCTTAATTCTAGTTTTAAAATTTGTCCTATGTCCCCGCTGTGGAGCTTTCCGCTCTTTTCAGGGACTTCTATATATTTTATTTTCCTAATGTTTACATTTCTGATTTCTATCCAAAATTTTGTTTGTTTGGTTTTGAGGCTTCATTGTTGTAATGTCCTTGGGTTGGGGTTGGATTTCGGGTCGAAGATACGTCCTGGCAGTATCCTCGGTCCGGGGGTGGTCCTGGGTCCTGTGGAAGGGGAAGCGGAAGCTGTTTCCTCCAACATCGATTCTGGGGGGTGTTGTGGGTTCGGTCGGGCTTTCCGATGAATGTTGTTGGTTTCATCTGATTTCAAGCGGCGTTTCGTCCAAATGGTTGGCGTATTCATCAGGGAGTTCGTCCGATGTGGTAAGTAATCTGTATGGTAGGAATGGGAATTTTTTCTTCGGCCTGTGACGGAGTCCACGTCGGTCGAGGCCCCAGGGGGACATCAGCGTGGCCTTGGCCGCTTCGTTGCCGCCTCTGATGACTCGATCGACGTAGCCCCGTCTCAGCTTCTGAAAACGTGTTAAGATGGGATCAAAATCGATATTGTTGTAAACTTCGTTTGATGGGGATAGTCTGGGGAGGTATCGACAGGTGCGGAGAATTCTTCTTTCAGTTGTTTGAATTGCATATTGTTGTTTTGGAGTTGGGATCGCGTTTATATTTGCTTTGTAATCTAATATTGGTCTGATGAATGTTTTGTATGTATGGAGTGGGGTTTCTGGGTGGCATCTTCCGAAATGTTCTCCCAGACTTCTCAGAATAGAAGCTCTTTGCCTCACTTCAATAAGTGTTTTGTTGAGGTCGGTTTGCCAGTTGAGAGTACGCGTGAGCGTGACTCCCAAATAGCAAACTTCGTCTAGCATTTCGAGCCTCTCTCCTAAGAGTGTGAGATTGATTTCGTCTGGTTTTTGGGATGGTTTTCAGGAGTTGTTTGGATGTTTGAAGAGGATGGTTTGAGTCATGTTGTGATTCAGTTTGACCCTCCACATGCTGCACCAATTCGTAAATTCATCCAGCATGTTTTGGGCCATTCTATTTGGTGTATTTGATGATGTTACATACAAAACAGTATCGTCTGCATATTGAATGAAGAGAGAGAAGGGCAGCAGATGTTATTCAAAAGCCGCGTGTCGATTTCCACTGTGTATGCCTAGCTGGCTCCATCTGCAGGGGTAGTGCTGCACTTTTGGTTGTCTCAGTATTTTGGCTAGTGAGCTGGTAGAAGTTGTAGTTTTTCCCAATCTCATTTCAGAAAATATTTCGAAGTAGGGCCCGATTCCTAGAAATATAACCAGTATAATTTTACAGATAACTCAGTGCTGGATTCCATAAATGGTTCATAGCAAACTTGAGAACAATTCAAAATTATACAAAAGTAAATTTCACCGTTAGAACAATGAAAAAGGTATGACTGACAAAAAGTGAAGTCTGTTACCCTGATGAAAATATTTATTATAATTATTTCAATTTTTGTGAACCGATCAAAAAGCAGTTTTTTTCAACAAAATTGCCGTTTTCTCGTACAGTACCTGGGCAACCGAGCTTTGCTCGGTGTTTTTTTTGTGAAATCGTGTTCTCTCGGAGATACTTATTTAGATAAACTTGAAATATTCGGATAATGTTATAACGCCATCTCATATAGGTGTCTTTTCTGAAAACACGTGATTTTACACAGAAAATCATTTTTTATAACCTAACTTACCGCTAATCCAGACGTCGTAGTTGATGGTGGATTCGCCAGTTCCACCAGACGTCGTAGTTGAAACTGGTGTATTCGCCTGACACCTATATAGATGAACTTAAGAAGCAAAACCCTATCTGAATACAAAATTTCATCCAAATCGTTTCCGAGATAGCCGATATATATATATATATATATATATATATATATATATATATATATGTATATATAAATATAAGAGGATTGCTCGTTTAAAGATAAGTGAAAATACTGAAAATGTTATCCCGATTAACAATAATTTTATCAGAAATACTGCTTCATGATTGGTTCACTACTTCTGACTTACCCTGTACATATAAAACACAAAAATACACAAAGATGTGGTGTATATATGATAACTCTGCAAAAAATGGCATTCAAATGGGTTGGATAGTTTTCGATGAAATTGCGGACATACATACATAAAAAAATACTGTCGAATATAAAATCTCCTTTTTTGAAGTCTAATAAAAATTATATTGTTCCTTTGATTTTACTGGAACCAGCAAAGCACACGCGTTTTTGGTTGCTTTCTGAATGTCGATAGTTCCATTACGATTCATATTTCTATTGGCAAAATTCAAGATCCTCGTTTACTGATCTCAAGGTTTTCGAATGGACAATCGCCGGATATATCGCAACTAAAGTTCGACTTTCCCAGATCAATTCCCAGACGCCTACTATCAAACCATTCCTTCGGCGTATATAAATCTGTCTCAACTCCATTTTCAGCTCAAACCAGGCTATTACAGCTTGATTAAATCATGTAAATATAAATTCAATGGTAGTGGACCCTGCACCTAGTGGGACTCCACATTCGATTTGATTCTTATCACAATTTGCTTTCTTAAACATTTTAGAACAGTTGAGTATAACATTTGCAAACGTATCCGATGATTCACTGTATCGAAAGCTTTCGTTAGATCTATAGAAATACAAAGAAGTTCTTCCTTTCTCTAAAGACCTATATATTATTTCTGGTAATTCTAATCAACATGGCAACAAGCGATAAAATAATAAAAAAATAACTATACGCGTTCTCGATCATTTCCATGTGGAAATATGCTTAGGTTACACATTTTACAATGTGCATATTCTAGTATATTTGAATTACTGCGATTCAAAACTACGTGATCTTCTTTAAAAAAATTGTGACCCCTTGAGTCACACTTTTCTTATTTCGAATGGAAACCAATTTTTTCGATTAGCCTTTTGATTCTGAGTTCAGGCAACCTGATTTATGTTAAATTATTACCTATTGCAGTTTTTGACATATCAATTTTTCTGAAAAATAATTAGCGCTACAAAATTCGTATCTCGCAAACCGTTAGTTAGCTGGAAGTCCATGGTAACTCCTGATGTCTCATCGATGGTACCAGTTTGTAACCATCAATCGATTTTCAAATGTCGTATTGGAAATTTGTGTTTTTTTTTTTCATATATCACTTATAATTTTTTCTACGCCATTCTAAAGTACATTGAATTATAGGGTTTAGAGTTAGTCGAGCATTTTCTATATACCTAACTTCAACCTCTATAAAAAGGTTCAGAAACAATTGTTATAAGTGAAAATTCATATAATCTAATATCAAATGACTCATTGGGACCTAAAAATTTTCAACTCAAATGTACAGTGTTTGTCAAACAAATTAAACTCAATTGAACAATTGATGATTGATTTAAAAGCAACATTTCTCCGTCTTAGTGAACATTGGGCAAATAAAGATCAAATTACAGATCTTGAAGGCTATGAGGAAATCAGTAGATTCAGTAGACTCTCCCACAAGCACGGAGAATCGATTATTCTGAAACCTAGTGTTTCAAATTATTTCTAAATTCAGAATATATCTTTAAACTATCAATTTGATTGGCATTTGAATATTCTGCCATTCCATTTGAGAAAGATACTGCCATAATCTGTCTGTACAGATCACCAAACAGCAATGTGAATTCGTTACTAATGCAACTTTCATCTCTATTAGCAAAGGTTACCGTAACAATAAAAAATGTGTTTATATGTGGGGACTTCAACATTGACAGTCTAACAAGAAATATTGATGCAATGATTTTGTATGACATAATTGAACAATATGGTTTAATATCTTCTTTCGACGAACCAACAAGAATTCAACATAGGGTTAATCGCTAAACTATCAGTAGTATTGACTATGTATTAACTAACGTCAATAGAGACAGCCTAATATCCCCAGTAACTTTTATCTTGCCTTATCGTATCATCACTCACAAACAATTATTTGGAAAAATGAAATGAAAAAACATAAAGAACCATACCGAATCCTATTCCAATTTCAAAGTACACCTTACCCAATGAAAAAAAAAACATCGGAATCGAACTGCTCTGTAAAAAGTTATGTGTCATCATACATAAAAAAGAATATACGCGTCGACTAGAGAACCCACTCATTTTTGGTTTCGTCGATTAATAAAAACTTTTTAACAAAAAATTAAACAGACGAAATATGGAATTGAAAAGTAAAAAATGAAATAAACCTTCTTAGTCTCAATAACTGAGTAAGTAACTAATTTTGAGTCGGCGCCAAACAAACAAGCAAATGAATTAGGTAAATGTAAAATGATAGCATCGAGTTGCGCGGTGACATTCTGATAATTTTTTTGAAGTAATTCAATGATCTTCGTTGATTGTTCGTTTGGCGATGACTAAAAATAAGTTACTTACATTAGTTTAGGAGCTTAGTTATTGAGACTAAGAAGGTTTATTTTATTTTTTACTTTTCAGTTCCGTATTTCGTCGCTTTAATTTTTTGTTAAAAAGTTTTTTATTTTTCAATTTTTTATGTCTGAAATCTACCAATTACTACCTACTTGTTTTTTGATTACTTCCAAAATACTCACCTACCCACCTTACTTCAACTATTACCAGTTAAATAAAATGATTATCTATCTTTACTATTTGTTGTAATATAAATTATTTTTGTTGTTCTGGTTAGTTCATTTCATTACTTTGTATATCATTCCATCCTCTCATAGAATATAATGATTTTGACGGATGTTGAATAATGACAGTAGCGATCTGTCATTGTCAACTACATATGTGTGTGCCAATGTTCACAAGTGAAAAAAATCAATTATCCCCTATTTTTCTACTCGTAAGGATGGATAATTTCATCCAAAATCTAAATATGAGGTATACCCTATCTATTGAAAAGAATTATCCAAATCGAAGAACCCAGTACAAAGTTATGCCTGATAGAATCGGTTAACGGACCAGAATTCAGAGGGTGAGTGATCAATATCCTTCATTTTGCTATCCTTAGGGGTGGATTTCATCTTTTAAATTCAAATGGGACCAACTTCAAAGTACATCCTATCCACTGAAAAGAATTATCGGAATCGGACGTCTCAGTAAAAAGTTATGCATACCTACATAAAAAAAAAGAAATTAAATATACGTGTCGACCAGAGAACCTTCTTCCTTTTTGGTTTCGTCGGTTAAAAAACACCATCATGCAAAGTATGAAAAGTCTCCTGTTTGTTGGTATCCGTCTCTATAACATGTTGCCAAGCGATATGAATAAATTATCATCTCAAGTTTTTAACAAACAGTTGAAACTATTTTTAACAGAAAAATGTTTTTACACAGTAGATTAATTCATACTTGAGGTTGGTGATGCCGGATCACTTTCATTGTGGGGAATTTATTTTAATATGATATTTATTAATTTTATTTTTATGTATATCCTCATGTATGCGTTTGGTTCACAACATGTATCACATTTCATGCGGTACTGATATTCATATGTACTGACGTGACTAGTAGATAGCGCAGATCAAAAATACATTACAAAACAAACTTTTCCATTTCAAAGAGCTTTCCAACAAAAATCAAGTTGGGTTATGTTTTTCATCTCTTCGAGGGATTTGAAATAAAAAATTGTCGCGAGGGTGAAGAAATAGACGTATTTTTGCACAATTATCTCCTTTAAAAGAGAGCAAGTTGTGGAATATTTCTCCTTTTAGGGGGTTCGAAAAAACACTTGATACGAGGATGAAAGGAAATAAAGCAATTCTTCGATTAACCAAAAATTTTTTCCTCAATTATCTGCGAATTCTTCCTGTGAATGATAAGAGGCGATATTTTGTATTTCAATTGCTTTCCACCGGCCATAACGTCAGAAACCTCTCTTCAAGGTTCGGCCCATCGGCCCTGAAATGACACGCCTGAGGAGCACATGCCATCCCGGTTACAGAATCTTCGGACGAATCCACCCTGCCTCTGTAGAAGGGCTGGGAGCTTTTTTCAACGCGCCCCCGTGCGCTTGTTCAATATTAACAATTTCTTCTCCATCTCACAACGAATGTACCGTACCGCCAGCTTCCCCACAGCCCCCTACGACTGCGAAGAATTGGGTAAGGACAAACAGGACAGAACCTTGGTACAAGTAACTCGACATTATGATAAGTGGGGTCCAATAACTAATGGACAACGACTTTTATGCAGTGTATGTTATTTGAAAGCCTACTGTCGATCTCAACTGTGTATGCATATCTGGCGCCATCTGTAGAGGTCGAGCTACATTTTTAAACCGCCCTAGTTTTCTCAATCCTCTAATAGAACGCGTACCTATTCCCATTGTTCCGTACCTTAAAATGGGCACACAATGGGGAATGGCAAAAAGATGCATTTCTACTTATAATACTTATAAGAGAGGAACGCAAGATAGAAAAAGATATGCATGGTACGTAGGTCCGCGAAATTTACGAGTTTGCAGAAATGGTGTTGATTACAAGCTTTATTTAACTTCACGTGTGTATGTATGTACGTTAAGTTCAAATATTGCAAGTTAATTTTGACCCACTTCTAGCTGTACGATTAACGTGAAATTCGACAGGTGTTCATAATTCCGGTGACAATGCATTATAGAATTTTTGCTAAAAAAAATAAAATGGCGGCTCAAATATGGTGGACAAGTTTTGTGATTATGGTTCGATTCTATTCAAGATTGGTATGTGGGGGTTTTTCGGAACAGAGAACAAATTTATTGTCAAAATTCGTGAATTCAAGATGACGGCTCCAATATGGCGACGAATTTTGTGGTTATAGCCTGATTCCAATAGAAATTGGTAAAGTAGAACCGGAAATCTAAGAAGGTCGTAAATCCATATTAGCCGACGACCCTCATTATTACCTATTGATCGGATAGATAAGCAATAAAAGTGTGTGTCCCTTCAAAGATTCCCAGGTCCGGATCAAAATATCTCATGAAATCGTTTGGCATTTTAATAATAGTGGGCTCTCCATCATTTTTAGTTTTTTTAAATTTATTTGATAATAAAAAATATCGTAAGGTTGATTCAGAACCCTTGGTGAGGATATGTTTAGATGTGTGTAAATAATAAAGTTCACTTACCTGGCCACCAGATTTTCAGTACTAATGGGCTATTAACGAGAATATAGCGATAATGGTCTATTTACGGTAACAAAATAAATTACCTACCAGATTTGGAAAATGGCCGCTTTCCAATTTCAGAAATAAAAGGGAGAAAGTTAAACAACATTTAGTCATTACCTACCTAATATTCCGTTGTGTCAGTTGTGTCTATTCGATTTTTGTGTCGTAAAAAATGTGGCGTCCATGGGCTCATCCTGAAGCTAGTACTTCAACTGGTGGTCGTAGTACCACTAATCGACCAATGTTACACCCTCAGAGAAACAAATTATATTAAATGTTTATACTTCCCTTCTGGAACGTGAAATATCCAAGGATCAAGCTGTGCAAGAAAGTGCTTCTTCAACAAAACCACGATATTCCACAGTGTTTAAAATAGTAAGTAACCCTATTTTAAAAATAAAGAAACTTAAAGAGTCTGGCGGTTCAAGGAAACTAGATGGCTGTGATGTAGATATAATTCGAAGAACAATATATGCCTTGCATAAAGAGCAAATTGTGCCTACATTAGATATTTTAATGCAACGGCTTGAAAAGAATGACAATGGTATTCAGTGTTGCAGAGAGACTTTAAGGAAGTCTCTTTTGCAAAACGGATTTAAATTTAAAAAACTCACTAGTAGCAGAAAAATTATAATGGAATCTGTGCGCCTTAAGAAATGGAGATTCGAATATTTATTGGCAATAAACGGAGTCAGAGAATATGGTAGAACAGTGGTGTTTTTGGATCAAACTTGGTTCGATACACACGATATTCCAAACAAAAGTTGGGTAGACTCATCTGACTTGCGCCAAACTAATAAAGGAAAACGCATTACGATCATTTACGCAGGAACCGAAAATGGTTTTATACCAAATGCGTTGTCTTTATCGGCAGATAATATTAAAGACTCTTCAGTCGATTATCATGATGACCGAATTATTTGAGGACTGGTTCTAAAATAAACTCATACCAAATATTCCACCCAACAGTATTATCGTCTTGGATAATGCCACAGTCGGAGACTAGATAAAGCACCATGTTCAAATGATACCAAAGCCACTATACAAGAATATTTGTTGAATAATGATATGTACTATTAGGCCAGTAGAGATAGACATGATTTTCCTAAAATTTAATAATAATTACAAAAGTTTTGAAACTTCAGTAGAGTGAAGAGGACTTTCATAAATATGATATATAGTCTGATTTTGCAACCCTTTTTTCTTAACGGAAGATGTTGAATAACAGGATTTAATGAATTTTCACATAATTAGCGCGAAAACATTTGCAAAAGTTCTGCAAACTTTTGAAGTTTTGAAATATAGCAATTACATCCTCTGATAAATTTGCAACCATTCAAACAAAACGGAAATGTTTGTTCTACGAAAAAAAAATTGTTCTTGGTCCTTATTTTTCAATAAAAATTCCAAAAGTTCTGCAAACTCGAAAAAAATACTAAAATAATGTTCTTGACAAGAGTTTCAATTTGCAGCCTCTTGGGTCAAACGGAAAATATATTTTTTCATAAAATTGTTATTTTTTATTAAATTAAGTATGGGAATTATTACAAAAGTTTCAGATAATGGTTGCAAATGGAGATGCCGTGACGTACAATGTTTTCATTAATTTGCAACCTTGTCTGCAACATGGAAATGAGGGTAAAATCAAAAGAAAAATATCTTCTTATTTGTACTCTACCGAAAAAAGCAAAAGTTCTGCGAATCGGGCAGACCACTCATTTTACCAATTGGTGGCAGTATAATAATTTGCAAACTATGTTGCAATGCAAGACATTAGGAATTAAATTTTATTTTTATTTTTACAACACTTGTGTTATCTAAATAATAAAAAAAATTATATACCTGATGAATGACATTCAATACGTTTCCAAGATAACTATCGACCAAGAAAAAGCTCGTCAACAAAGCTAACGTTTTTTTTTTTTTTTTTATGTTCTGGTTCCCACGAAAAGGGATATCCTGTAATGTTACAATTAGAAATTTGCATAAGAAAATATTCGGAGTACGTTTGGTGGAGGATCGAGAATCAAGAATCTCTCGTCATAAATGGGTGTTAAACAGTATGAATAACCTACAATTGTGTTACGTCACAGTGTTTTGTTTACAGAGTAATGAATGCACTGCAGTTTAGTAACATGATTTAGGTATTACCAGAATAACAAGAAGACTGACATTTGTATTTTTATGACAAACTAAACTTACCAAAAACAATGCACATTCTTCTAATAGTCCTGGAGCTACAACTGAAATAGAATTGCTTACCAACATTTTTGCCCTCTTTATTTTAAAATATTTTAAAATTTTTTAAAAACCAGAAAATGATTCTTACGTTTTGATTTCAGTCCACAATTGGAAAAGGAAAGTCGAGTGGAAAGGTAAATTATAATTTTATTCATTTCAAGGACTTCGTATCTGTAAAAAATAAATTTGAGATGTAATATCGATTCCACACATTTTCATTTCTCAGCAACGTTTCTTGAAAATGAAATTTATGTACTTGCGAGATTCACAATCAATAACGTTTTAATATCGTTACTTCCATAGAGCATCGATTATTTATTTTAAAATTTCGTCGATTGCTATGTTGTGATAAGTGAAAATTTTGAATGAGGAATAATTGCAAGTCGTTTCTAATGCGTTAAAAATTAATATCTTCCAATAGCCTTTTACAAGAATTTGGCAAAATTTTGTACTCTTTCGATTGTTGCATTCGAAAATATTACATTAAATTTATTCGCTGATTAGTCGCAAACAGTGATTGCTTCTGAGATTAATAATTACTTTCAAATTTTGTAATGGTTAACTACGTAACCGTATTATTCTCCGGATGCAATTTCAATCGACCAGTATAAAATATAACAGATATACGCGATGGATAATCAAGTATTTAACTGGACCACTGCAGACATATGTCGGTCTAATATACATCTTGAACCTATTTGCACAATTCTTATAATTCATAGCCAAATTATAAAACAAACAAATCAATTATATAAAAAAAAATGTTCCGTCGAACAGTGACGGTAGCAAATCTCTTAAATTAGTCTTATTTAAATTGCAATTTGCAGTACTTTTGCAATTATTTCAGAAGTTGTAAAAATGCAAAAAAGGATATAAGTGGATAAATAGGTTCCGTTTTTCGTATGAGGTTGCAAAGTTACATATCCACTGAGATCGATATTCCCTTCATTTGTAACGACAATAAAAAACTTTTGTAATTATTTCAATACCTGTGTGTATCGAAAAAGGGAGCATCGATAAAAAACTTTTTTTCCGTGCACTTATCCAATTTGCAGAACTTTTGTAATTTTTTTAAACAAATTACAATGAAAAGCTCAAAGAAATTACAAAAAAACAAGGTTCCGTAACTCTTACAAGGTTGCAAACTTAATGCATGTTGCAAAACACCATCACAATAAGTATGCCCAGTTTGCAGAACTTTTACAATTTTCAGTGCAATAATAAAGCATAAAAACGTTTTTGCAATAAATACAATGTTCTTTTCATTGCAGACTTCTGCAAAATTTTATAGTTTGTTTTCATTAATTTACTCACATACCATTGGAGTTTGAAAACTTTTGGAATTAATGTTAGTTGATTGTCTTAATCTACTGGCCTACAGGTCAATTACAATAAAATGAGATTTTAATGGTAAAGAAGATAAACGTGCATAAAATATTTTGTTCATTGATGAACAACTAGAATTTACTAAATAATCTATTGTCTCAGTAATATTGCAGGAAAAAACCAATAAGTAATTTATAAATTATTATGAACATAATGGAGACAGAGCAAGAAAAATTGAACTCGAAATATTTTTCCAGATATTAGTAAATTTTCTAAAAAATAATAGAGTGAGACCCAAATTTGAGAGCTCAAATTGTATATTAATGAAAGATAAAAGTTACTGAAGTGATTCCATATTTGTAATAGTTCATAAGATATTTAAACATGAAATGGAAAAAAAATTCTCAAATTCTTTTTTATAAATAATTGCAATAAATTGAATGAATAATTTGGTAACATCTTGAATTTTCAGCTGAATTTGTTCTTTGATCAATGGAGAATAAACAAGTCTTACGTGTTTTGATCGTATTTGCATTAGTTTATAAATTATAATAATTTAAAAGATGAAAAACCAGGTGAGAATGATGGAGTTACGGAAAAGAGTGGATATAAAATTCGATAAAAAATATAAATAAATATTTTTTTCCAAATGGTTTTTTTCATGGTTGTTTTTGTTACATTGAGTAAAATAAGAAAAAAAAGATGAGGTAAAAATTTATTTGTCTATTGAATAAACAATGAAAAATCAAATGAAACTGTTTTATCAAATATGGAGAAGCAAGATAAATTATGATAAAAAAATTGTTTTTCAATATTAATTATGAGATAAAAAAAAATGGTAAATTAACAAATACGTGTATCATTTGTATCAAACATTAGGATTCCAAAAAAAAAATCAATTGTCTTATAAAAAACGCATTTGTTTATAATATTTTTTTAAACAATTGGAGATAGATTTGTTGAAAATATGAACAGGATGTTCATGAAATCAGGTGTGGAATCATCTGCGACTGAAGTAGTTGTTTTCTGTTAGACATTCACAAAAAATAACTTCATTTTTATCATGGATTTTTCAATTCGCAGAAAAATCTTTTTATCAATATCCAATTGACAATGTTTCCTTTTTCAATGGGAGATACAAATTAAAAAGAAAACACTTCCATGCAGCTTCCGATAATGAAAAAACGAATCATTAAACATATCGGAAAACAAATTTTTTTCAATGAATGATAAAACTTTTCAAATTTGCAACTACGTAAATTGTTAATAAATAACAATTTTTTTTTTTATTTTCTCAACGGGGATCAAGATTAGGTTTTTCAAATTTGGTGCAATTATAACAGAGAAAATTCATTTTGAAAATGTATAATTCTGATACTTCACGTAGAATAAAGGAAATAATGTGACATGATGTTTAGGAAGTATTTTTCAATTCATTTTACAATTGAATTGAATGTTCAAAATGACCACCATTCACTTCTTGACAATAAACAAGTCGATCTTGGAATTCTCGTACATTTTGTAGGACCTCAGGGGTTATGTTGTTAATTTCTTCCGTTATCCTAACTATTAAATCTGCAATATTGTCTGGTCTATTCAAATATACTTCTGATTTTGAATAACCTCATAAGAAGGAATCGAGAGGAGCCAAATCGAGGGATCTAGGCGGTCATTCAATCATTCCACGTCTTCCAATCCACCTATTGGGAGAAACTTCGTTCAAATAATCTCTAACAATACGTTTGTAATGCGGTGGAGCTCCGTCTTGTTGGTACCAAATTGATCTATCTATTGCATTCGGATCATAAACACGAGGAAAAATATTTTCAATGTGGGCTGTGCAAAGTTAATAAAAAAATCTAGATAAACCTCGCCATTAACTGGGCTTTCAAAGAAATAAGTTCCAATCATTTTGTTGTTGATGATATCCGCCCAAATTTCTACTTTTTTTGAATATTCTGTGTGAGCCTCACACATAGAATGAGGATTTTATCTGCTTCAATATCTACAGTTTTGTCTATTAACAGTTTCATTTAAATGAAAAGTAGCTTCATCAGAAAAAATCATTTGGTTTATGAACTGCAAATCTGCTTCCATTCTGTCCACCATCAGTTCACAGAATTGTTGCTTTTTATCAGGATCATTCTCATTCAACTCCTGAACCAACTGAACTTCATTTATAAGGCTGGTATTTCTCTTCATGTAAAGCTCTCAATATCGATGATTTATCTACATTATTGTTGGCGGCAAGTTGTCTACTTGTCATATGTGGATTTTCTAGGAAGGAAAAAATCTCAGATTTATAGTTTAACAATTATCACACTTGCAATGTTCATGTTCGAGCAGCAAAAAATTGTTAATTAACTATTGCATAACTAATTGAAAAATCGCGATAACGATTTTTTGCCGGCAGATTATTGTTTATTCATCTATACAGTAATGTTTTCATTTCCTAATTTTCATATTTGATATGTTTAAATAATTTTTATTGTTGAAGTGTCCGAAGGGGGCGTGGCTTGCGCAAGCCAGAGTACCCGTTTTCGGGCGTATTTTAACCCCTCTGGGAAATTTATAAATATTGGTCCTACAGTTCCAGGAGTTGAGACTTTCTTTCGGGAAATTTTCTTTTTTAGATTTGAAAAATCTCAATAAGTTTTTTCAGTAAATTGTTTATAACTTTTGCAATTTTTGCGAGTGGAACTTTATTTTTCTCAAAAATCATCTACATGCTAATCCGAATCGAATGACACTATATTTTTCTGGGACTGCTGAAAAAAGTTGACCAAAAAAGCACTTGTTGACTAGACTAATAGTATAACATTATCAATTGAAAAGGAAAACATTCTCAATTGAAAATTGTTTTCCCGTCAGAACTGTTCTCATGTTTCTGAATAGATAGCTGACAGAGTTAAGTTTCGAAATAACTGTCTTGCAGTGTCTTCTCCAGTCAAGACACTCCTCGAAGTATAGGCCTGGAAACCTCACCTCACCATGTACATTTTTTAAAACTGTATTATTAATATTAACATGAACGGTAGGCACTTGTTTATGCCTTTTGTGACATTGACTGGGTTTTTTCTGCATTTAGGTATAGTGAGTTCATGCAGGGTGATTCGAAAGTACTTTGACAGAGTTCAGGAAGTGATTCCTCACAATATTCTGATATGAATTGTCCAAAAAAATTTATGATACAGGGAGTTAAAGTTTAATTTTTATTTTCGTTTTTCTTCAAATAACTTTCGAAATACTGACCTTAATCAAACGAAAATTGGTATTGAGAGGTTTTTTGAGGTGAATTCGAACCTGATGTTATTATTGATCTCACTCGTAGGGGGCGCCACCTACACGTCTTTTTATTTCTTGAAGATTCATAACTTTTTTGAGCGTACTTGTAGCACATTTTTCATTAAATTCCTCTATCATATCAACGTAAAAAAGCTACCCCTGTTACAAGTGGCTATAAGCAACCGTTTTCAAAATATTTGGACTTGAAAATTTGAAGTTGATTATTTGATAATCGATGCGTGTTGAAGTTATTACCATTATTTTGCATTTTTCACGAGAATGCTCAGAAAATGAATTTGACGTTTAAGTAAATAGTTTTGGTAATTACATATTATGTGACAGTTGTATTATAGTTGTTTCTTATTATTATGTTCATACTGTAGATGTTTAGAATTAAGGACAAATGAGAACTGTCACTGTCACGACATAACACATGTAGTTAAATGAAGACTTTTCATCTGGAATTATATATTGAATAAATACCAATAAATATTCAAAATAATATATGGTGTCAGGTCGGTCACAATCAGTGGAAATCTAAGAAAGTTATGGAATTCAACAAACCTGAACCTTTGGTACTTGAAGATGGAAATGTTAGTCAGAACTGGAAAAGATTCGTTCAACGATTCGAATTGTTCATTTAGATGCCAAGCCAGAGAAAAAGAAAATAGCAGTATTCCTTAATTTAATTGGTGATCATGGACTTGAACTTCACAATTCATTCACATATGATGTTGTACCCGAAAAAAGAACTTTGGAAATGATAAAGATGAAATTTGAAGCATATTGTTCGCCCAAGAAAAATGTTATATTTGAGAGATTTCTTTTTAACAATATAATACAAAAAGAAGGTCAGCCTCTTGATAATTTCTTGACAGAATTACGCAAAGCTATCAAAGCCACGGAGTACAAAGACCAAGATTGTATGTTGAGAGATCGAATTGTCACCGGATGTTTGACAAGTCAATTCAGGAACACCTATTGAGAGAGCCAAATTTAACTTTGGAGAAAGCGATTGATCATTGCAGAGCGAAGGAAACAAGTTCATTCCAATCGAAAACGCTGCGGGAAAAAATAATTAACATCAATGAAGTAAAACCAAACAAGCAAGTTGTTAGAAAATATAAAATAAGGAAGCCAAATTGTGATTATTGTGGTTACGAACACGAGCCTAGGAAATGTCCAGCTTTTGGAAAAAAGTGTGCAAAGTATTTGCAAAAACAAGATAATCCAGGATAATAAACAGAGGAATATCAATGAAGTTTTGATTACAGGATATGAGAATGCGGAATCGGACAATGAAATATATATAGATGATGTGTCGAAAAATATGAAGCCAATGGAGCATACTGTTAGTAGTATAACTGTTTGGACAGAAGAGGTGAAAATCAATGACAAAATTATCACCTTCAAGCTTGATTCTGGCGCTGAAGTTAATATACTATCCTTGAATCGACTGAATTTTTTAGGAAGCAAGTTGAAGAATGCCATCAAACCGAATCAAATGACATTGGTAGCATACGGTAGTGAAAGTTTTAAAATTAAGCCTCTTGGTGAGATGGAACTATTTTGCATTGTTCGAAAAATGTCCGCCCCCATATCATTCATTGTGGTTGATACCATGAATCAAACACCTCTTCTAGGTTCACCAGGGTGTATAAAATTGAATTTGATTAAAAAAGTCGATAGTGTTTATCCAAAGTTCCGTTCATTTGAGGATATTCTTCGAATCTATTCTGTTGTTTTTGAGGGATGTGGGAAGTATTCAAAACATCACATTACTTTGAAAGAAAATGCTATACCGCGTGTTGTTTCTTGTAGGCGGGTTCCACATGCTTTACTAGATAGACTAAAAAGTAAATTGGACCAGTTTTAGTCTCAGGGTTTGATAAGGAAGGTTGATAAACCAACAGAATGGGTTAATCCTTTGGTCATTGTGGAAAAACCAAATAAGGATTTGAGATTGTGTTTGGATCCAATGTATTTGAATTCTTCAATAAAACGAGAACATTTTCCCATACCAACACTTGATGGGATATCTTCAAAATTACTTGGAAAAAAATATTTTTCAGTATTGGACATGAAGGATGGGTATCTACAGATTGAATTAGATGAAAGTAGTGCTGATTTATGTACATTTGCTACACCTTTTGGAAGATATCAATATCTTCGTCTTCCTTTTGGAATCTGTTCGGCTCCTGAAGTATTTCAAAAGAAAAATCAGGAAATTTTTGGTGATATTCAAGGGGTAGGCTTATACTTTGATGATTTGATTATTACAGGTCGTAATGAGGAGGAACATGATGCAAATTTGAGATTGGTTTCAGAAAAAGCATTAAAATATAATGTTGAATTAAACAAATCAAAAGTACAATTCAAACAAAAAAGTGTTAAATTCATGGGTCAGATTTTTTCTGAAGAAGGTGTGAAGCCAAATCCTAATTATGTGAAAGTTATTACAGATATGCCTGATCCAAATAATAAATCTGACCTGATGCGATTCTTAGGAATGGTGAAATTTGTAGGAAAATTTATACCTAATTTGTCTCAAATTTCAGCACCACTGAGGCATTTGACTAGAAATGATGTTGGATGGAGTTGGTCTGAGGAACACAAACAGGTGGTAATGAAACTAAAATATTTATTGTGTAAAGCCCCTGTACTATCTATTTTCAATCCAAATGAGCCTGTGGAAATTGAGACGGACGCATCCAAGTATGGCCTTGGATGTTGTTTGCTTCAAAATGGGCATCCAGTAGCATTTGCATCAAGGAGTTTGCATTCCTCGGAGCAAAAATATGCTCAGATTGAGAAAGAAGCATTGGCGATCGTTTTTGCTATACAAAAATTCCATTATTTCATTTACGGTCTCCAAAAAATTAAAATAAATTCCGATCATAAGCCATTAGAATCAATTTTTCGAAAAGACTGACATTCAATATCACCCCGTATACGAAGAATGTTGCTTAGACTCTTGAATTATAGCATACAAGTATGTTATAAGCCAGGAAAGTATTTATATATTTCGGATACACTATCAAGAGCTTACCTCAAAGAACAAAGGCTTAAATCAGATTCTGAATTTGAATATGCTGTTCACTCCTTATGTAATAATTTGCCCATGTCTTCTGAACGAAAAAACCAGTTCATACGTGCTACTGAGTCAGATGCAGAATTGAAGGAAATTGTTGATTTTCATGTCAGGGGATGGCCTGATAAAAAAAATATACCAAACAACATCAAGCATTACTTCAAACTGAAAGAGAATATTTCATTCAGCAATGGGCTCCTATTCTTAGATAAAAAGTTGATTGTTCCAGAATGTTTACGTGATGGGATGATTCATGAGGGACATTTTGGTAGAGAAAAATCGAAGTCTAGAGCTCGGAAAATATTTTATTGGCCAAATTTAGATTCTGATATAGAAAAATACATTAAAAAATGTAGAGTGTGTGAAAAATTTTCTAGGAAAAATCGAAAAGAGGAATTACTCCCATTTGAAGTTCCTAAACGACTTTGGCAACGACTAGGAACTGATATATTTTTTCATATGGAAACAAATCTTTTTTGGTAGTATACGATTCCTATTCCAATTGGATGGAACTTGTTCGATTAGAAAATAAATCGGCTTTGGCGGTTATAAATAACCTGAAATCATTATTCTCTAGATTTGGTAGCCCTGATATTGTAGTTTGTGATAATGTTCCATTCAACAGTTATGTTTTTGAGCAATTCGCAATAGAATGGAATTTTGAAATAAAAACGAGAAGCCCTTATTATCCTCGTACAAATGGGTTGGCTGAAAAAGATGTGTCTTTAGGTAAAAACATTATCAAAAAGTGCATTGAAGAAAATGGGGATATTGAATCTTCATTATTGGTTTATCGAAATACTCCTTTAAAAAATATGGATTACACTCCTTCTCAATTGCTGATGAGTCGTTTATGTAAAACTAAAGTGCCCACATCTGAGGATTTATTACAACCTTTCCTTTGAGAGAATGTCCAAAATAAGCTCATTAAAAAACAACAGAATGGTGCATATTACTATAATAGATCAGCTAAATCTTTGGAACCCATTGAACCAAATTCGAATGTTACAATATATAATCATATAAAAAACATTTGGGAACCTGAAAAGATATTGAATTCACATGAAGCACCTAGGTCATACAAGGTAAGGACTGCTGAAGGTAATGAAATAAGAAGAAATAGAATAGATTTGAGAGAATCCCCAAATGATATCCTTGAGAATGATGTAGAAACAATTATTATGCCATCTATATCCACAGCCACAGGGTGTAAAACACAAAATGATATAACAGAAAGCTCTTCATCGGAGCCACCTACTAGTTCCTCAGTTATATCAGAGTCTCGTGATTGTTCTATCAATTCTCCATCACCTAGTTCCAGATTATCTACTGATTGTGGTAAAAAAGAATCCATTGGGAATTCGAATTATCCCTACACAACGAGATCAGGTAGGGTTGTTAGAAAGCCTATCAAATTAGTTTTTGATTTTAGGAAAGAGGAAAGATGTATTATAGTTGTTTCTTATTATTATGTTCATACTGTAGATGTTTAGAATCAAGGACAAATGAGAACTGTCACTGTCACGACATAACACATGTAGTTGAATAAAGACTTTTCATCTGGAATTATATATTGAATAAATACCAATAAATAGTTAAAATAATACAACAGTTAAACGTTTTGTTGTTTTGTTGAAGTTCCTGTGAGTTTTGAAACATCAATTTTGAAAAAATGGATTATTTGAACAATAATGCTCATTTAGCCGATATGCATTTCATTTATGGCCTTGCGGATGGCAATGCGCGCGAAGCAAGACTGTACTGCCTTCAGCTCCAACATTTACCTGTCTCCACCGTCGTTTGGCAGAAACGGGTAGCTCTAAGTGGGTAGCTGATATTATTGAAAGACCACGAGCAGTCCGAACCCCAGAATTGAAAGAAGCTGTTTTGAACGCTTTCGAGGAGAATCCAGAAACAAGTACAAGAATAATTGCTGAAGCTCTCAATTCTACTCAGTCCACAGTTTGGACAATTATCCACGATCAACAATTTTATCCATACCATATTCAAAGGGTGTTGTGTATGTGGGTTGATTACCACAATCTAGTTAATTTGATGGTTTTTGAATAAGAATTCAAAGTAACGAAGTGAGAACTTTAATGCTTCTCTTAGGATATACATTTCAGAACTAAAACACAAAACTTAACAAGAATAGCAAAAAGGGCATAAACTTTCTCTTGCTACATGGTGAGGTTATCCTCCAGCAGGTACCTAGACGACCCGTACGGATTATGGATAATAAACAGATGGTACACCCGAAGTACACATTGCTGGATATTCAATATTCAATAATTTAGTCTTTTAAGAAAAAAGTCATTTTGTACAGAACATAGTCGTTAGAGATGTATTTTCATGAATGGCGGATTTGAACGTATCTTTGAAAAAGAGCCATTTATTGTATGTCCCGTCGAAAGTTCAAAAATTCTATCATTTGAGATAATCGTTAAAGGGGGATGCTGCAAATATCATGAAATCTCTCGAAATTTCCGAAGCTAATTATGATACGGCGTGGATTTGTCTAACAGAAAGATACGAAAATAAACAACTTTTGGTTTCGAATCATATAAAGGCACTTTTCAACTTACCTTCAGTAACAAAGGAATCGTGTACTATCTTACGTCAGTTACTTGATGGTACAACTCGTCATTTGCGTGCACTGAAAAATCTGGAGTTGCCGACAGAGCATTGGGATACTCTCATAATTCATTTAGTTGCAACCAAACTTGATTCTATCACTAGACGGGAATGGGAAGCAAAAAATAGAAAATCGGATCTACCAACATTAAAACATTTTCTTGGTTTCCTGAATGAGAGATGTTGCCTTCTGGAAACATTGAACAATAAAAAAACTCATTTTACCTCCACCCACACAAAATCTGTCAAATCATTTGTGGGAATTAATAATACAAAATGTGTAATCTGTGGTCAAGATCACGCATATTATAATTGTTCAAGATTCCTCAATTTAGATCCTACTGGTAGATACGATGAAGTAAAACGCCTGCGGCTCTGTATCAATTGTCTACGAAATAATCATACGACTAAACAATGCTCTGCCAGCAAATGTTGCAAATGCGGTAATTTGCATAATACTTTATTACACTTCACGAGCAAAAATAATACAGCCTCGAAGTCATTAGAAAATTCTAATAATGCTAATACTGAAGCTCAATCTTCATCCGAAAATGAAAATGCTAACGTTTCAAACTCTACGTCCCTGTGTTCCACGCAGGACAAAAAATTAACTCTTCTTTCAACGGCCGTTATCGACGTCATCGATAACAGTGGCCAGACACATACTTGCAGAGCACTTCTTGATGGTGGATCTGAGAGTAATTATATTACGAAACGTTCATGCGAAAAACTCAAACTTAAAACAAACAAATGTAAAATTCTCGTCACAGGTATCAATCAAACTTCAGCTTCTTTAGATACTAGAACCTGTGTAAATATCCAATCAAGAATAAATTCATTTAAAAGCACTTCATCTTGTTTCGTAATTGAGAAAATTACAGGTAATATTCCCTCGATAACTTTCAACTCAAAATTGATTAACATACCACCAAATTTAATATTGGCTGACCCATGCTTCAATGTGAGTGAATCTATCGATATGCTTATTGGGAATGATATATTCTATGATTTATTATGTACCGGACAAATAAAATTAGGTCCAAGATTACCTACTTCACAAAAAACTCCATTTGGATGGATAATTTCCGGTCCTCTATTTTTTGATAATTTATTAACGTCCGAAACTCAGTGCAATCTTAGCATAAATACAATTGATCTCAACGAGCAAGTTGAACGTTTTTGGAAAATCGAGGAATTTTCCTCTAAACAACCATTTTCTGCAGAAGATTCTTTCTGTGAAAAACATTTGAAAATAAATACTATTAGAGATTCCTTGGGTGAATTCGTAGTTAGTCTTCCTTTTGAAGAACCTGATTCTCATAAAACTGCGGAAAAACGTTTTTATTCTCTAGAAGAAAAATTAGATAAAAATGAAAATCTGAAGTCACACTATTTTAATTTCATAATTGAGTTTATTGATTTGGGTCATATGTCTCAATTGAATATAGTGAGCAGTATGACAACTCAGCTTCGAGTTGCATTCGACGGCTCCGCAAAATCAACCTCTGGTTTTTCTCTCAACGATATTTCAGTAGTTGGCCCAAGTATACAGGATGATTTGATTTCAATCATTTTAACGTTCTCATAATCATACTACTATACGTGCTGGTGATATCGAAAAAATGTATCGGCAATTTCTAATAAAAAAGGAAGAAAGAAAATTCCAAAAAATATTATGGCATTCTGCTTTGTCAGATTCTTTATCCGACTTTGAGCTCAACGTAGTAACATATGGCACTACACCTGCAAGTTTCTTATGTATTCGTGCTTTACATGAAATTGCACTTGATTTCGAAAAAGATTATCCTGATATAAGCTCCACCACAATCCATGATTTTTACGTTCATGATTTTCTTATAGGTGGTAGCACTTTAAATGTGTTTTACATCAAAAATCTAATTTTGGAGAATCTTGCAGAATATAGATCTTTTCGATTAAAATATTCTAATTTTGAATTCATTAAAATATATCCAGCCGTTTTGCCAACACATATTTTATACATTTTGATAGCACATGATGAACATGTCAGAATACTGCATTCAGGTCCACAAGTTCTGTTGGCATCTCTCAGACAGCGTTTTTGGCCTATTTCTGGGCGTAACTTTGCGAGTAAGGTGGTACATGAATGTGTCAAGTGCTATAGATTTATAGCGGATAGCATAAATAATATAATGGGTGATCTTCCAATGGAAAGGCTCACGCCCGCTCGTTCGTTTACATTCACCGGGGTTCATTATTACTGCGGGCCGTTTCCTTTGAAGGATAGAAGATTACAAAATTGTAAATTAACTGAATCATACATCTATATATCAATTTGCTTTGCGACTAAAGTCATGGAGAAACCCTTTATCGCTACATTGAGGCGATATATTGCGAGATTGCGTGAAAAAATTTATAGTAGCAACAACTTTGTGGGAGCAAGGGCTCAGTTAAAAAAATTCGTTGAAGATTCCAATGACATTATTTGAACTGAATTGAGCCAAGAAGGTATATCGTGGAATTTCATACCTCCCCGAGCACCTAATTTTGGCGGGCTCTGGGAGTCCGGCGTAAAGTCCGTTAAATATCACCTAAAAAGAATTATTGGGGACACTTCTCTAACTTTTGAGGAGCTGTCCACCCTTGCAGCACAAATTGAATCCTGTCTCAATAGTAGACATCTTTATGCCTTATCATCAGATCCAAATGATCCTTTACCTCTGACCCCGGCACACTTTTTAATTGGCGCCAAGCTGACTGCTGTTCCGGATCGTGATTGGCTATCAACCCCAACCAATCGTTTGAGCCGTTACCAACACATCCAGAAAATGACACAACATTTCTGGTCTGGATGGACGAAGGAGTACGTGCAAATACGTACAAAATGGAAGGAGACTCATCCACAGATACTGAAATTGGATACTCTTGTTCTCGTGAAAGAAGATGGACTTCCACCATTGAAATGGCTCTTGGGCAGAGTCATCAAGCTATTCCCTGGTTCCGACGGAGTGGTTCGAACCGTGACGATAAAGACAGTCAATGGAATTTATCAACGCCCTACATGTAAACTTTGTGTTCCTCCTATACCGGACAATCAAGACAATTAATGATGTTATGTTTAGTTGAAACCCTCATGGCTTTCAAGGGGACGGCTATGTTCTGTACAAAATGACTTTTTTCTTAAAAGACTAAATTATTGAATATTGAATATCCAGCAATGTGTACTTCGGGTGTATCATCTGTTTATTATCCATAATCCGTACGGGTCGTCTAGGTACCTGCTGGAGGATAACCTCTTCACCATGTGGCAAGAGAAAGTTTATGCCCTTTTTGCTATTCTTGTTAAGTTTTGTGTTTTAGTTCTGAAATGTATATCCTAAGAGAAGCATTGAAGTTCTCACTTCGTTACTTTGAATTTTCATTCAAAAACTATCAAATTAACTAGATTGTGGTAATCAACCCACATACACAACAAAGGGTACAAGCTCTTTCGCCACGAGACTTTCCTCAAAGCATTACTATGTGTCAGTGGTTTTTGAGAAAATTGGCTGGAAATCCTCAATTTTTAAGATATGTACTCTTCACTGACGAGGCAAACTTCTCCCGAAATGCTCTTACCTCAGTGAACGATCTCAATGTGTCAGACTAAATGGTGTTCTATCAAATAGTAAGACAGTAAATCACGGTGTTCCCCAAGGCTCGGTTCTGGGCTCCCTTCTGTTTTTAATCTATATAAATGATTTATATTTCTCCATTCTTCCAACGAGAAGCGTTCTTTTTGCAGATGATACAACATTCATTTGTCAGAGTAATGAATGTTGGCAATCTGTCTACGATATCTAATAATATAATGGATCTAGCCAAAACCTGGTTTACTAGTAATAAACTTAAACTCAATTTGGAAAAGAATCAACTCATTCTTATATCGTCCAAAACAAATCTCACTCGAAGTAGCTGTGTGAAATTACTTGGCATGCAACTTGACGATAGACTCAACTGGGGCCCTCATATCGCAGCATTAGCGAAGAAACTGTCTAGTATTACCTTTCTGATTCGACTTTCGAAAAATATCGTCAGTATTGACCTACTCAAATCATGTTATTTTGGTTTGTTCCATAATCATCTGTCCTATGGTATTCTTCTATGGGGTGAATCGTGCCACTCTCTTAAGGCATTCATTCTTCAAAAGAGAGTGATCAGAGTAATGGCGGGAGCTCACTATCGTGAACATTGTCGTCCTCCCTTCATCAGTTATCAAATAATGCCACTTCCGACTCTATTTATTTACTCATGTTCACTTGAAATTCATGAAACTAAACATAAATACCCGACTCAATACGATGTCCATGGCTACACCACTCGCCATGCTGATCTAATTTCTACTCCTCGGTTCAGGCTTCAAATGTCACAAAATAACTCTCTGAACCTTCATTTGTACAACAGATTACCTTCTAGGATAAGGAGTCCAGGTTTCTTTCAATTCAAGGTGCAAACCAAGACTTTTATATTGAAACATTGTCTTTATAGTGTCAATGAGTATCTTCATTTAAATAAAAATGAATTTGAATGTATATGATGAACACTCCTCACCTGAATGTTTTTATCCAGATAATTTATGTTATATTCATGTTATATTCATGTTCTTTACTCTGTGTATTTATTTAATATATATATATATATATATATATATATATATATATATATATATATACAGTGGGGAATAACGGGGATCTTCAGTCAGCACAAGTGTTGAACTATTCCCCACTGTTCATACCAATTTTCAGTCGTTATTTCTAAATTTATATATATATATATATATATATATATATCTGACGTTCTACTATTACTTATGTATATTGTAGAGAAATAAATACTTCTACTTCTATCACAAACTTTCATAAGAACCTTGTTTGGGCCATGGAAAATCCGCACGAAGTTAGTGAAAGACATTATCAATATCATTATCTGTGAATGTATGGGAGGCAATAATTGATAATTAATTGATAGGTCCTTTCTTTCTTCCGCTCAACTTACAGAGACTTTTTAGAAAATGAACTGCTGGGACTACTTCTGAATGTACCATAAGAAATTCGTATCCGCATGTGGTTTATGCATGATGGGGTTCCGGCCCATTTTAGCGTTGAAGCCAGGGAATTCCTTAACACTGTCTATACACATCGATAGATCGGTAGGGGTGTAGAAGAACCTAACCAGGCGTGGGCACCAAGGTCTCCAGATCTAAACCCGCCAGATTTTTAGTTTTGGGGACATTCGAAGTGGCTAGTTCATAAAACTCCAGTAGCGAACGAAGAAGATCTAAAAAACCGAATAGTAGACGCCTGTGAAACAATAAAAAACACACCAATAATTTTTGAGCGGGTACCAGATTCAATGACTTGAAGACTGAATACCTGTATCTTCGCTGAAGATGGACACTTTGAAAAATTCATTGGAATACAATTTAGTTTCCTCTATTTTATTTTATTCTACATATTCAAAATTTCTTGGAATAAAATGTTGATATTTCTTGCAAATTTTATTGAAACAAATACAGATTTTGCACTCTTTATACTAAAATAAGTATTTCAAACGATTAAAAATAAATAGAATAGGTGGCGCCCCCTACAAAAAACCAAAACTACTCACTCAAATGTCAAATTCATTTCCTAAGCATTCTTGTGAAAAATGCAAAATAATGGTAATAACTTCAACACGCATCGATTATCAAATATTAGATTTGAAATTTTCAAGTCCAAATATCTAGAAAACAGTTGCTCATAGCGACTTGTAACAAGGGTAGCTTTTTCACGTATATATGATAAAGGAAGTGATTTTCTTTACTGAAAAATGTGCTAGAAGTACGCTCAAATAAGTTATGAATCTTCAAAAAAGAAAAAAGAAAAAGACGTGTAGGGGGCGCCCCCTACAAGTAAGAGCAATAATAACATGTTTAAATTCGAGAACTCAAGAAACCTCTCAATTTTCGTTTCAAAAGTTATTTAAAAAAAACGAAAATGTAAATAAAACTTTGACACCCTGTATCTTGAAAACGAAACGTTTCCGGACATATATTCATTTGGATAATTCATATCAGAATATTGTGAGGAATCACCTGCTGGAGTTTGTCAAAGTACTTTTGAATCCCCCTGTATAGACTAGAAAGAACTTCATTACATGTTTTCCTGAAGAATAGTTGGATTTTTCCGAGATAAGTATGGATTCATCATCCGCATACAACGTGAAATGTATGGATGGGCTCGCTCTAACGATATCATTTACAAATATTAGAAACCATATTGGGCCCACTACTGACCCTTGAGGAACACGTACACTGATGTCAAAATAATCAGAATTAGTGAAAGTCACTGATCGCTCAGTTACCCTTGGAAGACTAACGTCCTGGTGACGCCGACGTGCGTACAAATATGATTTTATTCCATTCCAAGGCAATCTCTGATCACCAATTTCAATTAATTTATTGTTAGGATGTTATGGTTTACGCAGTCGAACGCCCTGCTGAGATCACAGAAGATCCCAGTGTTTCGGATACCTGTGTTCGTTGATGAAAGGTTTGTTTTCTACAAAAAACACTTACTTGAAATATAACAAATCTAATCTTTAGCCAAATGGTTCTCGATTCCTAGTGGCCATCCTACTCTGACTGGAAACAATGGTTTTGGAAGTTCTCTGCTTGAAGATAGATTTTTTCTGGAATCCATAAACTGAGAACTATCAAATTGTGTGAAATAATAATTCAAAACTCGCTTTCAAATTATGAACACTCATTTGGCAACAACACTGAAAATATTTTAAAATGAAATTGGAACTTCTGATCCACTCAAAGGATTCAATCATTGTGTTTTGTTTCTAAGTAACCAATCTCAATTTCTAAGTAACCAAACATCAATTTCCAAAATTCAAATAATAAAATCATAAACTTCTTGTAACTCATATTTATATACTTTCTGCAAATGACCCTTTTTAAATATGTATTTCACCCCACATTGGCTCATGGCAAGAGAATATGAAAATAAACAAGGAAATTATGGAAGACGATTTATGGAGTGACACAGAAAGGAAGGGAATGGAGTTCGGTTATGAACGAATGTTTTATGTAAATATGCATAGATTTCCAGAACAAAATATTAATATCATGGCCATGAAAATAGGAACGCCTAATGCGTCAACTGCAATATACTGCAATATAACGTTCCAAACTACCAGGATATCATGCCGCATTAGTTGATGGGTATAATAGAGGAGAAATATAACTTTCAACCATCAAGCACCATTAGTGTATGCATGCGATTCACAGCAATGTTCTCAGTAAAATATGGTTACATCAAATAATCGAGTTTGGTATGAAATGAGTGAAAATGAGCAAGTAGAAAGGGTAATAAAATGCGTAGTTTCCAAATGATTCATTGTGGATATTCCAGTGGTGTGTCACGAGTTCTTGAAATATTATATGTATATTGGGAAATCGAAGTGAACTTCATAGACATTACCAACTTAGAATATTTTCTTCTCTATCTATCACGTCACGTTCTGCCAAATCAACCCAAAATGAACAAAGTATGCAGTGACAATGGCATTTGAATCGAAGCCAATGAATACGTTGTCAATTATGCAATCCCCAAAAGCCAAAAAACGGTTTGAGGAATATCATTGAAAAATAATGAGTATTAAATTAGACTCATCTCTTTGCAATGTTCACGTCAATCATGAGTTGAAATAACATTTTCGGATTGAAGATATATAATCATATACCACCTCAGACTATAACAATTTTCGAACGATCTATACACATACCCGCTTACGACAAATCCACCCTTTCCACATACATCTTAAATGCCCCTACCTCCTAAACCACTATATTTATATATATATAAATATATATATAAATATATATATATATATATAATATATATATATATATATATATATATATATATATATATATATATATATATATATAGGGTGGCCCACCACATTCGCCTCGGTATTTCTACGAGAAATGAAGAGAGTTAGGGAAAAACTTTTAGCACAGTTATATGTGGATCCATGAGGAGCATATTCCAAAATTATTTTGAAATATATAGGGTGATCCCCAAAAAAATTACATACCAAAGTTATATTTTTTCTTAAGAAACACCATATATTTTTTTATATTTTTAGATACTATAGACAAAATAAAGGTGAGTTACTATTATATTTCCCATACTTAAAACTGACCGTTTCTGAGAAATTCAAAAATACAGACCATAATTTGAAAATTGTTTTCACCCTGTAACGTGTAACGAGCTGCTCGTGATTTAATGTACTGCTTAGCTGAAAGATTAAAGTTAACTGCTACATGAAATTTTTAATGCAATATTATACAGAGTGGCGAAAAAAATTGCCTCAAAATTTGGACACACATTTAATTAAATAACTTCTTAAAGTTGAATAGAACAAGATTTTTTCTAGTATTTTTCAATTTTCTTTTATTCCTCTCGAACTTATATATATATATATATATATATATATAAGTTTAAGAGGAATAAAAAAAATTGAAAAATACTAGAAAAAATCAATAAAAAATTGAACAACATAATACTGAAATGCTGATTGAGAAATCAAGAATTCATCAACACCATAAATAAGTGATCAACATTCTGAACTCATCTGATCAGGAATTTACGAATGTACGTGGTAATATTCCGATCTGATTTGATTATGTTGATCTCATTTTATATTTATAGGGATCTGAAGAAGGGGTATGGTTGCACAAGTTGCGTGACTTATCCAAAAATCCAATAAATATATCAATGAAAGTTTGAAAGGTTATTGACTTTCGTTCATGAATTTATATTTTACACGGATTCTGGAATCGTTGATTCAACCATATATATATATATATATATATATATATATATATATATATATATATATATATATATATATATATATATATATATATATATATATATATATAAGAGAATATGAGAAATCTGTTACGAATCCAAAGGAGATCACCATCCGTCTACAGCCTGTTTCATGGTTTCCCAATCATCAGGACGGCTTGTGGTCTCTTTCAAATTCGTATCAGATATCTCGTAGGTTATTACCAATCGGTACGTACGGAAATATGAACAGTATCAAATTATAGATAGCGACACCTATAATCTGTGTGGTGGAGCTTAGACCTATCATCGTGGAATTTTGAAGATACGAGATTTCGTACAACATCAATAGGTCACCGACATCTCCTTTGGATTCGTAACAGATTTCTCATATTCTCGTTATTTGTATTGCGTCCCTAAAACGCACTAGGAGTACGACTATTGGTATCGTGGGTTGGTCTATGCTGGCATCTGTCGGTGACCTATTGATGTTGTACGAAATCTCGTATCTTCAAAATTCCACGATGACAGGTCTAAGCTCCACCACACAGATTATAGGTGTCGCTATCTATAATTTGATACTGTTCATATATATATATATATATATATATATATATATATATATATATATATATATATATATATATATATATATATATATATATATATATATATATATATATAACTAGGGATAATGGGGTGAGCAACAATGAAAAAGTGAACTCTTTACAGTTTATCCAAGCTTTCGGAAATGTTTATTTCCATCCTCAGGGAAAAAACTTTGTTGAAGTTGGTCTCAATGATGTTAAACATATTCGTCTATCTATCTATTAAAAATCGGAGATCGAGGAATAAAACTAAGTTCAAAATTATTACAAGCACATCAACATTGTTTAAAATATAAATGTGTACTTTATGTAGTGTGACAAATGAAACTGACCGGTTAAGAGATGTATATATATATATATATATATATATATATATATATATATATACTAGCTGACCCGACAGACGTTGTCCTGTCCAATATCCGCGTTTAATTTCTTTTTTTCTATGTTTTCCTTTATGTTGTTCCATCTAGATTATGCTTTTGACTCCTTCCGCTTCCTGTTGTCTCGTTTTCCCGTTATTCCAGTCATCCGTTATCCGTTATCCGTTATCCCGTTTCCCCGTTATCCCGTTTTCCCGTTATCCCCTTATGCTTTTGTCCCGTTTTTCCGTTATTCCCGTTATCCCGTTATCTCGTTATTCCGTTATCCCGTTATCCCGTTTTCCTGTTATCCCATTTTTTTTTATCCCGTTATCCCGTTTTCCCCTTTTCCCCTTATCCTGTCATCCCGTTATCCCATTTTCCCGTTTTTTCCTTATCTCATTTTCCCGTTATCCCGTTATCCCGTTATCCCGTTTTACTGTTATCCCGTTTTTTATTTATTCTGTTATTCCATTTTCCCGTTATGTCCTTATCCTGTCATCCTGTTATCCCGTTTTCCCGTTATCACATTTTCCCGTTTTTTCGTTATCCCGTTATTCCCGTTATCCCGTTATCCCGTTTTCCTGTTTTCCCGTTTTTCTATTCTAATAGGGGTTGATCGTAGAAGGGTGAAAATTAAGAGTAATAAAAATAAAAATCTTGCCAAAAAAATTAGGGTTGATCGTAGATGGGTGAAAATTGAGGGTTGTATGTATTTTTGAATACTGTATCATGAAAAATAAAATCACAAAATTTTGTTCTAAAATTAAGAAAAAAATGTTAAGGGTAAACAACCCTTATCACTTAGGGGTATGAAAAATAGATAGTAGCCGATTCTCAGACCTACTGAATAGGCATATAAAATTTGGTAAAAATCAGTAGAGTCGTTTCGGAGGAGTGAGGTGACTAACATTGTGACACGAGAAGTTTATATATTAGACTAGCTGACCCGACAGACGTTGTCCTGTTCAATGTCCGCGTATAATTTCTTTTTTTCCATGTTTTCCTTTATGTTGTTCCATCTTGATTATGCTTTTGACTCCTTCCGCTTCCTGTTGTCTCGTTATCTCGTTTTCCCGTTATTCCAGTTATTCCCGTTTCCCGTGTTCCCGTTATCCCGTTTTCCCGTTATCCCCTTATCCTGTCATCCCGTTATCCCGTTATTTCTTCCCTTTTCCGTTATCCCGTTATCCCGTTATCCCGTTTTCCTGTTATACCATTTTTGCTCTATCCCGTTATCCCGTTTTTCGCTCATCCCCTCATCCTGTCATCCCGTTTTTCCGTTATCCCGTTATCCCATTTCCCTGTTATCCCGTTTTTTATTTATCCCGTTATTCCGTTTCTCCGTTATGTCCTTATCCTGTCATCCCGTTATCCCGTTTTTTCGTTATCCCGTTATTCCCGTTATCCCCTTATCCCGTTTCCCTGTTTTCCCGTTTTTCTATTCCAATAGGGGTTGATCGTAGAAGGGTGAAAATTAAGAGTAATAAAAATAAAAATCTTGCCAAAAAAATAGGGGTTGATCGTAGAAGGGTGAAAATTCAAGGTTGTATGTATTTTTGAATACTGTATCATGAAAAAATGAAAACACAAAATTTTTTCCAAAAATTAAAAAAAAAATTGAGGGTGAACAACCCTTATCACTTAGGGTTATGAAAAATAGATAGTAGACGATTCTCAGACCTACTGAATATGCATATGAAATTTGGTGAAAATCAGTAAAGCCGTTTCGGAGGAGTAAGGTAACTAACATTGTGACACGAGAATTTTATATATATATATATATATATATATATATATATATAAATATTTATATATTTATATAAAATATATATTTTCATGAACTGAACTGATTATACATATTATCCTCATTAGGTTATAAGTTTTTTTCCATACTTTTTGAAGGCATTTTCTTTAATCTTGATGAAAAATTATTAACGAATACAATGCAATGCAAAGGATCTCAGAGAAGATATTCTTCGAAAACTAATTGTCAGTATACCAGAGGCCAACTCAGATGTATATGATGTCGATCTTGGGCTTGGCATCATTATAATTACTTCATTATTTATAATAGGTATTTAATCAAGTAGTGTATTAATGGTGGCGATCAATGATCGAGATATTTTAACGCGAGATCGAAACTAGCGCGTTAATGTTCGAGATCATTGATCAGCATTTTAATATATACGAGTTGATTACATTACAAAAATTTTTCCTCGACCTCGTTCCTGGGGTCAACCTGAAATTTTCGATATTCATTTCCATCAACTAGAAGGGAACTTACAATATTTGGATTCGAAAATACATAAGTTTGGCAGCGCAAAAGTAATATGATTTGACATCTGAATAGTACTTGAATTCGTTTAGTTGCCTATACCACAATGACACATTAATAGAGAAATCAACCATTTATCGGTTATCAATGGTCGATTTCGGTGTATATTTGGTTGCATATATCACAATTATTCATTAATACAGAAATTGAACCCCAATATGGGTAACTAACGATTGATTTTGTGTAGATTAAACGGACTCGTTAATACGAGATCGCCGGAAAATTGATTGATGGGCTTGACATCAATATAATTACTTCATTGTCTATAAATAAGCAATCTTTGTATATGAAATCAGAATATATAGTGTTCTTTGGAGATTAAATTTCCATTGCGGAAAAAGCTGATAACGAAAATTACAGGCTCAACTTAACACAGTCTCATGTAAATAAAATAAAGAAATTGCCAATGCTGCTGATGAATCAGTAACAATTATTCATGAATTACGTATTTTCTATATTGAAATTCCATAGTTTTTCTGAAAATAACCTCTATGTGCTCAACTCCTGAGAGAAAACAGAAAATAGTTGGGAATGCAAAACATTCTGGATATGTCAATTTTAGTGACTTAGCATAAAAAAACTTTCGTAGCCAACTTTTTGTTATTATTCATAGCAGATATCAGTAACTCTGTTACTCGATGTGACAATCGGTTTATGCGGTTGATACCAAAATGATAGTGAGGAGCAAATTGCTCCCTCTACTATGATTACGAAACAATGTTGAAATACAGTTTTTCAAACAACCTCAAATCCAACTAGACCAGCTGAAAAATGTTTCGAATTTTTCAGCTACTTTGAACGGTTGAGAATCCTCTAAAAAATCTAGGTTCGATTTGAGATGAGAATCTCGGATTTCATAACCACTTTTATGGTTCCCCTGAGAAATCCTCTCAGCTTTGAAAACTTTGAACAATCGTGATTTGAGGATAATTTTGGCACGAACTCTAGTGTTGTCTCAATTCACTTATTGCTATTTTCTTCATGGGTCGTGTCTAGATGATGAATTCAGAAACAAAATTCAGAGAATACACAACTATTGTGTCAGGTTTATTTTCGTACATACGATCACCTAACAGAAATACTGCAACTGATAAGTTGTTCATAAAAATATTTCGAGATGACCGAAACAACAAAATTACGTTCCCAAAATCAAGACCTAGGAAATCAATAGCTTCAATTCTGGGTAGTTTTATCCACAAACTTATCAAAATTCACAAAGTGCCATTCAGCGTCTCGAAAGTTGTGAGGACTATCTGTAAATAAATCGATGCTGGTTGAATTTGATATGATTTTGAGGTTTTAGTTACCCTATGAAAGGAATAATTCATGAAATAGTTTCTGTTAGCTTGCTCATTGAAAAATAATATAATCAGATATATTTTGATTGATTTGAGTATTTTGTGATGAATACCATTGAAGGATGATTCCAAATCTGTGACTTTCCTGTGATGTTAGAGAAAAATGAGATTGAAATTTTTCCTATGATTGATTTGTGTAAAATATTTTCTGTTTAGGTAATGGATTGAATCATTTTGGTTGCCAGGTGAGTTGATATCATTTATTTAAATAGTCTTCAAAACTATCAAGAGTCACGGTTGCCTCGCTGAAAAATTTGGAAATTTGACTCGCTTGCCAGTAGTTCTTTGAAAATCCTTGCTGGTATTATAATATTTCCATATTAACCCGCAATCACCAGTAGAACATTTTCAGTTGTTTGAAGATTGTGTCTCTCTGCAGAAATTCCAGACGACCTGATCGCATTTAATCGCCGGTGACACATTGCGGATTTTTCCGATCGGAGAACTTACCGCCGCCAACAGTTGCCCACTGAAGTGAGTTGAAGCTTACACATTAGACGAAGAGGAACGATCGTTCAATTTGCCGTTGGTAGCGAGGCAGCCGTCGAGTGCCACTGGAGCCTACGGAAGTTTTACCGTCGCATTGAACTAGTGGTCTACGTAACCAAATGCACGTTTACACACCCAGCTGTTTTTCTACCGTTCAAGTCATTTAACTTTGTAGATTTATCGAGGACCGATGACAATACACTAATTTGATAAGATTATTCCATTTTCTAATCTGCAAAAAAATAATAAAAATGATAGTTTAAAAAAAACTAAAAAAACACGCTTTTATAAATGAACCAAACTAAAAAGTAGGAAATAAATAACAGTTTAAAAAACGAAAAAACACGCTTTCATAGAAAACCAAACTAAAAAAATTGAAAATAAGAAAAAAAAAGTATTTTATTTAAAAAAAGCGTGGGGTGCATGGTATGGCCTCGGCCAACAATTACCTGTGATTTGTGACATTTCTTACTTCACTGCCCTGGGTGTGTAATGTACTATAAAATTATTGATACCATGCACGCACGCTCTTTTTAAAATATTTTTTTTTTCTTATTTTCCATTTTTTTAGTTTGTTTTTTTATGAAAGCGTGTTTTTTAGTTTTTTTAAACTATTATTTATTAAGGACCGAAACGCTATCAAAAATGTTTGGCATGAAGTTTGCCTTGGATTGCGAAGCGACTTTAATTAGTTAGAAATATAAATATAGTTTGATGAAAAACACGCTTCTGTAGCAATATGAACTAAAAAGTTAAAAATAATAAGAATGAAGTCATTAACCAAAAATTAACTTTAATGTTCAAAAATCGTATGGTACTTGATATCAGTTGACTTTAATTTCTTTTCGCTATATAGCTGTTCGTAAAGTTAGAGGTAGGTAGAGAGCACACCATACTTCCTTTACATAATAATTCTTTGGTCAATGACTTGTGCCTTATTATTTTTATATGTTCAGTTCATATTGCTACAAAAGCATGTTTTTATAGATTTTTCAAACTATAATTTTATTTTTAACTTTTAAGATAATATTGCTAGAAAAGCGTGTTTTGAAACTTTTTAACTACGGTAGAAAACTCATCGATTAATTCATCTACATGAGAAGTTTCTACTAACTTTTGTTGAAAGTAGATTGTGGGGGAGTCGATTTGGCCCTTCAGCCTCTCCGTACTTGAACCTATAATCTTTTGTACATAACTTTTGGTGAGAGTCCTAAGACCATACCAGTTAACTCATCAAATCTTCGAAATGTAAATTAGGCATTTACCAGTGAATTTACCAAATGTTGTGAATTAGCCTTCTTTTCTGACGATCTCCAAATCAAATTATTGTATTGTCATCAGTTTTGAATACGGTTGCAAAATTTAAAATGATCAGACGACTGGAAGTGGGTGAAAGTTGATTTCACAGATACATACAGGTAAAGCTAATAGGGCGTGTGTAAAAAAAGCTGAATTATTTTGGTAAATCCATATTTTTCACACACCTATACGTACTAGAAAGTGGTAGGGATCGTAAAATATTCGTTTTTGAGATTCTAGAATTGGTAGTGATCACACTCTACAGTGTCCCGAATTTTTCACCCGCATTGCATTGCTCTCTGTTCATTATACAGTTGAACTGATGCGATTTGATTCAAAGATGAAAAAAAACTGCTATGCCTACTCGCGCGAAGGCGTCGAACGATTTTCCGCCCTGTGTGTAAATGATTAGATTTCTTCGAGCGGCGTCATTAAATTCCCCGATCGGATAAATCCGCCGTGTGAATAACCGGCGAATGGATATTAATTATACATGAAAGATCGCCAGACAGGGAGAGGTGGTGTGATAATATACTTGAAATCCAATTCCAATTCATGGGCGAATAGATCCGAGTAACACCTAACAATTATGGGTAGCATTCTCCGTAAAAAATGACAAACAAGCACTTGGTGTTTTTACCTATCCACCCAGGCAACACATAAACGAATTTATGAATGATTTTTCAGATACTCCGAGCATAAGTATCATATGTACGTTTTTCCTATCAAATCGCGAGCTATTGATGCGGACTCTATGAGTGTGAATATCTTACTTCACGCTTGTTTATCTGTCTAAGAGCATCTTCAACTACTGTTTAGAAAAAGATAACTATCTATTTGGACGCGTGCTGTTGTCCTCCATATACCAAAAATCAGCAATCCCACAAAACTGATTTTCTTAGACTAGCACTCTATGTGTTTCGTCCAAAGTCTTCGAGAAGATCATCCATGTGTTAAAACCCGTTTTCAACATAAATCTTCTGTATTCAATCGCCAGATATATAACACCAAAATCAATAATAATAATCTCTCGCCGTTCGATACGATCGATCACACCAGAATGTCCCTGTCGTCATCCCGCTCCAATTCCGCCGCAAGGAGAATGCCAGGGTCGGCCTGACCCTAGACGTGATATCGCCCTCTCACTGCCCTCTTTTCGAAAGGGGCACACCCGCCCGTTTGGGTTGGAACACATGCACAAATGATAATCTACATAGATCCCGGAGCAATCAGGGTTCGGGACTCAGCACAGTTGTAATACAGCACTTCTGAAGGTGACAGATGAATTCTCAAACGTTAAGATGATGAAATAATGGTGATACTTTTATTTCTTAACTCACCCGATAGAATCAAACATGACCTATTACTAGCCATTATACACTATATTGGTTCCAGTGATTCTTGCAAAAATTCCCTACACTATCGCTTCCAAAAAGTCAAACTCGATGAACAACAGTCTGATTTCGAACACATAAGAAATGGGGTACCACAAAATCAATTTTAGGCCCGTAACTGTTCATTTTGTTCACTATTGACTCACACAGAACTTTACATTATTCCAGCAGTCATGTTCACGCAGATGATGTTCAGCATCTATTTTCTCAACCGAAAGTAACTTAGCCTCTTTGGTTCAGCATATGAACGATGATCTGACTGCTACCATAATCGATACGTTGACCCAACTATGTCTTTCTATCAATCTTCAATGTCAAATGCCATATTGTTTAGCAGAAACAAAGACGTCCGACTTAAGTGCTCACCATATATCAATCTTCGAGTTAATAGCAAACTCGTTCCTTTCACAGGTACCGTTGAATATCTAGGACTATGTACGGACAATACTCCGAGGTACTCGAAGCATGGGAATACTGACATCAGAAGAGCATTTTGCAATCTGATACTTATCTACTCCAATAGATCTCTTCTAGACAATAAAAAATTTTAACAAAAAATTGAAACGACGAAATACGGAACTGAAAAGTGAATAAAAACTTTTAAACGAAAAATTAAACCGACGAAAAAATCAACTGAAAAGCGAAAAATAAAATAAACCTTCCTAGTCTAAATGATAATTGAGCTCCTAAACTGATGTAAGTAACTGATTTTGAGTCGGCGCCAAACAAACAATTATCGAAGATCATTATCTATGGAAGAAGTCATCAAAATGCAGCCGTGCATCTCGCTGCCATCATTTTACGCTTCACCTAATTCAATTGCTAGTTTGTTTGGCGCCGACTCAAAATCAGTTACTTACATTAGTTTAGGAGCTCAATTATCATTGAGACTTAGAAGGTTCATTTTATTTTTTGCTTTTCAGTTGATTTGATCGTCGGTTTAATTTTTTGTTAAAAAGTTTTTATGTTTTACTTTTCAGTTCCGTATTTCGTCGGTTTGATTTCTTGTTAAAAAGTTTTTATTTTTCAATTTTTTGTGACTAAAATCTACCAATTACTACCTACTTGTTTTTTTATTACTTCCAAAATACTCACTTACCCACCGTACTTCAACTATTACCAGTTAAATAATATGATTATCTACTTTTACTATTTGTTGTAATATACATTATTTTTGTTGTTCTGGTTAGTTTATTTCATTACTCTGTATATCATTCCATCCTCTCATAAAATATACTGATTTTGACGGAACAAGAATAATGTCAGTAGCGATCTGTCATTGTCAACTACGTATGTGTGTGCTAATGTTCACTAGTGAAAAATCAATTATCCCCTATTTTTCTACCCGTAAGGGTGGATAATTCCTTCCGAAATCCAAATATAAGGTATACCCTATCTATTGAGAAAAGAATCATCCAAATCGAAGAACCCAGTACAAAGTTATGCCTGATAGAATCGGTTAACGGACCAGAATTCAGAGGGTGAGTGATCAATATCCTTCATTTCGCTACCCTTAGGGGTGGATTTCATCTTTCAAATTCAAATGGTACCAAAGTCGGAGTATACCCTATCCACTGAAAAAAGAATTATCGGACGCCCCAGTTAAGTTATGCGTGATCATACATAAAAAAATATGATGGAAAAACATAAAATATACGGGTCGAATAGAGAACCTCCTCCTTTTTGGTTTCGTCGGTTAAAAATAAAATAAACCTTCTAAGTCTCGATAACTGAGCTCCAAAACAATGTAAGTAACTATTTTGAGTCGGCGCCAAACAAACAAGCAAATGAATTAGGTGAGGCGTAAAATGATGGCATCGAGTTGAAAAAGAAAAACAGACTATAAATGAACTTACCAGAAGTACAGAAATGATGAACAGCCAGATTGAAAAATTGACACAAAAAAACAAGTTATTTGCTGATGAAGCTGTACAGCGGGAGGACGAATTAAATGATATTATTAAGTCACAAGAAGAAATCATCAGAGTGTCAAGAATAAAAATAGATGAACTTCAAATTATCATACATAACTTGACCAGTGAACCAAAACAAACAACATCAACACAAACAGAAGTCAACAATTCATCATCAAAATCAATCCCACCAGCAGACAAAAACAAAAGGATCCAGCTGAGCAATGCAGATCAATTGATTGAAAATGTTAAAAGTCGGCAGAAGGTTTAGTAATAATTGATGATTTTGTGCCTATCCAAGGAAGCAGTGGAAGTGAACCACTTAGTACTCCAAGAAATAAAAAAAGGAATAAAAAAACACCAGCGAATCAAATAAACACTAAGACGGAGGGATCATGTGATAAAAAAAAGTACGAAGTTGTGGATCTGATTGAGACGAGTCACACTGGAAAGTCGAACGATGGATTAACATAAATGGAGGAACAAGAAAACTATGACGGATCTGCAGCGTATTCTAATAACAGTGATCCACATGAAGAAAGTTACCTGATAATACTTGAAAAAAGCTTATCTAGAAATCCCATTTCCTCAAAAAGAATCATGACAATAGGTGATCAATATGCGGTGAATTTTCCTTTAGTCTTGAGAAAAAAAACTCAACACACAAACTACCAATTTGAGGAAATTTTGAAGTCAGAAAAGGAACTATCGGACTTGACAAGCAATATCTTTCAAGATACGATACAATATGGATCTGAAGATTTTGTCATAATTATGTTCAACACTAACAATGTTAGTAATAACAGAAATTTGACTCTAGCACTAAAGCAAATATTGCCCATCGGAAAATTCACGAATTCAATAATAATGTTTGAAAAAAATAAACATATGGACCAGATCATCATTAACAAAGTTAGGAGAGATATCAATAATTTCAAGAAACGTAACAGATGCAATTCAATACGATACATGATTGATAGTAGCAAAAAAGGACGTAAGTTCAGAATACTTGATCAAGTAATGTCTTGTCTCTCCAACGCAAACGGTAATATTGTACTCAGATGTATCAAGGTATCGAGTAGCGATAGTCAAGAAAAATCCACTGCAGAATCTTTTTTAGAGCCCATGGAAACACAAAAAGAACAAAGGCAATGTGCAACAACATCACAAGAAGCATATCTTTTTTCCTACTTAATATTCAATCTTTGCGCTATGAAGCGGATGAGCTGTTTGTATTACTTGAAGATAAAAAAATTCCAAATATTGTCCTTTTGACTGAACACTGGATTGTAGATAAAGAACTCCAGTCTGCTGGAGTCAGTACTCAAACTGCAAAAGAGAGCTATCAGATATGTTACAAACTAGGACCACGCAATTCATGTAAGCAGTTATTTGTAGAAAAAAAGATATTGACAGTTGTGGCTCTCTTCGTTATGGAAACTGTCTGTCCTTATACATAAACATAGTTCAAAATTTGAAAATATCTCATCGTGTCATAATACTCGCCAAAAATAAAAAAATAATTTGAAATTACCCTTGCCTTTCTCATCCCTGGTAAAGGACTCCATTTTCTATAACGGCGTCAAAATGTATAACCACTTACCGTCTCATTCTAGAGAGAGCCACGATAGTACTGAAAGCTTTAGAAAATACATTAAAGCAGACCCTATTATAGTTTGCAAGAATTTTACAATGACAACTTTCACTGAAAACTTGTGAACTGTTTTTTTATATGTGATTTTATTGCTTTTATTGTATTGTATACTCGATTAGAGCGAGGCTTGTGTGAGTCGAAAAATTGACGAAATGCTCAAATAACACTTTTCATTTTTTATATCGATATTTTATTCATGTATTGACATTTATTTTATTAAATAATATGTATGTGTTTGTATATATGTTTATGTATATATAATGTTCGAAAACAATTTTTATAGGTGGACATTTATTTTATTTTATTTTATTTATTTTCATGCTTGTGCGTATATAACCATAATTCTTTTGTACTGTTTACCTTTTACTTTGTCAACAAAGCTAGATTTTATCGACAATAAAGCATATTCTGATTTGATTTGATTTGATATATGATTCGGATGCCTGGGCATCCTTAAAAGTAAAAACAGAAACTGACTTTGTTAATATAGAGAGATGGTTCAGGTATAACAAACCCACCCTTAAGTTAAACGAGATAGAGTACCTCCAGTTGACTTCGTACTCTAAAAACTTACCTGATATGGGGTCGCTTTGTTTGGAAATGAACTGTGAAATTCCCGAATAACACTCTATAAAATATCAGGGCATTGAAATCGACCAAGACCTGAGATTGGACATACAGATAAATCCGAAATATAATTAGAAAACTGAGGGGACTTCCTCATATACTCGAAGGATTCTCTAGACATCAACCACCTCAATGTCTCATATGATATATTGGTACAGTAACAGCTTGTTTTACGGAATCATGGGAGGGGGGAGTGAATGATTGTAACTTGAAAAAGTTGAATGTGATACATAGACGGATTCTTAGAATATGCTGTACTTTACCCGAACGTGACACCCACCTAATACGATACCCTCATACTCCTGAACATGCCACATACAAGCGACAGTGATGTCACAAGAGCTTCGTTTACTTACTCTCTTCTTCTCTCTATTGCAATGATGCTGTTTTTTTACTGAGTAAATGAACATTATTGTTATTGAACTACTATTCTTATTTCACAATGATCCATTTGTAACTGAAGATAATACTATATGGATCAAAAATATGTTTGAAAAATAAAAATAAAAAGTTGTTTGATTACACTAGTTCACAGTGCATCTGTTGCCGGAAAATGTTATACTGTCGCTGACTACATATTAAATGATCATTTTAAATATATAATTAAAATTTTTTTGTCAGCTCTAGCTTCTGAGTTTCAGATATCTACGTTCAAAACAGAAATAAACATGTATCAACTAAGAAAAAAATATTTTTTTTCAAAAATAATCAATTATTTCTGAAACACTTCGCTTTAAAGCTCTTCTCTTATGTGTGGACTTAGGAATCAGGGTCCAGCAATGGTCAGAAATCATATTCGTATCCCAGAAACCCTGATAACGTTCTTCCATGACAAGTAAATCTTGATGCATAAGCTCTCCCTGCTTCTCGCTCATATCTCCTAGATTTTCCGGAAACTGTCCAGGTGACAACGGAGAACGTGGAGTCTTATGCTCATATTGCACGTCATATTTCTCAATTGTAAAAGGAGGTGTTCTACAAGTTCAATTTGATTTTCTGATTTTCTATTTTCGATAAAGTTTTGCATCACAGGGACGAATGCTGTTCAAGCCCTTTATTCAAGCTGAGTCATTTAATTTTTGAATTGAGTATTTTTCATAAGTTGTCTAATTTGGGTACCGTAAAAAATACAGGCTTCAATCTTTTCCATAGCGAGCTTAGAAAATGTTTGGCAAATGTAGGAAAAGCAGTTCCCGTTGTTATCAAGCGACTTAACAAACTGCTTCATGATCACCAGTTTTATATGTAATGGCGGCAGAATAATTTTGTCACGAGCTACTTACTAGTGAATTGTGGACTATATTTCGCAACCAGGCCGTCATAATTTCTCTCAAGGGGTACTTCTTTCTTGCCCAATGTTCTTGTTCAGCTCTGCGCTGTCCCAAAGACATATAAAACAGGGATACTTAGTGTAACCACTTTGTTGGCCGAGAAGGATGTTCACAATTTCTTAATCAACACAAATTTGCCACTTGATGTCATTGTATTTTATTCAAGACTAACGAAATGTTACAATATTCTTCATTTAACTTTGTTCTCTGATATAACTTTTGTACAATCGTAAAACACATATTCTCCACATATTTGGAAAAATGATTTAGGTTGTTTAAACAACGTCTCCTCGACTACTCATGTCAGAAAAACTTCAGATAATAGTCTCATCACAGTGAAGTACGCACGTTATCAACGGATAAATACGAATAAAAATAAAAAAAGGTGCATAAAAACTTTTGAGAATAAATTTTAAAAAACATGTGAACATTATCAATAATAAAAACTTTTTAACAAAAAATTAAACCGACGAAATAAGGAACTGAAAAGTAAAAAATAAAAAAAAACCTCCTTAGTCCCAATAACTGAGCTGCTGAACTAATGTAAGTAACTAATTTTGAGTCGGCGCCAAACAAACAAGCAAATGAATTAGGTAAGGCGTAAAATGATCGCATCGAGTTGAGCGGTGATATTCTGATAATTTTTTTGAAGTAATTCAATGATCTTTGTTGATTGTTTGTTTGGCGCCAACTCAAAATAAGTTACTTACATTAGTTTAGGAGCTTAGTTATTGAGACTCAGAAGGTTTATTTTATTTTTTACTTTTCAGTTCCGTATTTCGTCGGTTCAATTTTCTGTTAAAAAGTTTTTATTTTTAAATTTTTTGTGGCTGAAATCTACTGATAACTAACTGTTTTTTTTTATTACTTCCAAAATACTTACTTACCCACCTTACTTCAACTATTACCAGTTAAATAATATGATTATCTACTTTCACTATTTGTTGTGATATAAATTATTCTTGTTGTTCTCGTTGGTTTATTTCATTAGTTCGTATATCATTACATCCTCTCATAGATTAAATTGATGGTGATAATGACACTAGCGATCTGTCATTGTCAACTACATATGTGTGCCAATTTTCACAAGTGAAAAATCAATTATCCCCTATTTTTCCACCCGAAGGGGTGGATAAATCCATTCGAAATCCAAATTTGATCAACTAATAGGTCTACCCTATCTGATAAGAAAAGAATCATCCAAATCGAAACCCAGTACAAAGTTATAGCTGATATAATCGGTTAAAGGACCAGAATTCAGAGGGTGAGTGATCAATATCCCTCATTTTGCTCCCTTAGGGTGGATTTCATTTTTGAATTGGAATGTGACCAACATCAAAGTACACCCTATCCATTGAAAAAAAATTTTCGGAATCGGACGCTTAGTTAAAAGTTATGCGTAATCATATTTGAAAAAAAAAAAAAAAAAAAAATATTCGCGTCGACTAGAGAACCTCCTTCTTTTTGGTTTCGTCGGTTAAAAAAGTTCACGGCAACAGACGAAAAGTTAAATTTTGTAAACACAAAATATCAACTCATTGATTTTCCTGTATACGGATGAAGTATTTCATCGTTCCTGATAACCAGACCCTTACATTGTTGAAAGAGATAGTGAAGTGCTTCAGATGGATCGAAGAGAAAGCTTTCGTGTTTGCGGCTGATATGTTCGTGTGCAGACATCCACTCTCATTTTCACCAACGGATAATACGAAGGTTAATAAGATGCTCCTGTCACTACTAATACTGATCTTTTGTTTGCCAAGTCTTTCGACCTAGTCCTCACTTTTCAACAGAGTACCTCTAATCACGCGAACCCTCGTGAAATACAACCAGTTCGCTTTCCGATTCCACAATGCAGATTGCGCCTTTGCAGTATCTGCTGCTACTTTCTAGTTCGAAATGTTCGTGGGAAGAATCGTTTAAAGACGTAATTTGAACGTGCTTTCGTGTGCTTTGCTGTATTTGTTGAATAGGGGTCCGTGGTGAAGTTGAATTGATTGTGGGTTGTACCAATTTCCAGCATTGCCGCAATGCACTGCCAATTGTGAACATGGAAAATCAGGGCTTCTGTTGATGATTTGTATTGACAGTCATGAGAGGTTCTGATTAGAATAAAAGATTCTCCAAGGAATAGGTGGCCATCAATAGAAGACTCTGAATCAATTTTATCGATATGGAAAATATACTCGTGACTCATTTCCAATTTCTTCAGTGGATACATTTCGAAAGCTCACAATGAGATGTTCAGCGCAGAAACATAAAAGAAAAACAGTGTTCGAATTTCCAACAAGAAATTGTGACAGAATTCGAGATCAGATCCCAATCATTGTAACCATCAAAGGCGAGTCACTAGATATTTTATATCAATATTTTGCCGAATCACCAAAATCAATGTGAAAATATCATAATTTAGTTCAGCTCACTCAATATTCTAATTTGAAACACAAAGAGGATAGCGAACACCCCGTTTAATGTTTATTAAAATCGCTATGTTGACGTTTGCCATATAAATATATTTATTGTTGTATTTATATTTATATTTATTATTGGCTGATCGTTATTGTAATAATGATTGTTATTGTTACTCACTTAATTTTTTTAATAACAACTAGTTATCATAAAATATTTGTTATAATAAATTTGTTTCATTGATTTTTTATTTTTTTATTTTATAATTTTGAAAAATAAATACTTATCATAACAGTAATGAAACTCCGGCTATGTTGTTCTTACTCTTTTTCAAAATTCTCTTACCTTATCCTAGCTCATATGCCTATGGAGTATGACGCATCTCTATCCTCATGGCAGGATTCAGTTATGCCAACTTGTTGCCATGCTTGATGTCAAACGTGCTATTTTGTGGCAAGATTATGATAAGGTGCTCAAAAGGTAAACAAAGAATACAGAAAAATCGTCGAATAGTTGTTGCTTTTATTGAAATGAGTCCTTAAATTGACCTAAACTGCGATATCTAACTTATATAATTCATATGAAATGGTGAAACTTCCTCATATATGATAAATACTTGGTCAATAGACGTTTCAATGTTATGAACAGTCTGTGAGCATAGAAAGACCATTAAATGTTCAAATGAATGGACACAAGTGATCAAATAACCAACATGAGTGTCTGGTCCTGATATGTTGTACTTTATTTAGTCCTAGTTTTTGAGATACCTGCTATCCTTCCTTTTTGGTGTTCTCCTTACTGTTAGAAGTGTTCGTGCTCTCTAGAAAAGTACAGCTACACTGCAGAAGCCTCCCTTTTGTTCTGGCAATGTCACGGACTGGACTTTTGTTATCTTAATAAGGTGAGTAGTTCTTTCTTGCTTGTTCATTTTCCTATTCTTATCTGAATTCGTTTAATATCGTTTAAGGATAGTTTTGCTTGTTTTTCTCTTGTGTTTTATTAAATTGTTTCTTCCAAATTGGTACATGGTTTCGTTTTCTTACATAATTTTTCCTCTCCATAACTTGTTACATTTTTCCTTGAAAACACACATTTTTTGTTTCTTTTCACAAATTTGAAGTTTATTCACACTTTCTGTATGACTTTTTGTTATTCTAACTTATTCTAATGATTTTATTCACAATATATAATTCTAGTTCTCATATTATATGTACAAATTTGGTTAGAATTCATATTTGACATTTTTCTGTTTTCATAATTTTTATATTTATTATTTGCCTCACATTGTTTTTGACATCTCACTGTTGGGTTTCCTCCTGATATGGTTTACCATACAGGATGTTCCAACTTGAATACCATTTCATCTACTTTACTTTAAATTTCCATATTATTTTTATTGTTTGTGCAAATTGAATGTATTGTTGGTAACATACTTATGAAAATAGAAATAATGAGAACATGGTATAATATTCTAGAATAGTAAAAAGTATAGAAAAAAATTAAAACAAACATAGCATGAACCACGATAACTTAAATACCTAATAATGATAAATTATTATTTTCATTATTTTATAAACATTTCCTAACATAACTTTATATATATTTATATATACATATATATATATATATATATATATATATATATATAATATTTTCCAAAAACTTTCGTTACTAAATTTTGAAGTGAATATTCAGTTCAGTCGGCAGGGAAGAAAAATGGCCGTCGTAAAACATGAAGCTCCAGCAGCTATTTTTTTCTCACGTGATAGGGGGGGTTGATCCTCAATATAACTCTGAGTTGGCGCGGCACGGAGGGGTGTGCGTTAGCGGCCATCTTGAAGAACGCATTTTGTCATATATCTCCTAAACAGTTTGTCAGACGCGAAAAATGTTCTGTAAAATTAATATTTATGCGAGTTTTTGAGTAGAAGTTGGAAAGCACGATTCTTCTGGGAATAACTCAAAAACAATTTATCCTACGTGAAAAATAGTTATATAAAGAAATGTAAAGCGGAAAATTGTCAACACATTTTTTCCTGAAATTTTTTTTCTATCCACATTACTTTTCGCACAGTAGATAGCCAAGTGGAAATTATTTACATATACTGAGACAGATGCACGGAACAGGTTAATTGACGCCGTAGCCACACACTACACCCTCTCCGAACGTATCATCATGTTCGAACATGGCTTGGAATGAGCCTAGAACCTGAAGAATGGGTCGAAAACGAACAGCACAGGGTCTAGAACCAATCACCAACACCATGCCACCCGCAGCACCTGATTTAATAGAACTTATTGCATGTAAATGCAAAGGAAAATGCGGAGCTTCATCTGGTTGTCGAAAAGCTGGCACCCAAATGTTCCATTAAATATTGTATTTGCAGTGGCCAAACCTGCGAGAATGTTCCACGATAAATAGACGATATTGATGATGATGATGATGTACGGCGACATTTCTCCAGAAGATGAAACAGAAGAAATTGATTGTGAGAGCGAAATACTGGATTGTGTAGATGTATCATATTAGAACCAGGCCCATCTAAAATAAAAAAAAAATCAATATTGTGGATTACTAATTCATTTTAACTATTTAAATGTGAGTTATATTAAGAAATTAAAATATAGTATGCATTATCGATTATATATAGAAATATTCGAATAAATATAAAAATAATATTCATTTCTCTTAAAAAAATTATTACATGTTTTTCCAAATCATTTCTAGCCTTCCTTCGGGCTTTAAACCCCCCCAGTCGTACTCGAACATTTTTTCTATCAAATTCCCTCTGTGAATCACTCCACAGTTCTTCCAAATTCACCGTGACAATTAATCTTCATCCCTTTATTACCTTTTCCTAGCTTTAACCCTCTCCTGGCCCCAGTTCATCGCGCCTCGGCTTCTCAGCCCTGTCAATTTCACAACAAGTTCCTTCGGAAACCATCTATCTGCTCCTCCTTTACCTTGTCACTGTTCTTGTTCCTTACCGCAGTCTCATTTTAAGTCCCATTTAGCTATCTAGTGTGCAAAAACTATTATATATACAATTTTCCGTTCTACAACTTCCAATATGATTATTTTCCAAATTGGATCATTTGTTTTTGAGTTATACTCTAAAAAATTTGCATAAATATTGATTTAACAGAAAAAATTATTCAAACATAATGAAAAAACATTCGAATATCTAAAGAAAAGAGCCCTTTTTCGCGTGAGACAAACCGTTTAGGAGATATATGCCAACTCAGAGTTATACTCAGGACCGACCCCAATCATGCGAAGAAAAAATCGCTACTGTAACCTCATGCAGAAAAAAAAGCCCCGCCGACTGAACTAATTGAGAATAAACCAAATTAAAGAGAATGAAGAAACAGATGAATGCCTTGAGGTTCCATGCATGAGTCAGTTGGTTTGCTACAATGTCAGAAACGGACTGGCCCCGATGGTCCATACCCCAAAACAAGGTTTCGTGGACAAATGTCTGAATAAAAACACTCGTGTGTAAAGTCGATTGGGGCAACGATTTTTTATAACAATTATTCGACGACATCCATCCTGAGACATCCACCGTTATTTGAGAAGATTTATTTTTAATGAAAATCGAAATAATGGGTAAAATTTCCATTACGAATTTTAATAAAGCAAAACACTTTTACCTAACAAAACTCATATCGTAAATATCAATCGCAATCCTCAAGAGGGAACAGATATGAAAATTCCATCACAAAAACAATTTGATTTGACCCCCTTCTCTCTCAATATATTTCCGAAGTCTGCGAAGACACCCGCTCTGTACTTGAAATAGCATTCCAGGATCGTTTCGTGTGACTTCACTATGTAATGTAATTCTATTCAACAAGTCATCTCTTGTATGGATAGGTGTGGTTCAAAGAAGGCTTTCGAGATGCCTCCACAGAAAAAAATCCAATGGATTCAAATCCGGAAACCGCGCTGGCTTCCAATATGGCCTTCTTCCACCATTTCGATCTATTGGGAAAAACATGGTTCAGGTATCGCCTATACCATATAGTATTAAATATCAAAAATCAATCATCAAAACTATTTAATTCTAAAACTGAAATGAGAAGAAATGCCATCATGCAAAAACCACATATATCTTTGAGTTTGTAATGGAACATATACCAAAAGTCCATTCAAATAGTTCTGAATGAACTCCAAATGACTTCTCCATTCAGTCGATCATCACGAATGGTGCTATTAGATGGTTCCCTACGATACCAGCCCAAACATTCACGTTGAATTTATATTGGTGTTTAGTTTGCAATATACCATGGGGAATTTTCTTCGGCCCATATGTGGAGATTGTGATGGTTGATAACTACATCTCTACTGAAACCTGCTTCATCAGTGAATAAAACTCGATTGATAAACGTCATACCCTCTCTTTGTTCACCCATGAACCAAATGGCATATTCCAGTTGTGCCGAAAAATCTTGAGGTGTCATGGCATGTACCAACTGGATGATGTGGTATGGGTGGAGTAGTTGTTCTCTATGTTTGCAAGTATTTTTCCACTTATTTGCAGCATATTAACGCAAGATGAGAATAAACGTTTTGTAGTACTATAATTCTGCTCTCCAAATCTTCTCGAAAAATTAGTATCGGACCACCTATAATGCATCCAGAACTGCTGCAATAAAGTGCATTAAGGAAATCAAATTGCAGTTATGCTAAAGCTCTTAATCCAACAGTGCCTGAGTTTTTCACACATGAAGTACATATCAATCTATGTTGTAGAGAGCCTTCTTCAAAATTTGATAAATGACGGCGTTATGAATTTTAATAAAAATGCAAATTTTTTCCGGTTTTTCTCCGTTACTGATAATCCGATCGAGTCGTGTTCGGGCTCCTTTTTTGCATTTCAATTCTCTACAATCCATCCATTGGAAATATCGAGATTGCTCGATTATTTTTCGAATCACAATTCAAAAACGATAAAAAAATAAAAAAACTGCTTTTAAATGTTTATAACAAATTAAGCAATGAGTAGGAAACATAACAGGGTATAACTAGGGACCGTATTTCGTATGATGGCACAGTCGGTTTCCTGGTAGTATTTTTGTCACGGAATCAATAAAGCAGAAAATCTATTTTGATTGGTCGTAAGAGATTTGAGAGAAAATGATAACTGATTTGAAACTCATTTGATGTGTGAATTCCATTATGCAGAGTGATATCAAGGTTCTGGCATAATTGAACACAAAAAAACATATATAAAAGATGCAAAATAACGGTTATATCGTCAATGAACCATCTAATAAAATAGGAACAGCTTACGACAGCCTCTGACGTGCGAGCATACATCGCAGTTTTTTCTGATTGGCCACTGAATAACAAAGAAGACTGGGAGATTATCATAGATAGTCTATACCTAGCGTTATGTTGTTCTTGCATTTTCCAAACATCCCCCGTACAACATTATGAAAACGATTCGCGTTTAGAAATTATCAAGATTGTGCAATGAGAGTTGAATATAATCAGTGGCTTCTGAATCAAAATTTCAATTAGGACAATTCCACAAAACGCATTTGAGCTAAAGGTGAAGCCACGTATAGTCGAAATGTAGGGAATCATTTTCATAGCACCCATCTTTCGATAGAAGAAAATCCTTATGTGGTACTGTCGTGGCTCCCAGGTGTTAGGTATAACAACCACCCACCTGATCGCCAAATGTTATGGGTTGCTCCACACTCGAGATGTTAATTAATAAAGTACCTAACCGCCTACCAATTGGGTAGATGGTCGGTGGTTTTAATAATTACCCCAAGTATGTATTGAAAGGGAGATCTTAATCGCCCAGGGAGTTGTTAATCAAAGAGATCTTCGAATAACATAGAAGAAGATCTAAGAGCGGCTTTAGTCTTCCTCTCTGCCCTGAGAGACAGTTGAGCGTGGGTTGTTCATTTATAATTCAGATTTACAGACCTTACTATTATTCGAATTCACAGGAAATAATGCACGGGAAAAAGGAAATAAAAATGAATATAATTAATCTAATCTTAAAATACATGCACAATCGTATAACATAACCAATCGAAACAAAATATGCTATTTCACTAGTAAACAATTATAGAAGATGATAGTATGTCAAGTTTTGGTCTACAAAAGGGTAGTCACTAATATCAATATTTCTCTTCATTCTTATCCTTTTTACTTTCGACTAAGGCATAACGCATAACCCTGTATATGATAGTAACCAAAATATTTAGGAATAAGGTACTTGTAGAATTGACTTTCCAAACATGATCTTTCAAACGTACTTACATAATTCTCAGGTAAATCACTTGCACTCACATTAACAATTGATTAGACGAATAGAAATTATTAATTTTATTCGCGCCTTCATTAATTTGTGTTATTATGGTTTTATTATTTACTTTCGTGTCTTGACTTTATTTAGCTACTTTTCCTGGACTATGAATAGAGATTATGAAATTGGCGTTGAAAATATGCAAGGTTTATGGTAGCACTAATAAACAGATGATGACCCGGTAGTTATTGGATTTGTCGAGCCGATTTGACATTGTAGATTTCTCTTTGAACAAAAACTTATTTCGCACTAAGGTAGAGATTGATGATGCAACCAATTTAGCTTCATTATGAATTATCTTGAATTTCTCGTATGTGTTACATCACTTATTTCAGCATTGAATTTAATTGTACTTGTAATAATGATTTCTAATTAAATGCTCGCGTACATGGAGTCAAGTATATCTGATGACTGTCGAATTATAACTCTTCACCTTTTAGATTCAAGTTTCTTTATATATAGTCTCGGTTCCCTCCTCTCGTTTGTGTTATTTCAGTCATTTCATTTGTGATTTTTATGTGTACTCATTAATGGAGTTTATTATACCAGCGCATAGGAATGCTTCAAATAGACCGCCCATCCAATGATGTATTTATAGATTTTTATGTGCGGTCGGCATCCGTCTCTAGACATGTCGGTTACATTAACAAGTTAATTCATTACAGAACAAGAATTTCTCCTGTGATATTCACCGCGAACAAAGAGTTACTCTTCAACCGTATTAGGTCATTAAATGAACAATCTGAGATAATTATGCATTCCTTCAAAAGTTAATGGTGCATGTGTTAGAACTTGATAATGGTTATTTCTTTTTCTAAATGATTATGACTAGGCAGGGTTACTACAGTACGACAAACAGATCTCCAGTGGATAACGTGAACTGATACAGAGAGTGGACAAACTGTATCTTTGTATATTAAACTTATGGCAACACTGCATCCATGGAATGAAAGGTGAAAGCTTTGTAAAATGTTTGTGAAGATGACAGGACCGTAATGGAACCAATTTCATTTGGTGAGCTTCACACCTTCTTCACATTGCACCTTTTATCTAGACAATGTTGCAAGAATGCCACATTTCTAAAACACACTCTATTCAGTTCCCAAAACAGAAAAGTGAGAGGAGCAATAATTGGCCCAGATATATTCTTAATGACTCCTCATAGTTTTCCCCAAAATCTGAGCATTAAAACATCGTCTAATATTCAATGAAATATATTGATCAAACTACCGTAGTTGAATCCTCAAAGTCTATATAAATGGGAAGCGACGGTTTTCACTGACAGTGCATACTGACACACCAGTCTGGAGTAATTGAATTTTGGGCTTGCTCACGCATTAACTGAAACATAAATACGCACGCTTAAACTCTGCAAGTCCAAACTGGGATAAACCTTTGGGTGCAAGTCAAATTAGTTTCCCTCATTCGTGCACTGAACTAGACGTGCCTATTTTTATATGGCGGAACTACACTTAAAGAGTATTCTATTGATCCAATCGCTACCGATCGCTGTCAATAAATAATAATGAAGTTTACTCTACACGTAATTGCCTGGAGTTATTACCTCCAAAAATACTTTCTCATTTATGAGTAATGTTGGAAAATTGATTTTCGGGGAATAAATGCGTTTTAGAATGTGTTCGAATACAATAAAAAATTGGGGATTTCTATTTTCATACGAATTATGTTAGAAGTTAATACAATACCCGGAAATGATTCAGTAGTGACTATCGTTAATTGATGCTCCTACCCCCAATAACTAAGATATCGATCAATCACACCCATGTGAATTCATTTGAGCTTTCCATGCATTGCAGTCACTGAATTTTCCATAAATGGAGTATCAGAATGTCTTTATATTCGAAAACTATACCATCCTGTGCAGAATAAGCAATATGTCACACATTTTCATCCGGATATATTTGAACTTCTTGTTGATTCCTGGATGCTTGTTTCTGATGAAATCAGCCAGAAGCAAAAAGGCAATCAGAATGATTGACCGAAAAAAAAAATGCGCAAAACACAATTCCCACAATTGAATATGAGGACCATATAGAAAAGGGAAACATTCTCAATTGAATATTGAATGAAAAGATTTCTCTGTGAATTGAAAATCCACGATAAAAATGAAGTTATTTTTTGTGAATGTCTAACAGAAAACAACTACTTCCCTGGCTGAAGCCACGCTGGACATTGAACTACATCTGAAGATATTCTGAAAAGACACTAACTCAAAAGGAAAAAATCTGAAATTGGAAATTTGCATTTTTATTCAGATATTTATTCGATTTTCTATTCCAGACTCAATTAGGAACTGATATAGATGAATGAGGCAAAGAAGAATGTTTTCCAAAAGAGAGTACTAACCAGAAATCATTTGAAATATCAATACATTTTGGTCGACAAAAATCTATTTCACGCTTCCACGATCATCAGGAAGACCGGAAGAAATGGCAAACACATTTCCTAAAAGCCATCTCACTTTGCAAAGATGGAAAAAAAGTTAGAAACATTTCTATATGAGTTCTCAATTGAGACTGGAATAGAAAATCGAATGACTATCTGAATGAAAATGGAAATTGTCAATTTCAGATTTATTTTTTTCTGAGTTAGGGTTCTTTCAGAATATCTCTCAGATGTTGTTCGATGTCCAGCGTGGCTTTAGCCGAGAAAAGTGGTGTTTTCTTTTGATTTCCTTCAAAGAATACCACAAGGGTTTTTAGATGGATAAGTACAATGTTTATCTTCCAGTCGCAGATGATTCCACATCTGATTTAATGAACATTTTTTTCATATTCTCAAACAAATCAGGACCATATATTCATTAACTTCAAATAATTATAATAAGGATAGCCTTTGTGATTTGAGAAGATAAAACAATTGAACATCGATTTTCAGAATCGAGCGCCTATAAGTGAATGCGCATGCGATTTTTCGTTCATCCCGTTCTAGTAGTCATTATTTCACGTGAAAAATGTTGGAGTATGACAAGCTTATTTCATTTTTTTGCGAATTCTCGTAATGACAGAATAACCACAAAATTCTGACTTTTTTTTTACGTTTCATTTGGTATTCTGGTTGAATGACAAATAAATAACCTAACTTCGGATATTCATGTCACGAGTCGTAATTCAAAAGTGGCGCATGCGCAGTAGTTCGCAAGCGCTCGAATGAAAAAGGACAGACTGATTTTAATAACACATTTTTACAATTCTCGATAAAAATGATAATATTCCAACAATCCGCGGAATTGAATGGGGTTGAAAAATTGACTGAATTTTTTATTCATATTGTAGATTTTTGTTACTGCAGATTAATTGTGTGGAAGGAGACACATTTGGGATTTGAAAAATTTCCTTGCCGTAGTGGAATGATTATTTCATTATTACACCAATGGCATAATGAATACCATTCTTCTATACAAAATGCAATAGGATTAATTAGATGTAGCTATTATGAAATGTTGTGGGATGGATTCATATTCTCAGAGTCTTATAATTCGATAGTCACTCTGAATATAATTCAACCTGCGTGTATTTTGTTTTTCTAATATATCGAAAGAACCTTGCTATGAAAAAATTTCGACTACGCGTAAATTAATGAATCTTCCTCAAGGCAATCGCCTCTGACAAGATGGATTAGAGCATAAATGATAATATTCTGTCAATACAAATTATGACCTGAAATTCATATTCCCCGAAATCCTCGGATGCGTATCGAATAGAATCGGACCAAAAAGCACACTGCAACATTTGTCGAAAAAAAGGTTAAAATCCAATTCTATGAACGAAGAATGAATGGTTTGGAGGTGATATATGTTGAGATTAGTTAGTGTCATAATATAATTGGTTAAGAATAGTATTTCATTGAATTTATAAATAGTTGTCTATTCTTCTGGTTGTTTTTATGACTTTTCAGTACCAGACACTATCTCTAAGATATACAGGGTGATCCAGAAGTACTCTGACAAACTTCAGGAGGTGATTCCTAACAATATTCCAATATGAACTGTCCGAATAAATATATGTCCGGAAATGCTTCGTTTCCAAGATACAGGGTATTAAAGTTTTGTTTTTTTTTTGTTTTTTTCCAATAATTTTCGAAATACTGATCTTAATTGAGCAAAAATTGGTATTGAGAGGTTTTTTGAGGTGTCGAATTCGATCCTGATGTTATTACTGCTCTTACTCGTAGGGGCGCCACCTACACGTATTTATCTTTTTTGAAGATTCATAACTTTTTTGAGCGTACTTTTAGCACATTTTTTCTTAAAAAAATTAATTCCTCTATCATATCTACATAAAAAAGCTGCCCCTGTTACAAGTCGCTATAAGCAACGGTTTTCTATTGTATTCGACAGCGCTGTTGAATACACTGCCAATGCCACGTCGCTCTCGAAATTGTGTTAGAATAAAACCTTTAGAACTTACCACACTAAGGAATAACAAATATAAATCATACAAAATAAGTCATCTTCACAATGATGATCGCCAAGATGTCATTGTTAATTATCAGGAGAAAAAAATTAAAAATTAATTATTATAAAATAAAACCCTACTGAAGATGCCTCCGGCCAGGGGCGAAACGTCTAGCGTGACATAAGACAGTTTTATTTTTACACAAGAATCCCAAACCTAAGAACCCCCAACCGAAAAAAATATATATATATATATATATATATATATATATATATATATATATATACCGGGTGATTCTCTGAAGTGGCTCACACCTATAACTTTTTCATTATTGAAGATAGAAAAACAAAATTTGGGGGTTGTGTATTATAGTTCAATTAACTTTTTTGGCATATTTACTTGAATTGCCGTACCTCCGGTTTGACCGGAAATGACCCCAACTTTCAATTTTTATATGGAATATCCTATATATTTTCACTTATTCCGATCGAGAATGACATTATAAATCCAACAACACCTCATTTGTCAAAATTTGACAAACAAAGTCATTTTTATTCCAATTTTTATTTTGTGATCTAGAATGCCATGGATCGTGTAAATAGCTTTATTTTTGATCAAGTAACATGGGAAAAATACGACTTTGAGGCTCATGACTTCACAGTCGTTTTAAGAATTATTTGTGAGTTGCAAATTATTTTATCAAGGTTCTAAATTATCAAAATGACCTCCTTGATCACTAGACCAGGGCTGAAGCATTTGAAAATGGTAAAAAAGTGAAAAAAAATAATAGTAGGATGAAAACCATTGGAAGAAAAAGAGTTTATAACGAAAAATAAACGAAAAATAATTTACGGGCGATTTGAGGTCGGGAAGTGGAAGGGGGGTGTGAGTTTTTAAGGTTAAAAAACGGTTTATCTAGATTTCCGGCAAAACTACAAGTCCTATGGGAAAAAGTTGTAGGTAATAAAAAGATCTACAACTTTTGAATCGATACTTTTTTCACATAACCCCAAAATTTATGTGAAAAATTCAAATAACCAAGTTTTTGGTTTTTAATTTTTATCTTCTACAAAAACAGATTTTTTTTCACGAAATTTGGTGAAAACCTCCTTTTTCATGTTCCAAACACACTGTAGTTTTTTTGATTAGAAATATTTATTTTTTCACCTTATTTTGACCTAATATCGAAAAAGCACCCTAATTTTCAATCGAGAATTCTCCCATCAAAATATCAGCTTTTTCAAAAAAGTCGGTGGGCTTTTTTTCGCTGAAATCTCTACTTTCTGATGGTATGAAAAAAAAAGTACATTGCTTTGGCAGAAAATGCAAAGAAACGAGAAAAACTCGAATCCGAATTTAATAAGACATCTACAATATTTTGAGAAAGTTGTAGAATCTTCTTTAAATTATATGCGTAGATGCCTATTCATTGCTATTTTGAGATAACTTATATACCTGAGTGACTTACGGAAAATTTTAGCCCATCAAAAGGTATTTCATAGCGAAGTGGGGAAGGGGCTAGGAGGGTCTGGGCCATACTACCTGTTATTTCTTTGCATTTTCTGAGAACATTTATCATAGTAATATATATTTTTCACACCATCAGAAAGTAGATATTTCAACGAACAAGAAGCCCACCGACTTTTTTGAAAAACCTGATATTTTGACGGGAAAATTTCTGATTGAAAATAAGGGTGCTTATTCGATATTAAGTCAAAATAAAGTGGAAAAATAAATATTTTAAATCAAAAAAATTACAGTGTGTTTGGAACATATAAAGGTACGTTCTCACTAATTTCGTGGAAAACATTTTTTTTTCGTAAAAGATAAAAATAAAAAACCGAAAACTTGGTTATTTGAATTTTTCACATACATTTTGAGATTATGTAAAAAAAGTGGGAATACCAAAGTTGTAGATCTTTTCAGTACCCACAACTTTTTTCCATAGGACTTGTAGTTTTGCCGGAAATCGAGATAAACTGTTTTTTACCCTTAAAAACTCACCCCCTTCCACTTCCCGACCTCAGATCGCCCGTAAATTATTTTTTCTTTCATTTTTGTTATATTCTCTTCTTTCCCAATGGGTTTCATCCCTACTATAATTTTTTTTGGTTTAAAAAATTATCGACACTGGTCTACACGGCAAAGTTCAACTTTTTCAATTGTTACGCGCACCACATTGATTAGCTGTCCCGCAGTGATGTTCTGGAATACCACCCTCACTTTATACTCCAGTTCTTCACGAGTAGCTGATGCTGTGTTATACACCTGATTTTGTTTCACAGATAAGAAAGTCGAGTGGAGTAAGATCTGGTGATCTAGAATATGAAAAAAAAGATCATACATTATGAAAAAATATGACAACTTAAGATTGTACCTCGCAGGCCACTGAATGGGTCCATAAATTCCATTCCACTCTTCTGAGAAGGTGTCATTCAGATGTTCTCTTACGACTTGAGAATTGTGAGGTGGCGCTCCATCTTGTTGAGAATCTTCCATGTATTTAGTCAAAAACCAGTTGCAATAAGTAAATCTTTGGTTGTGGTCGTGGTCGTGAAGATATTGATGTAGTTGGTACTTGAATGATCGATAATCATATTCGTGAAGAATTCTCCAAACGGACGAATAACTTATATCATTCTTCGAAAACAATTTGGCGAATTGACGCCGTACAATTCACTTCAACATAGGCCAACACGTCCACTTCATTTTTTTCTCTGACGATGAAGTTATTGGCATTTTCTTCTGGTTTATTTCGCATTCTCCTTTCCAGTTTTGGAAAATAATACCGAGTGGGATGGCGACGATTAGGGAATCTCTGAGCATGGATTCGAGCTGCATCAGTTGCATTCTTTTTTGCTTCTCCGTAAATTAGCAACATGCCAATTTTCTCGTTCATAGTATAATTTTCCATATCAAATTATAAACTACGCAACAAATAAATTTTTAAAAGTGACAGCATATTAATTAGCCTATTTGTTTAGGTAGTCCTAGCAACAGCTTCAATTGTTTGTCACGGATAACTAGAATAACAGGACTAAGTGCATAAGTATACCAAATACGTATTATTTGTTATTAGGTATGATCGCTTCTTGCAATTATTCAGAAAAATAGTGAAAATAAAGTGAAAGTGTGTGATGTCAAATTATTCTTTGAAAAATAATCTTTCACAAAAAGCCGACGAGCCACCCCCTTTCCATTAAAAAAAATCAAGTTGACTAAAAAAATTCATATTTGCGACTTTTAAATATTTCTTAAAACGACTGTGAAGTCATAAATAAGCCTCAAAGTCGTATTTTTTCGTTGTTACTTGATCAAGAATGAAGCGATTTACACGATCTATGACATACCATCGATGGCTAAAAAATCCGGGCCCTGAGACCAGAGCAGCATATGTCGAGGCTAGAGGCATATGTAAAGAGACAATAAAATGCTCAAAAGATGCCCACAAAGCCAAAATAAGATCAAAACTTGCTGAATGTCCTAACGGATCCCGTTCATTTTGGTCTTTCGCCAAAGCTGTGGGAAGAAATTTCACTTCCAGCTCATTTCCTCCCCTAACCAAAGAAGATGGAACACTAGCAACGACTGCCCAGGAAAAAGCCAATATCTTTGCGCACCTATTTGCTGGAAATTCCACTCTGGATTCATCGGGAAAACAACCCCGAACATTACACCTATTGACAGTCACATGCCCGAGATCACCTTTCGCCAACGTACTATCAGAAAGATTTTGCTGGGTCTCAACACCAACAAAGCCTGTGGATCTGACGGAATCCGCCGATTGTTCTCAAGAAATGTGCCCCCGAACTAACACCTGTTCTTTGCAAGTTGTTCAACCACTCTTACAATTTGGGGGTATTTCCGTCCAATTGGAAAATTGCAAGAGTACAGCCAGTCCCTAAAAAAGCAAAAGGCCCTACCTAGCAACTACAGACCTATCGCACTGCTATCTATTATTTCAAGGTCATGGAAAAAGCCATCAACATCGAGCTCATGAAATATCTGGAAGACTCAGGAATTGTCAACGATAGGCAATATGGCTTCCGCCATCAGAGATCAACTGGTGACCTGCTCGCTTACGTCTCACATATATGGCAGCTATCTATTGAAAAGCATGGAGAAACTTTAGCTGTGGCATTAGATATCTCCAAGGCGTTCGATCGAGTTTGGCACCAGGGACTCCTCGCCAAGCTTCCGTCTTATGGCTTGCCCCTCAGCTGTGTTCTCTGCTTGCTAGTTTTCTGTCAAACAGGTCTCTCCATGTAGTGGTCGATGGAGTTTCATCTGACACTCTACTCATAAATGCTGGTGTTCCGCAAGGATCCATTCTCGCACCAACACTATTTCTACTTCACATCAACGACCTGTTGAAAGCAACTTCATGTCCAGTACACAGCTTTGCCGATGATAGTACCCTCCATACCGCTTTCTCCTCCAGGGCCCCTATATCAGCCCGTGAAACCAGAAATGAACGAGGAAGAAATGTTAATAATATAAATATGGACTTGGCAACAATTCTCGAATGGGGATCTAATAACTTGGTAGAATTCAATGCAAACAAAACACAAGCATGTCTTTTCTCTAGAAAAGCCGATCTCACTGTGCCTAACATAACTTTGTCAGGAGTAACCATACCACTGAAGCCATCCATATCGATGCTTGGTATTACTATCAGCAATAACCTTTCCTGGGAAAATCACGTGAGGTCCATTGCCAAAAGTGCATCCCAAAAACTTGGTTTTCTGTTTCGTGCCAAGAGCTATTTCACCCCCAGTCAGCTGCTTATGATCTATAAGGCACAGATCCGACCTGTCCTGGAATACTGTTCCCATATTTGGAGTGCGGCACCTAAACATATCCTGAGGCTATTGGATTCTGTCCAAAAAAGGGCAATTCGTCTCGTCGGTGATGCCTCGCTTACAAACTCGCTCACTTGTCTGGAACACCGTAGAAAAGTTGGCGATTTGTCTCTATTTTATAGATATTTTCATGGGCGATGCTCTTCTGAAATATCAACAATCGTTCCTGCTTTGGCAGTCTCTTCGAGATCAACCCGTCAAGTTCAGTCATCACACCCCTTCGTGGTCACTTTGGAAACCTGCAGAACACCACTTTCCAAAGACTCGTTCATCCAACGAACAGCGAGGCTTTGGAACTCATTGCCTAGGGAGGTGTTCCCCGAGGCATACAACCTTCAGAAATTTAAGAAGAACACCAACTCCTACCTTCTTTCCCTAGGTTCCCACGATGTTCTCTGAACATTACAGGATATCCCTTTTCGTGGGAACCAGAACATAAAAAAAAAAAAAAAAAATGAAAATTGGAATAAAAATGACTTTATTTGTCAAATATTGACAAGTGAGGTGTTGTTGGATTCAGAATGTCATTCTCGATCGAAATAAGTAAAAATATATAGGATGTCCCATTCAAAAATCGAAAGTTGGGGTCATTTGTTATTAGGTATGATCGCTTCTTGCAATTATACAGGAAAATAGGTAAAATAAAGTGAAAGTGTGTGGTATGATATTTCACAAAAAGGCGACGAGCCACCCCCTTTCTATTTGGAGAAATCAAGTCAACTGGAAAAATTCATATTTTCGACTTTTAAATGATTCTTAAAACGACTGTGAAGTCATAAGCCTCAAAGTCGTATTTTTCCCATGTTACTTGGTCAAGAATGAAGCGATTAACACGGTCCATGGCATTCTAGATCGAAAAATAAAAATGGGAATAAAAATGACTTTATTTGTCAATTATTAACAAATGAGGTGTTGTTGGAGTTAGAATGTCATTCTCGATCGCAATGAGTAAAAATATATAGGATGTCCCATTTAAAAATCGAAAGTTGGGGTTATTTTCGGTCAAACCGGAAGTACTGCAAAGCAAGTTAATATGTCAAAAAATATTAAATTGAACTATAAGTTGTAGGGGTGAGCCACCTTAGAGAATCGCCCGGTATATATAATATATATATATATATATATATATATATATATATATATATATATATATATATATATATATTTATATATATATATATATATATATATATGCTTGTTTTTCCGTAAGGATCTTTTTATCTTTCATTTGTTTCGTGTCAATTTTCCCCGCAAACATTTTACAATGTTTTTTCCATATTACTATGAGATATTCAAGTTGTCTTATTTTCCAATACTTATTTCTTGCATGGTTGATACTTGAAGTAGTAATATCTCCTCAGTCATTCTTCCTTCGCCATATAGTTTGTATATCATTAATTCTGTATGTAGATACCCACCGAGTAATTTAGTGAAAATAATTGGGTGAAATTCTGTCACAGAGTTGTTCATCCAAATAATCCAAATTTGAATAAACCCTTGATTTCTTTTCCATGAAATACCCCAATCACTTTTTTAATCCACGAATGCTGACAGAAACAGTAAGTATCACACGGAATAATAAACAGCACGAGCCATTTCTCCTGTAACTCACTCTGACATAAATTACGTAACTCAACACACCTAAATATTCCCCGAAAACGGAAACGTAGCTGGAGCTTTCAGTGATTCATGGAAGGAATAAGCCGGGAAGGCTTTTAGTCTTGAATTGACGATTATGTTTCGGATTCTAGGAACCAATACTCCCGTGTATAGAAATCATGCAGGACTGTTTCAGGCAGTGGCGGATCAAGAGGGAAAAGGGTTTGATTATCATAGCCATATTCGCTCTTCTGCAAACTTATGTATTTCGTAGTAAATACCAATCGGTGTGTTTCTTCCGGCCAATGGCATATAATATGGATACAATAGATACAATTCAGCTTATGAAAAAGACCCATCTGAAGATGACTTTCTATCTCACCAGGACAAATATATCATTCAAAAATATTAGTTATGTTTGTAGAAGTTCAGAATTCACACATTTTCTATGATACATTTTGTGATCAGAAATCTCCAAAAAGCCTATGAATGACTCTGAAAGGTATGGTAATTTGATGATGAATTGAAAGGCGTATACAGAATGAGTGGAACAGAAATTCTATAGAAGACAGTGGTGAACTCATTTCAATGGTCAAATAATCATTACAGACAACACCCAAAGAAGGAATATTACGGATCGACCAATATGTTACGTTGGATAAACATCACAGTGGTCAAAACTACGTATAATCCAACATAAGAGTGACTGTCGTTTGGGAAAAAACTCATGCGCGGTGGTTGAACACTACAAAAGAACCGGTCACCAAGTCGATTATTAGAATGTTAAAATACTAGAATACGAGAATAAATACGAAAACAGATTTTTCCTTGAGATGTACCATATCAATAAAAACAAGAATACAACGGTCAATTATAAATCTGATACAAGACAACTAAGCAATATGTACTGCAATATTTTGCAATCAATTAAGACATATTATTGAAATATTTTCTCATGTTTCCCCCCTTTTTTGTTTTTCCTCTCGTTAAGTATTGATTGTTGTTTTTCTATTGTCTCCTGAGTACCTGTACCAGTATTCATTCAAAATCTACCTCACCTCACGATGTAAAAGGAAGAAAGATATCATTGTTTTTTGTTTTTATCTCTAGTTTCTTTCTCCCTTCTTTATAAATATATTAATATATTCTGCAGACCTAGTCTGATTGTTCTGGCTAACACTTCGACAATTGAAAAGTGGAACTTTCTCAATTGAATATTGATAGAAATATTTTTCTGTTCATATTTTCAACAAATCAACTTCGAAAATGTTTTCTCATTTTTATTTTTTTCGTGATTGACTATGTTTTGTAAGTATTCTGTTAATTGTTCATATAGTTTTTGGTAATATGTCCATTGTTCATTTACTTTTTAGCCTTCTCCTGATGAAATGAGACTTCGTGCTGTATGCCTGTATAGATACAACTAATACGTAATTCTACAAATTTGACCTCAGAAATAATTTGAATTGAACTTTTCTCAAAATCTGACTGGTTGCCAATTTCCATAAGAAGAGTGATATGTCCATTTCAAATTCCTATAATACAAGGGTGTGCAGTATAAAAAAAACATTCTGTGGATTTATTTTGAGAATACTCAATATTCTTATTATTCTGACACGAATTCAAGCTGATACTGCCTTTTATTTGACAAATATCAGAGAAATAATTTTTCCTCAGATTGACATAAAATTGTAAAAAATTCTTTCCCTGCGAAAAACGGCTATCGAAACCACTGTGCGCCGGTTGTTTCAGAGGTGGGGTTCCAAAAACGAGCTCAACATCTATGAACCACCATCTCAACGTCCCCTGCGAAAAACGGCATATCTATCGTCATATCTCGTGCCCATTGAAATAACGCTGCAACTGCGAATATGCCACTACCTACAGTTCTTAGGGCATTTCAACGCGCACCTTCCTTGTCTGGTAGTCACCCATCCAAGTACTTTTTATTTCATATTGCTGCAAAAGCGTGTTTTTTAATTTTTTTTTACTATGATTTTCAGTCCGCATTAAAAAAACGTGTTTTGAACATTGCAACTACGGGAGAAAAGTCATCGAATAATTCATCCATAAGACATTTTTACTAACTTTCGGTTTTGATTGTAGTAGAGGGTGGGGGGAGGGGAGATATGGTTCTCCAGCCTCACCGTTCCTCAGCCTATACGGTCTTTTGTGAATAATTTTTGGTGAAAGTACGAGTGAATTATTTGGAATGTAAACTATGCATTTTTACCAATGAATTCACCAAATCTTGGTAATGTGAATCAGCCTTTTTTTTTACGATCTTGGTGAGAATATCGAATTAATGTATTGACATCGGTTCTTGATACGTGTGCAAAATTTCAAATGATTCGGACTTCTGGAAGTATGTGAAAATTAATTGCAAATATTTCGTTACATATAGATGAAGCTAATAAAGCGTGTGTAAACATAAAAAAACTGCATGGACTGTAAATCTTTTTTCGATAGTTTAGAAAGATAACAAAGCCACCACAATTTCAGAATATTGTATGGCAAAGATACAAAAAGTTTCTAACCCCAGTACCATTACCGGTTTATAATAATGTCTTATGTGGTCCCTATTCTCATCTAGAGAGGATCTGAGACAACAATTTTGAAGAACCTGAAACCAAATTCTGTTGTGAATTGGTAACAAACCATTAATCGATTGTCGATATAAATGAGTAAAAGAGCAAAAGTAGTTCCTACTCACATCTCTGTAGCGATTTGCACTTAGAGTGGCATTGTTTTCATTTATTCAAAATGGGTTTCTCAGATGATATATTCTGAGATGATGACCATATTTTTCACATGCGTATTATTATATATTATATTTTCATTGCGGATGATTCAATTGGAATGTTTTAATTTTCAGGGGAATCAATAGAGCAGTAAAAGACTGATTCTGTACAGAAACAGTACCAGGAAATCGACTGTACAGAAGACGGTTGTTATAGCCTGTTATGTTTTCTACTCACAACTTTCATTGCCTAATTTGTTATAAACATCTTTCGTATTTCGCTTCTAACATGAGTTTTCATGATTGAGCAAACTCAATGCCTTCGGAAGACGAATTGTGAAGGATTAGAATACAAAAAAATGAGCCTCAGCATGACTCAATCGGATCATTAATATCGAAAAAAAAACAGAAAAACTGGAAAAATGTGCATTTTTTTAAATTCACAGTGTCGCCATTATTTGATTTGTGGTGCAGGATCTCCGCGTGAAAGCAGCTGAGAGCAACAGATGCGGGGTAGCGTATAAATAGTAAGACAAGCGTGCTGCCGCGTATATTATAAATCTGCTGCTCCACCCCACTAGTCGACTGCTTTCACGCGTTCGCCCGTTTTCGGTCATGTTTGCAAGTATTTCTCACCTATTTCGCAGCATTTTAACGCAAAATGAGAATAGACGTTTTGTACTTTCTACTTTCAAGATATTATCGAAAAATTGGAATCAGACCACCTATGATACACCCCTATGAAGTGCATTGAAAATTTCAAATTGCAATTATACAAAAACTAATGATCCAACACCGCCTGAGTTGCCTACAAATAAAGTACATATCAATCACTACTATGTTGATGAATCATCCCAGTGTACTCTGGGTGAGTCGATCAATGACATCACTCATCAGGCCTTTACAGTATTATTTTACCAGTACAGTTTATTTGTAAATACTTGACATTATTACTCACTCTATCAACAACAAACCCATAACTCCATCACTTATCTCCTTCTAAGTCATCTGAATCACATGAGATTCAATCTCATTCACCTTCTTTGAACCATCAAGATCGATATTGTCGTGGTTGGTTGGTTGGTTGAAAGCTGACGAGCCAGAGACAGGGTTGGCACTTAGCTTCCCTTGACACTGCGACCAGCTGGGGTCTATTGTATCACTCTGTCGTCAGTGGTTCCTCATTCAAACAGGTTTGTGCCTTTAATTAGGTTAAGCAGCCTGTTCATAAGGTTCTTCGGATTCATGCCTGTTTCCGGGCTGATCTCTCCAAAGGTTCTGTGTCGCCTACTACTCAGGGCGTCACAGTCGAAGATAATATGAGAGGCTGTTTCCTCCTCTTCATCACACAGCCTACACTCCATGGTTTCCCTGTGTACTCCCATCGTGTTGAGGTGTTTTCTTAGGCCGCAGTGTCCAGTCAACAGACCTATTATCATACAAGCCTTCGTTCTGTTCAGGTTCAGAAGGTCAGCCGTCAGGGTCCGGTTTGGATGCCCTACCATGACTTTGCTGTGTATTTGCCCGACAGTTTGATCCCAATATTGTTGGTGTCTTCTTTTTATCCACTCGTCGATCAGGGTCCTGCATCGGTTTTTCCTAATCCCATGTGCAGGTTCTGGCCCTGTGAATAGCGTTTCAGATGCTTGTCTAGCTGGCTGGTCCGCTTTGACGTTACCTTCATTGCCTCTATGACCTGGCACCCACATCAAGGTGACCTTGTTGTGTTTTGCCAGCTCGATGAGGTTCTGGAGGCAGTCCCAGACCAGTTTGGACTTTATCTGTATAGAGTTGAGTGCTTTGATAGCACTTTGACAGTCAGATAGAATGTAGATGTGTTTTTTCCTATAACCACTTTCTAGATTCTTCTGAATGCATACCATGATAGCATGTGTTTCAGCTTGGAATATCGTGGATCATTTGCCAAGTGGTATTATGTAATCCCTTCTTGGCCTTACCCCATGTATTCCTGCTCCCGTTCCTTCAACTGTCTTTGAACCGTCTGTATACCAGACTATGTCCGCAGTTGATTGTGATTCTATACTCAGGGCCCATCCAGATCCATCAATTCGTGTTTCGAATGGTTTGCCGAATGAGTATAGGGGTTGCATGTAATCTGAAATCATTTCGAGTTCTTCGATGTTGATTACATGAGTGATTCTGGTATGTCCAGTTGTTCGGATTCTCCAGTTTTTTGTTTGTTTCAGTCTGTATGCACTCATCCTGGCCTCTCCAATGACATGTGAGTCAAGGGGTTCGAGGTTTAGGATGATTTCCATTGCAGCTGTTGGAGTGCTATTCATTGCACCCGTGATACAGAGACAGGCAAGCCTCTGGATTTTCCCAAGGTTGGTTTTTGCCTGTCTTTGATTTGTTTTTGGCCAACATAAGAGTGTCGTGGTTGAGTATCAAATGTGAGTAATAGGTTGGTAGATTTGGTTTAAACACATCTCTTATGATTTTCAATATACTTTTGCACGTTAGCGTTCGATCGATAATTGTCTCGCAACTGTGCCCATTATGGAATCATGACTACTTACTATTGATCATTTTGATCCGATCTTAGAATTGTATCATTTGGGCTTCCTCTGTTCTATCCCATAACTTCTCAATAAAAAGTAGCAAATCATTAGATCTACATTCATTGGTGAATTATATGGAAATACCGTAACGGATTACGGACGTCTCGACTTCATGTCTTCGTAGAAATTCCGGTAAATCTTCGCCGATCAAGTTCCTCAGATCCTAAAAATACATTCGATTCAAGAAGAAAAGCGATCTTCTTCAACTGGAAGCGGCTGCATTTGATTATTTTTAGATCTATGATTTTTTTTTGTGTACACTATGGCCTAATAAATTTTGGTTGCCTTGAAAAAAAATACATTTATAACCTGAATTGCTGCCGGAAGTTTTTGGTGGAGGTATTCATTATATGTTTCCAGTCGGGACTATCGTTTGGTCATTTTGGAGAGCGGTTGTTTTTTGTTTACATAATGTTACCATTTTTGACTTGCCAAAATTTGTATTGTATTTTATTTCCCATTCTGACCCTTGAATGACTCCCTCACTATATCTCCTTTCAATCCACGATATAGCGATTCACAACTATGTTTTTCACCCCCTACAGACTTGAAGATTCGAAAAATATAAATCTATTTATCCCGAAGTAACGTACACAATAGAGTACATATTAGGAAAAAAATAGTATTAATAATAAATAGTAGAACATGTTCAGCTCATCCCAGAGTAGGTACTGATAAAATAATCAACATAAAGATTTACAGAACTTTTAACGAACTCTATTTAACAGAATATAAAACTAATTTCATGAGTATTAGAACAAAAACGCCATAAAAATCGAAAAAGGAAATAAATCTAGATTATGAAATCATTCACATAATCTCCCAAGTGTAATAAATAGAGGAATAAAAATATTTCAACACGTATTTGATATAATTCTTTACTCTCTGTTGTATCAGGGTGTAGGGAATCGAAAAGATGGGTTTTTTCAGAACTCAAATTCCGAAGGATTGAAAGAACCCCCTAATAATAAAAATAATTTTTATATAAAAAATTATTTGCTATTTGAAATAATTCGAAATCATGTCAATTAACCCTCAAATGACTTCCTCAGTATCAATCCTTTCAATCCAGGATATATTGCGACTTACAACTATGATTTTTATCCCTACGGGAAAATAGGAAAATATTAGTAAAATAAAGAAAAGTATAGTATTAATAATGAATAGTAGAACATGTCAGCTCATTCCAGAGTACCGATAAATTAATCAACATGAAATTTTACAGAACATTTTAATATACTACGACCATGAATTAACAGGATATAAAAACAATTTCATGAGCATTGAAAGTCGGAAACACCATTAAAATCAAAAGAGAAAATGAATCTAGATTATGAAATTATTCACATAATCTTCCCAAGTGTTATGAATAATGGGTTGAGAATATTTGGACACATTTAATATTTTCCCAACAATTAATTTTGTATCAATCTATACTCGAAATCATGTCAATTCCATTTCATTTTCTACTCTTACTTAGTATTTTTATTTTCTCTATGTTTCAGAAGGTAACTCGAAGAGATTAAAACTACCCTGTATTGAAAGTTCTGGAATTCCTTACATTAGAATGTTAAATCTTGGTAAACACATATTAGACCAGGGTCGATAATTTTTGAAACAAAAAAAAAATAATAGTAGGATGAAACGTATTGGAAAAGGAAGAGAATATAACAAAAGTGAAGGGAAAAATAATTTACGGGCGATCTGAGGTCGGGAAGTGGAAGGGGGTGAGTTTTTAAGGGTGAAAAACGGTTAATTTCGATTTCCGGCAAAAGTCTTTTGTATTTCCACTTTTTTCACATGACCTCAAAATTTATGTGAAAAATTGAAATAACCAAGTTTTTGGTTTTTTATTTTTATCTTTTACAAAAAAATAATTTCCACGAAATTTGGTGAAAACTCACTTTTTATGTTACAATTACACTGTAATTTATTTGATTTGAAATATTTATTTTTTCATCTCATTTTGACTCAATATCGAAAAACCCTAATTTTCAATTGAAAATTCCTCGCGTCAAAATATCAGATTTTTTAAAAAGTCGGTGGGCTTGTGGGCTTTTTATTCGTTGAAATCCCTACTTTCTGATGGTGGGAGGAGAAATATACATTACTATGGTAAAAGTTCTCAGAAGATACAAAGAAATAACAGGTAGTGAGGCCCAGACCCTCCTAGCCCCTTCCCCACTTCTCTATGATTTAAAGAAGATTCTACAACTTTCTCAAAATATTGTAGATTTTCGGATTCGAGTTTTTTTCGTTTCTTTGCATTTTCTGAGAACATTTACCATAGTAATGTATTTTTTTTTCACCAATAGAAAGAAGAGATTTCAACGAATAAAAAGCTCACCGGCCTTTTAAAAGAAGCTGATATTTTGACGCGAGGAATTTTTTTTTTGAAAAAGTTAAAAATAAAAAACCAAAGACTTGGTTATTTTAATTATTCATAAACATTTTGAGTTTATGTGGAAAAAGTGTGGATACAAAAGTTGTAGATCTTTCTATTACCTACAACTTTGCTATCCAACTTTTTTCCATAGGACTTTAGTAGTTTTGCCGGAAATCGAGATTAACCGTTTTTTACCCCTGAAAACTCACCCCCTTCCACTTCCCGACCTCAGATCGCCCATAAATTATTTTTCCTTTCATTTTTATTATTTATATTATCTCATTTTTCCAATGGGTTTCATCCTACTATTATTTTTTTTCACTTTTTACCATTTTTAAAGGCTTCAGCACTGGTCTAATGGGTACATGGTATGTATATTGTTTGATGACATAAAAACAAACCCAATCTATAGGGTGGAAATAACCCATTGAAAATGAAAATAATTTTTATTATGAAAAAAGTATTAGCAATTTGAAAAAACTGTAAAACACGTCAATTGTATTAATTTTTTTACATATTATTGAATTTTTTCTATGTTACCGGACATAATGCAAGGGGATAAAAACTACGCTATAGGTATGAAAAGTGTTGGAATTTGTAATATCAGAATATTCAATCTTGGAATAACATAAGATCAAAATTATTCCAAGAGTTTCAAACAACCCCTCAAAAATGGAAAAATATTTTTATCAAGAAGTCTTTGCTATTTATAAAAACTGTAAAACATGTCAATTGTATTTCTAAAAATGATTCATCGGTGCCTTCTACTACTCTACTTCCTCTTCCGCTAGAATAACTCCTCTTATATTTTCTGCAACTTCACAAAAAGTTGTGACTCCAATTTTGTTTACAGAAAAATATGGTTACAATGTCCGATAATATGTAGGATATGTCGTGGTCAGTTTTGTTCAAATACTACGTTTCTGATGGTGTGACATTAGAACAAGAAATAAAAGATGATGAAATAGATCTGCTGACATGACTTAAGATGATTACCGTATCTGAAACAATGATGAAGGGGAAGGAGATGAAGTAGTAGGCGAGAAAAAAAAAGAAGAAGGAATCTTCATATAATCAATCAAATATTGTCATAATTCACATGGATTAGGCTTAGAGAGAGAGAGAGAGAGAGAGAGAAAGAGATGTTAAAAGCGCACCATGCATTTCACCTCGTTGGTGGTAATGAAATGAATGCATCATTACGCTCAACTTTTATCAGCCATATATTTCGAAAACTATTGGACCCACGTAAATTTTTTGTGTATAATCAGGTAAAGAAGAATTTTGGTAACCTTTGACCTTTAAAAACTTTTTGGTTTGCGCGATTTAATTATAGACTTTTTGCTTTATCATGGTACGGAATAAAACTATAGAAACCTAAGCTGATATCTCAATTTCTTCCCCAGATGTTCTCATCATGAAAACGTACGAATCCTTCACTCACACAGTATACAGAAAACCCATTAACGACAACCCATGTCAGCCAGCTCTCATTACTATCCAGCTATCTGCAGATCGGTCTACAGTCAAGAAATCTGTTCTTCAAAATCCCACAAATAAACATTGACATAAGGCTTTCCTTACCAATATCAAAGGTGTCACCGACAAAATGGGCAAAAATGGGAAAAGAGCGACAGTAAGACAATATTCACGGTAAATAATCAAATATACAGGGTGTTGTGAATGAGTGCGACAAACTTCGGAAGGTGATTCTGCATGATAAAATAATGACAGTTTGCCCTATAACTTTCGCCGAAAATACTTTTTTTTCCGAGATACGGGGTGTTGAAGTTTTTCTGAAAAACCGACTATTTAGTTATTGCTCTGAAACCGGTCGAGATATGCAGATGAAATTTGGTGAGTTTCAAGAGGTAGTTATTGCGCATTTTTTGACATGCAATTAGGAATTTTATGTTCATCATTGGCGCGCATACGGGTAATAATCTCAACTTTTTGGGATATTTCAAATTGAAATTTTCGAATTTCACGTTCAACTTGTGACAAAAAATTTCTCCAGCATTTTTTTCGTATGGGGTGCCGTTTTTATGCAAAAAAAATAAACATCTCAACGCGTATTTTTCATTTCTTCAATGCATTATCAAGAACTATCTAATACAATAACGTTAAACCAGAACAATAACAGAAAATAACACTAATAAATGAATAGGCGCAAAGCTACAACAAATGTTCGAAAAGACCTCCCTCAGACGTGATACAAGATTCAACTCTTCGCTCCATTGATTGTCGTATTCGTGCAAATATTCCTGGTGTATTTCTTATTGCCTCACAGCCGGCTATAATTCGATTCCTCAGGTGTTCAACATCTTCGACGGGAGTGGAATAAACTAATGACTTGAGAAAACCCCAAATGCACAAATCTAGAGGATTTATATCCGGAGATCAAGCAGGCCAATGTTCCGTACCTCCCCTACCTATCCAACGATTTGGATATACTGTATCTAAGTGATTACGTACGATAATGCTGAAATGGACTGATGCACCTTCATGTATGAACCAGAAGTGTTGTCTCAGCTGTAGAGAAATTTCTTCAAGAAGAACAGGTTACTCTTCCTGTAGGAAATTAAGGTAAGAGTCGCCTGTTAGTCATTGGGGACGAAATATGGACCGATTAAATGATCATCAAGTACCCCAAGCCATGCATTTACTAAAAACTGATGCTGAAAATGAGCTTTAAAGATTCCATGTGGATTTTCCTCAGCCCAGAGGTGATTGTTATGGAAATTCCGTATACACTGTCGTCCAAAATTAGCCTCGTCTGTAAACAAAACTCCTTTAAAAAATTAGGAATTTGAGCGATTTGATGAAGAATCCAATGGCAAAAAACTAGGCGCGGAAAAAAGTCTCTAGGTAGACAGACAGACAGACAGACAGACAGTTTTATTGATCATAAAATCACCAATTTACATCGGATTGACAAGTCATGGAAATTAAATTAAAAATGTCATGGAAATTAAATTAAAAATGTTATTGAAAAGTAACATTGCAACAGTAATAATATGTCATAATGGACGACATAGGAGTGTAATTTAGCGTGACATTACAAATAAATAGTAAATGTTTGAAATACATTTTCACAGGATGAAAAAAAATTGTCAGCTCGTCTCAGTTCATATTGCAGAGAGAGGAAAACTCCTGAATATTATGAAATGTATACGTGATCAAAAACGACTTAAGACTTTTTTTGAATCTGGCCAGGCTGGTTATATTTTTCAAATTGTTTGGTAAAATGTTGGAGTACTGCATACCAGCGTAGTCTGGTGATTTTTTATAACTTGAGTATCTCACCTTTTGCAATCTGAATTGATTTTTTTGTCTTGTTTGGTAGCCATGGATATCGCTATTAAGTTCAAAGTTATTTTCATTCTTCTAAATATATGTTAATGGTTTATATAAATGAATACCTGAGGAAGGTATTAATTGCTTTGTTCTAAACACCTCTCGGCAAGACTCTGAGTCTGAACATAGAACGTAGTAGAGCTTGCACACGTTGAATATTAAACGGATACAATTGCTGTTCTTCAAGAATTTCAAATACAGTGAAGTTGCTTGCATTCAGTATGTTGGCAATTTTTTGAGTACTTGTTTCAGGTGACTCCGCAATCAACCCGAGAACTGCTTCATCTAGTTGCACAGTTCGTACTTCTCGAGGGCGCTCGCGTCAGCCGTTTGTTTCTTAAATGTACCATTTTCGCGCAAACGTTGCTGAAGACGAGCAAATATTGTGTGATGGGGTACCTTACGTCCTGGATACAACTCAGCATACAATCGTCGAGCTTGCTGACCATTTCCATTACTTCGACCATAGACAAAATGCATGTCTGACAACTCCGCATTTGTATAATTTTCCATTCCTTTCGATAAAAAAAAATTAATTACTTATTTTCATTAATGTTATACCAAAGTAAAAGTTCAAAAATAAAAAAACGCTAATTTGACATTTTGTTGAAATATTCGTATTTAACAGAATTTTGACAGTAGCCTACTAGCATCGCTACTAGATAATGTATTAAATTAATGACAAATACGCGTTAAGATGTTTCATTTTTTTTCATAAAAACGGCGCCCCATACGAAAAAAAAGCGAGACAGATTTTTTGTCACAAATTGAACGGAAAATTCAAAAATGATTTCTAATTTCAAATATCTCAATGGCGTACCATTTTTTTCTTCAAAAAAATTGAGATCATTATCTGTTTGCGCGCCAATGATCAACATAAAATTCTCAATTGCATGTTGAAAAATGCGCAATAACTACCTCTTGAAACTCACCCAATCTCATTTGCATATCTCAACCGTTCCAGAGCAATAAATAAATAGTAAGTTTTTAAGAAAAACTTTAACACATCTCGGAAAACGAAGCAATTGCGGACAACAGTTATAGAGCAAACTGTCATTATTTTTTCATGCAGAATCACCCCCTGAAGTTTGTCGCACTTATTCACTAACACCCTGTTTATTTTTTCAGATCTCTTGAAAATACCATAGCCAATAAGTTCAAAGAAATAATCAGAATACCATGCTCCAAATCTCTTAGGTTGAAGTAACAGGCGAGTAACAAGACAAATTTCCGAACATCAATTTACTGTCGACGCTTCCTTGGCACTTCCTCAACACTGTGAAAACAGTCAATTTATTTCCAATATGATAAAACCAATACTGCAATCTTTGAAGCACTTGAGATGCGTCCGAATTGCCTCAATTAACGCGATCATGGAAGCAGACCACTTAGAAATCTCTAGTTTCTCCCGAACCAAACCCTGCCTACAGTCCTGCAAAAGTTTGAGACCTTAGGAAAAACTTGTGTCGAAACCTGTGAGTGAGTAGTTAGGTAGGTGTGTCAAGTGAATTTACCTCATTTCCTTACTTTGGTGAGTAGGCAGATTGTGACCTCAACGTGAAAATCAGTTTCTTTCTATTTAATCGTGTACAATTGGCTTCAAAATGGGAGCCAAAACGTCCTCAAATTTAACTTGATATAAATCAATTATAGCTTGTATTAGGGTGTGGTTCAATCCTGTTCCAAATATAGTATATCATGGAACAGTTTCATGTTTACCCTAGGTCCATAGGTTTATTTTTAGTTTGTAAATTCTCCTGTAACATTCCATTATGGAAATATCGTGTGTGTTTGATCTTCTAACCAGAAATCCTACATTCGGCGGGGATGCTTATACAGGATCTCTAGAGATCAACTCTATCTGCCTCTCGAAAAAGGTGGATTGAATTTAATTAATGTCGATCAGAAAGCAAAAGCTCTTTTTATCAAAATTCAACAGATACCATGGTCGGATATTGAAAATAATATCACATATAAATCGAACTTAAACAAATCATATAGAAACCCCAGTGCCATAGAATTCACCCAATATACAAATTTACTCAGAACAACTAAAGACTGTGGTCTAAATTTCACGAAAAACTGAATATTCAAAACAAAGGATATATACGGAAAACTCTGTGAGAATAGAAATAAACCAAAAATAGAAGAAAAACAGCCAAACAACAACTGGGAAAGAATATGGCGAAATGCCATGACGAACCCCAATAAAACTTCCAAATGAAAAGCAAGTGTTTACAAAGGTTTAAACGAGGTATAATCAGTAGGGGAAAACTTAAAAAATCATGGCATAAGTGTTTCTGAGTTATGTCAAATTGTGAGATAATTGACACCCTAGAACATCGATTAACACAATGTGGTCAAGCCAAAGAAATATGGGAATGTGGGAAAAAGTCGAGTGAAAAAAACATCCATCACAAAAACTTGCAGCCAAAACTAAATATAATGTTCAGTTTGCAGTTCAAGGACACATGAAATTCAGAAGTCTGGGTTTGGCTATTAGTCTAATCAACAAGTTCAAAAACGTGTTAAATAGATATGAAGCTCCTAAAAATATGAGCAATAGCTCATTCGATTCGGAATGACGTCTAGAAAAATGGTTCATTAGCACGTAAAAAATTGCGATTGTCATTAACAAAATAAGATTAAAAAAAGAAGGTATTTCGTTTTTCGTTAATAATTTCTGAAATAATGATATTTAAGGAATGATGAAAAAAGATCCTGAAAGAGGTGGAAATTTCAAATAGAAATGTCTCCTGGAACTCTATTATTTATAATTTTTTTTCAACGCTGAGAATAGGGCTCCGCGAGGTAGTTACGGCATAGGCGCACCGTCTAAAAAGCCGTTATATCACCTAAAATAATTTTTTTATAGTATTTAATAACAATTAAAAAATTTGAATAAATTATAGTGTAATCTAGACACTTTTGTTCATTAAACTGAAACTGGGCCTTTATCTAGAGGATGGGTTAGTGCTTGTTACAAAAAATGATATGGTTCTTCCTATTGCGATTTTAGTTTCTTTTCCCTCTTTAACAAAAACCACCCCAAGAGCATTTCACCCTTTTTATATTTTATGTCAGATTTTCACGTTAATTGCACTAGCTTTGGGGTATGTTCATCCATTTTCTGAAAGCGGTATAAAACTTATTGCCAGTCCGGAATTGATAGAATTTCCAAATAGTCAGGGACGTACCAAAGTTATGTCAAACTTTCTCTGGCCGTTTTTAGTAACGGAGCCAAAAAAATGCTTCGTTATACATGTTTGAAGAGCGGCTCAATGGATCTTCCCCATTAGAAATTATCCTTTGTGCATTCGAATAAAGATTCTCAGTGAATAATATTCTAGTTGTGATAACTTATAGATCCTGGCGCATGAACCAATTTATTGAACTCGTTACTCCGAATAAAAATACAAAAAAGCAGCATTTAATGAAATCAATACTTCGGCCTATGGGAAATATGAAAGTTAGCAATTCAATCCATTGCATATTGATGATGAAATTATTTCGTCGAAAAGAAACACTTACGGAAATAAGTACTGAAAAATATTAGCAGATCGATTCAATCTTCAACTCCATAGTGGTCATGATCTAATACCATAATGACAGAAGTTTGCTTTTCTCTCCAAATAGTAGATATTGGTTCGATTTTCAGAAAAATCTGTGGAAAAATTATACCTCATTCCATTTCGAAGTTTTCTTCAGAAAACTTATCTATTGATTTTCTTGAGAAATCAATCCAAGAGTCTCAGCCTCTTCAGACCAATAGTTTGAAGTTTTGCTTGATAAAGGCTGTTGATACATTCTATTCAATCATTGTTACTACGACATGATATACATGTGAAAATTTGGAATACAATCATTGAGACTCATTTGAGCATAGCTTGGGAAGGAAGCCCACCAATTTAGTTACCCAATTTAGTATCACATCCCCATCAAAGATGTAATCTAGGTCGCATGTTCATCCTATGTAAATTTTAGTATTCCTGAAGACGGAACTGCATTTTCCGAAATGAATTCTTAAGAGTTTTTTCACTGGTTACAAAACCTCAATATTATTTTGTTTTATTCTATATACAGGGTGTTACCAAAGAAGTGCGGAAGTTTCAAGGGGGTGATTCCTTGTCGAAAATTAAAGGGGGTCTTATTAGGACTTTCCTTGGACAGTTACACGGTTCCAAAAATAAGAAGAAAAATAGTTTTTATTTTTTTTAATTGCTGAAAGTTGAAGAAATGGCATTTTGTGGACATGTTTCACCAATAAGAAGGCTACCTATGATTATTTTTTTTTTGTGTGGATCTTTTGAAGGGGTGAAACATGCGACCCCTATTCCATTTTCACCAGAACTTTTTAACGAAACAAAATTTGTCAATTAGAAAATGTGTGTTGAAAAAAACGATTCATTGCAAAACCTTTTCAACTTTTGTGTTGTGTCCGTGAAAGCAATAAAATACAACCTATTAAACAAATGAAATACAACATTGTGCATGAACGGATCTTCGGTAAATGGAATCGAAAAAATCTAGTAGGTGGCTGTCACCTTTTGTTTGCACAACTTGTGACTTCAATCGTACTATATTGAAACTATTCCGCTTGTTTTTTAACTTTCAATGTAAGCATTTACCAGTACCATGTTTTGTATTAATAGAATATCAATTAATAGAATATCAAATTAGAAATACAAACAAAACAAAATTATGTGTATTACAACAAAGAAAAAGGCAGCAAGATCAAACGGGACGGAGTTATAAAAACTGCTCGAAATGACCACCTCCAACCATTAGACAGGAATTAAGTCTTCGTCTCATCGACTGGCGCAAACGTTGAAATATTCCTGGTGTGTTTTGGATTGTCTCGCAGGCTGCAATGATGCGATTCCTCAAATCATTCACACATTGAATGGAAGTCGTATAAACCAAGGACTTCAGGTGACCCCAGATGCAAAAGTTCAAGCGATTTGAGTCTGGAGATCTGGGAGGCCAAGGTTGAGGTCCTGCTCTACCTATCCAACGATTTGGATACACTTCGTCCAAGTACTGAAGAGCAGTTATGCTGAAATGGACAGGCCACCATCGTGCATAAACCACATTCGTGGTCGAATGGCTAGTGGTAAAATGGGAAGCTGCTCCTGGAGAAAATTTGTATAGGTTGCACCAGTTGGCCTTCACGGTAGAAAATACGATCCAATAATATTTTCGCCAATAATTCCGACCCACACGTTAAGTTGAAATTCATATTGATACCGACCTTCTTGAATTGCATGTGGGTTATCTTCGGCCCATATATAATTGTTATGGAAATTTGAAATCCCTTGCTTCGAAAAGTTGGATTCGTCAGTAAATATTACGTTTTCTAAAAATTGAGCATTTTGGGTAATCATTTGAAGACTCCATTGATAAAAGTCCACTCGATGGGGAAAATCTCGCGGCAAAAGTGCCAGGACTCGTTTAATATGGTAAGGAAATAATTGGTGATCTTTCAAAATTTTCCGGATTAGTTTATGGCTAACATTAAATGTGTTAGCAAATTGTCTTGTACTTAATTCCGGACGATCTTCAATCATATTGAGAACCTCTTCTTCCAGTACCAACGTCTTATTACTCGTGGACGACTACAATCAGTTGTTCGTTTTTGAAAAGACCCCATTTCACAGAGACGTTGGTGAAGATGTGTAGAAATTGTGTGATGAGGTATCACGCGCTGAGGATACATCTCTGCATAGAGCCGTCTAGCTTCCAAATAATTTTCATTAACTCGACCACACATGAAATATATTTCAGTGTTAGTATAATTATTCATATTGAAGATTTAAAAGATACAATTGAACTTTCAACTACCATACCGGAAACATAGCGACTTGACAGCCACCTACTAAATTTTTTTGATTTTAAAATACTACGATTGAAGTCACAAATTGTGCAAACAAAACGAGATAGCCACCTACTAGATTTTTTCGAATCCATTTACAGAAGATCCGTTCATGCACAATGTTGTATTTTTTTTTATTAGGAAACTATTGCTTTTACGGACACAACACAAGAGTTGAAAAAGTTTTGCAATAAATCGTTCGTTTCAACACATATTTTCAAATTGAGAAATTTTGATTCGTTAAAAAGTTCTGGTAAAAAATGGAATAGGGGTTGCATGTTTCACCCCTTTAAAAAAAAAATCATGTCGATTTTTCAAAAAGTTACACCATTGTTAATTAACTAATTTTTTTCCAATCTCTGTTTTTATAAATTACGACATAAAAGTTTAAATAATTGGTCTATAAAATTTTCGCTTCGTGGAGCTCTTTTATATATAACGGCTTTTTAGACGGCTATGCCGTAACGACCTCGCGGAGCCCTATTTTCAGCGTTAAAAAAAAATTATAAATAATAGATATAGAGTTCCGGGAGACTTTTCAATTGGAAATTTCCTCCTCTTTCAGGATCTTTTTTCATAATTCCTTAAATATCATTAATTTAGAAATTATTAACGAAAAACGAAATACCTTCTTTTTTTAATCTTATTTTGTTAATAACAATCGCAATTTTTTACGTGCTAATAAACCCTTGAAGAGCATTTTCCTAGACGTCATTTCGAATCGAATGAGCTATCGCTCATATTTTTAGGAGCTTTATATCTATTTAACACGCTTTTGAACTTGTTGATTAGACTATATGTAGTGGGTTGATTTACAATAAGCAAATAGACGAGTTTAAAAACATGATGAGGAGAGACCGAAAAATGCAATGGCAAATACAAGTATGATTATATTTCAATAGGTGAATTAATAAATAAAAAACATCATCAAATAGCAAATAAGACAAAAATATGGCAGAAAAAAACATCTAAAAATGTGAAAATTATTTATTTTTATTAAGGCTTCGGAACTTCAGTCAGTTTGAATAATGAAAACAAACTTCAAATGAGCATGGAACAAAATATTTTCCTTGGCATAGCTTGCACATCAGAACGATCGATTGTTTTATATTACTCCGTTTCATTTGAATGAGTCGATATACAAGTCGTATTGAATTGACGAGAATGGGTTTGACCCAAATCGACTTCCATGTGATCGAATCATAATAATCATAAATTGAAGACTTTAGCAACATATATCAAAGAAACTTCTCTTGGCAGGTTGAACGATATGTATCAGGAAGTTCAGTTATCAGAAAAATTACTTTTCCATGCTTACTGGAAAAATGATCGAATTAAATTCAACCCTGTCACCAGAGCTTTCTTGCTAGGTACTTAATTGTAGCGGGAAACGGGGGAATTGTCAGTTCCGTTCAATTTCACGATTGCTGCATGCACCTTTCATATCCGACCTTTTTCGGTATATAAGTTTCATCGCTAAAAAACGTATGGTCTAGAAATTATCATGATTTGAGGATATAGCATACACTGGAAAAAATGGGTATATCATAGTGACACATCAAAAGATGAATAAAATATGGCTCTTTACATTTTTGACAAAAAAAATCATTTCCCTAGGAAAATAAAATCATGATTCGTTCTAGTAATGAGCCTGCTGCATCCCCAATGTTTTCAAAATATACCAGACACGGATTTGTAGTCGAATTGGAATATAAATGGAAAAACTTGTCAACCTTCGTTTCGGGGAATTGATAACTTTTCTCCTCATGGTACCTCATGGTACCTACTTCTATGCAGAGGATGTATGATTCCTCTACATAAAAGTAGGTGGTACATCGGAAAAAATCGACAGCGCAACCAATTGGGAGAGGTTGGTTCTGATAAATATTCCAAAACCTCACTCTCTTCCTCGGTGTCTACTTGCACTGTTCCAAAACTTAAACAGATTAATTTTAGTACATATCTTCAAAGGTTCGGGGTTTACGCTGGAGAATGCCAAAACTCAGGTCTACATACAATGAACATTTCGATGGTATTATAATCGATAAGCCCAATCCAGAACTACTGCCGCTAGCGTAGAAAAGGTTTCAACACTTCTAAACATTATGTTGGGAGGATGCTTCGAATATATATTCCAATATCTCAAAGAAGAATTGAAAACCAAGAGCTTTGAAGCAGCAACGTAACGCGCAAAGATGAAATCAAGAGTCGATACCAGACGCATTCAAAGAAGACACCCAAGCAATATCCTCGAAAATTTGTTTTTCTTGTATTACAAGTTGCAGTTCATTTTTGCCGCGATATGTTTATTTGCGCACTCCATTCCTCATGAAATAAACCACATTTTTTCAAAAATAATTCTTGCATGGCGTCCGCAAGTTCTTCGAATTGTTCAAAGTTAACATTCCCCTTTTCCATACATTTTTGAAATATAACTACTTTTAACAATTTAGAATAAAAATAAAAAGTAATGATAATTTTTTTTTATTAGATGTACCATGTCATATGCACAAATCGACGATTTAAAGTCAAGAATTTTCTGTTTTCGAATTGGTTGAAAATTGACATCCCCCTTTTTCCCTTGTAGCCTCCGTCTTAGTTTCAAAGAAATGTCTTCTTCAAGGAGCAAAATCATAATTCACTCTAGAGGTATTCCAACGTTGCCTACCGAAGTGAATGTGGTCCTGAAGACATTTAATTGATTCAAATTGGGGGTGAGATTTCACTGAAAGTTACATCTGGGAAATATATTTTTTTTATAGTTTGGATTGACCCCATAACTGAACTCTTCTTTCTGTTTGAGCTCTCAGGTTTTCTTTGGAATTCTACAATGAATCGACTAATCGATTTTTTCATAGTTGAATAAACTAAGCACTCACGAGAGTTTGATCGGTTGTATGCCAAAATCGCCGTAATTTATGCACCAATCATAAAAACTCAACAGAACTCTGGTCCTTGTTAAACAATAATTTAGGACATCAATATTATTTTCATTGGAACAATTTAAGAGATGGAAAAATGAGGAAATTAACACTTGAAAAACTAACAAATGAATCCTTTGCGTTAGTCCTCACGGTGTCGATTCAGCAGAAAGTTAGTTTTGAAACAGCAATTAATCTGTTATTTTTCATCTGCCAATCAATGAATATACGAGCGTTCCAGTTTAATGAATTTTTCCATTGATTGTCATTTCTTCAGGTTTTGCAGTTGTTCCGATTCGCGACACTGGTTTCTTTCTCCAGTGGATAAAAAGATTCACTGTTTGCGAACATATAGATAATCTTTTTAGAATTGATTCGGCTAAGTTTGTTATTTGGGATTATTTGAGAAAAATAATAACAATGATTTATTAATATTAATTATATATAATATATATATTGTTATGTTATGATGATATAACAAATTATTTTGTTATTATTTCGCCCCACACTTTGGGTGCCAATTGTTATGTAATGATAATTTGCAAATATGAATTGTTTTTATAAAAAGAAGATAGCTTATAATTTTTGCTAATCATTATGAGTCAAATTGATATGATATAGATAGATATTTTCGCCCTGTATATGTATTGTATGCTGTAATAATAATTGCTAGCGAACGTCACTGTTCTCTCGTCACGCTGCTGCCAATTGTTATCACTTTCCTCAACACGGCTAAGCAACAGTTGGTACGCCTCTTATCTCAGATAGCCGGTTCAGGCAATTTAGCCACTACTTGATATGTCAAAACTCAATTTATTCAATGGTCATAGGTATGATTGTTGATCATTGTAAGAAAACAGACAACAAAGTATCAAAAAGCAATTATTTCCTTTATTCAGGAAGACTTAATTTTACCTGGCCTACGAGAAATAACTTATACAATGTGAATCTACAAATATTCACGGATAATCATAAAAATGAAATCATGGATAGATAAACAGAACCTCACTTTTTCCTTGAGAGTGAAGTTTTCTGGTATAGTTCAAAATGAAGTGAAATAAAGTTCTTCAGATGTGATATACGTTATTGTGAAATTGTTCAGGACCGGATGTGCACTATAAGAAGTTTTTATACCTGGCTGGAGCTGTCAGTGTTCAAATTATACCCTGAAACTGGATACCTTCTCTCTCCAATCGCTATCAGGAACTCCAATACCATAAGTCAGGAACCATACAGATGCAGAAATCAGCTTTGGACACTTGGATATGTTGTATAATTAAGGTAATATTGGTTTTGTTCTTCTAATCTTGGAATTATTTCATTGTTCTTTTCCCCAAAATGATGCGTGGCATTCCCTTCTAAATTTATTTTCGATCTCCTTCGGCTTTGTTTTTTGTCGCCTGGATACCAACTTTCCCTCTTTTTTTTTCATTTGAATGTTTGAATTCGCGCACTAAATTGTCACATTTCACTGTTTGGGTTTATCTTATATAATTTATATATACAACTATTTTTCCATTCTTATTACTATTCACAAATTTCAATAATAATTGCTTATGACATCACCCCGTTGTTATTCTCTCACAATTTCCAATTTTACATATGACCATCTATTCCCTGATTGGCTATTCTCATCAAGCCTTGGTTTTTTAATTTCTGTATTTTCAAATTTATAAATGTGTTGATCACTTTTTATTCTGAAAATTTTGTAAATCTAGACTTTTTGTTGTCTTTTTATCAATTATGGGTTATAATCATTATGACAGTGTATGAAATTGATTGTGTTATAGTATTTTGATTTTTATCTATCCATATCATACATAGGCTTATAAAATACATAGAACTTCAAAAGTTATTCAAAAACAAACTCTTGAAACTAATAACTATTTAGTAATTATTCTTTTTGTGTTTTTTTCTTTTAAAAGTTATAATATTATATATATCATCCCATACTAGCGCAGATAATGTTATACAACCTGTTGGATACTGTAATTCCGACTCTACTCTTCAGATACCCGTTTTTACACGCTTTATATTAGCTTCACTTGTATGTTTGTTTGTTACCGTATGTTTGTAACCTCCTTTGGGCGCAATTTTGACCCACTTCCAGACGTACGAATGATTTGAAATTTGGCAGGTGTACATAATTCCGGTGACGATGTATTAGAAAATTTTTGTTTGGGAAAAAAAACAAAATGGCGGCTCCAATATGGCGTACGAGTTTTGTGATTATGGTCCGATTTGCTTCAAAATTGTTATCTGACAGTTTACGTGGTCAGAGATCATGATTCTTCTATCAAAACTGAAAAATTCAAGATGGCGGATCGGAAATGGTAGACAAGTTTTATGATTATGGTCCGATTCTATTCAAAATTGGTATGTGGGGGGTTTTTGGCGTCCAATATTATGATTCTTTTGTAAAAATTAAAGAATTCTAGATGGCGGCTCCAAAATGGCGGACGAGTTTTGTGATTATGGTCCAATTCTATTCAAAATTGGTATATGGGTGTTTTTGTAGTCGGAGATTATGATTGTTTTGTCAAAATTGAAGTATTCAAGATGGCAGCTCCAAAATGGCGGACGAGTTTTGTGATTATGGTCCGATTCTATTCAAAATTGGAGAATAATAGTTAAAAAAATTTAATAATAATAATGGTATGGAAAACTAAAAAACACGCTTTAATAGAAAACAAAACTAGGAAATTGAAAATAAATAATAGTTTAAAAACTAAAGAACACGCTTTACTAGAAAACTAAACTAAAAAGTAGAAAATAATTTTAAATGAGTTTCAAATAAGAATACAGTGATTAACAACAAATTTATTCCATCGTAAAAAAGCGTGGGGTGCTTTTTAAGATATTTTCATAATGATTCTACTTCAACCAATATCTGTCCATGGAATATTAACAACAATTGACATCAAGCACCCCACGATTTTTAACGATGAAATAAATTTGTTGTTAATCACTGTATTCTTATTTCAAACTCATTTAAAATTATTTTCTACTTTTTAGTTTAGTTTTCTACTGAAGCGTGTTCCTCAGTTTCCGAACAATTATTTATCATATAAGTATGATGATGATATAATTTGTACTGTGCCAGCGGACAGCATTCAAACAACATTAGACATTTTCAACTTCTTTCTCTACCAACTTGCAATTTACAGAATAATGTCAAATTTATAAGAACTGAAGACAACAAAATAATATTGGATTGGCATAAAAAGAAGACTTCATCTGGAAGATTCATTAATTATTTCTCAAATCATTCCACGAACCAAAAATACAACACAGTACTGAATATTAAAAATAAAATTACTCATATATGTCATGAAACACTCCTAGAACAAAATTTGAAGGAACTATCCGACATTTCCACTAATAACGGTTATCCCAAATATATTTGAAAAAAAAGGTAATATACAGGTACAACATTGACGATGGACCAACTGTATAGTCTAATATAATTTTCAAATAAAGAAAATTCCCATACATAGACAATTTATCACAAAATAAAATCCCTATTTTCGAAACAATGTACCCTCATGAGAATAGCTAAGCTAATTATAACATTTTGAAAATAATAATTCAGTTTCCAAGGATAAAGACAAGCCAGACACCTACACCTACACTAAACAAGAGCAACATCATCTATGAACTTTCCTTTCTGGAATGTCAATATTGTTATGTGGAACAGACATCCCGGTAGTTGAAACAACGTTTAACCCAATACGAGAGTAATTTTCGTCTGGGAAAAAATACGGTAGTAGAACATTTTCAAAAAACCGGTTACCAAGTCGACTTTTCCAATGTCAAAAACTAGAACAGGCAAATAATTAAAAGACCAGATTATTCCTCGAAATGTACCCTGAAAAAGAAAAATATTGTTAATGATAAATCAGATACAAGTCAACTGAACAATATTTACTGTGATATTCTACAATCAATTCAGTTAAGTTCGTCTTTGCCTGATATATTTTTTTTTTTTTAAATTTACCTGCATTCATTAGATGAAAGGAAGAATGAAACACTTCTTGTTGTGGGAATGTATTCTCGTTATACATGTTTTTCATTAAAAAAGTTTGATTTTGTAATTTTTTCCTCTTTCTATCATTCGATGAATACTCGAATACATACAGTTCCAGTCTAAACGTGCTGGTGAACAATCCATGAATGTGTTCATCTTATATAGTTGACTAACTCTATGTTTTGTAAGTAGTACCTATATTATTGTTCGTCTTATTATGTCATTAGTTCCTTTGTTTTCGCACTTTTAGATTTCTTCCGATGAAGTTAATAAAAATTAACGAAATGATGATAATCTGAAAAAAATCAGGTTACCCATAAAGAAGAAACCTTTACGTGGGTATTTCTGTGATACATTCACCTTGATCCTGATGATCACATATTATTACTTAAGGAAATACATAGAGAATAAAGATTAAACAGCTACAATTCGAAAAAATTATTTTCGACAATAACACCCCTAAAATTGGGTACCACTGGGAATCATTTTTAAAGAGCTTTCCAATGATGTATCACACATGGGGGTTGCCATTCAAACTTCGGAATGCAATTTTGGATTTTCTAACCTTGCCTCTGAACGGGTCTTGATATCTTTATTCATTCATATGTAATATATATATATATATATATATATATATATATATATATATATATATATATATGTATATATATATATACAGTGTGACCCATTTAAAATGGAACCACCCCTGTAGAATACGCATTTTTCAGTCAATCTCAAAAATATTTTTTTTTAATATTGAGCATCAAAAACTGTATCTTGACACAAATTTTCATAACTTTAGTTTCATTTCCAAGGCCCTCTATGGTTTTTTTTCTTTGTCAAAAACGGCAAAAGTTCATTAGGCAATTTTCGTTTTCAAATTTGACTACACCACTGGATTTGTAGTCGTCATTAATGGAAACCATCAAAGTTTCATGAAAAAATACCGGTTAACAACGAAGTTACAACTTTAATTCTGGAAACAAAGTATTTGATTATAATTTTTATTTGGATTATAGACATATTTAAAATCTGGTAACACTGCCGATACAAAGTAGAACACTAGTGAATTTATACAGCGAGAATCCGAAGTCAGTAGCTCATTCCGTTCTACAGTTATAACTCCTGAAAGTATGGTAATGTGAGCGATTTGTGGTGTACTAAATCACAGCCTACTATTGATTTAGTACAATACCTATGCCTTATGTATTAGTTCAACTTTCCTCAAATTATTGATACCTTCTCTGAAAGCTTGTTTTAGTTGAGTTTTGCAGAATTTAAAAAGAACATTTGTTGTCCTGCTTTCTGTTTTATTATTGAATAAATAATTTTGATACTTTAAAACTTGATTCGGTTCATTTCGTTTTTATCGGCTATGGAAGACTACATAACTTAAAAATGAATTTTTGATTTTCTGTCATTTTCGAATACCCTTATAACCTGAACTTGAATAAATGATTTTAAGGGAATATAATTCACAAATCCAGTGGTGTAGTAAGATTTTCATTACAAAATCGCTTCCACCACAAATCGCTCACATTACCATACTTTCAGGAGTTATAACTGTAGAACGGAATGAGCTATTGACTTCGGATTTTCGCTGTACAAATTCACTGGTGTTCCACTTTGTATCGGCAGTGTTGCCAGATTTTAAATATGTCTATAATCTAAATAAAAATTATAATCAAATACTTTGTTTCCAAAATTAAAGTTGTTGTAACTTCGTTGTTAACCGATATTTTCATATGAAATTTTGATGGTTGTCTCTATTACGACTACGAATCCAGTGGTGTAGTCAAATTAGAAAACAAAAATGGCCTAATAAACTTTTGCCGTTTTTGACAAAGAAAAAAAACCGAAGAGTGCTTTGGAAATGAAACTAGAATTATGAAAATTTGTGTCAAGATACAGTTTTTGATGCTCAATATTCAAAAGAGATTTTTTTTGAGAATGGCTGAAAAATGCGTATTCTACAGGGGCGGTTCCATTTCAAATGGGTCACACTGTATATATATATATATGTATATATATATATGTATATAAATATACATATATATATATATATATATATATATATATATATATACATACAATTTATTTTATCAATCACTTGATAAATTTGTTGTGAATATCGTCAATCCCATCATACAGGCTTTGATTGAGAACATGTGGTCCACTTTTCCAATTGCGGTTGATTGAACCGCGCATTTTGTTATGGTTGCATTTCGGAGCTAAATTTATCCTCGAAAATAAACGATTCGGCTGACCCAACACATTCAGGTGGCCTGCACGGTCTATCTATAAACTGAACTTGCCAGCATGGTACTTCCTATTGACCCACTAAGTTCTGGACTATATATAGTCTCACATGATGGAGAGCTTTTTCTTGAAATGGTGCGTGAAAGGTTATCACAGAAACTGTTTGTTTTTTAATACGAACAGGTTGTTCATAAAATCAGACGTGGATTCTTTTGCAGCAGGAAAAATATTTCTTTCATCATTCACGAATCTGTTGAGACGTTGGAAACGGAAACTTTCTCAATAGAGTATTGAAAGAAAAGATCCTCGGAAATAATAAAATTTTGTGAAAAATTAGTTTTACAATATCTTTTTAAGAATGCTTTCCTCTTCGTGACAGTATTCTATATAACTGTACTTATTTGTCTTTTGTTTCTTCAAGAAAAAATATTTTCAAATATTATTTAATTTCATAACCCTCACCAAGGAGGACAATCTATAATTGGAGTGAACACTTATTACAAATAATGTTAATTTAGCGAGTGGATGGAAAACATTTCACAACTGCATATTCCGCTTGACTATACAAACATTACTCCCATTGAAATCATGGAATGAATATTAATTTTCAAGGCAAGCAATATGATTTTTTCACCTCACATGAAAAACATAAACAGAATTTGTTTAATATGAATTTTTTTTCACCTGTTTTACACTTTGTTTAGTTTTAGTCTATTTTTCCAATTTCTGCTTACATCTTTCTGTTTTTTCCTTATTTTGGCATTCTATTTCATTTTCTTTAATTTTTTTCTCTAAGCGCTAGGGCGGCTTACTTGAGGTTTGTTTTAACTTCGGAGGATCTTTGCTTTTGGAAGAAAACTTTCCAAACTCAATAGTTTCGATTCACCTATTGTTCCTATTCTGTGATTTCCAGGGCTGGATTTTACAGTTCCATCATCAAACAATATGTTTGTGATAAAACTAATATTTCAGAAAGTTTTATAGATGCTGATAATATCTTAGATATCATGACAACAATTTTTTTTTATACTTCGATCGGGAATGTCTGATATTCTCCCTCAAATTGGGTTGATCTACAGTATCCATATCTTGAGGATTATAGTATTTTGCACAACAACAAAAATATCTCTCTCGAATGATTCTAATCAATACTGCCCAGGTTGTATTGATGGTATATAGTCTTTGGGAGGGTGCACTATATTATTCGCTTCATTGTTAAGGATATATACGCACACCAATCGGAAAATAATTTTAACATTATAAAGTAGTTTGGTGTACGACACGCCATACAAGAGTAGTTGAACGTCGGCAAAAACTATGACAAACAAATCAGACGGAAAGAACAACAGGTTCCGAATAAATGGAAAATACGTCATACTCCGAGAACAATCAAAACAAAACAAAAATTCCGTTGTGAGGGACAATTTCCCAACATCATAATAGTTTTTCCGATCCACAACAAAATCGTGTGCGGTCGGGGGACCTCCGTCAGGAACGAAGTTCCTTGCGCTTTTTCTTCAACTCGGAGTTTTCCATTTCATCATATTCAATTGTCAATATACCTATATACCCCTTTTTCAAACTCCTCCGCCACAGTAGAAGGAATTTTATTCCTGATTATTTTTTGACATTTCTAGAAACCAATGATAACTTTCAATTCAAATCATGCATGTACGTTTTGGCCAATCAAAACATTATTATAGTGTGAATAATCTACCTAGAAAATTGCCGCGCGAATAATTTGAGGTATTTTCAACCGACGAAACCAAAATGTCGACCCGTATATTTTTTCTTCCATAATTTTTTTTATGTATGATCACGCATAACTTTTTACTGATACGTCCGATTTCGATAATTCTTTTTTCAGTGGATAGGGTGTACCTCGAAATTGGTCCCATTTGGATTTTAAAGATGAAATTCACCCCTAAGGGTAGCAAAATGAAGGATATTGATCACTCACCCTCTGAATTCTGGTCCGTTAACCGATTCTATCAGGCATAACTTTGTACTGGGTTCTTCGATTTGGATGATTATTTTTTTAATAGATAGGGTATACCTTATATTTGGATTTCGAAAGGAATCAGCCACCCTTACGGGTAAAAAAATAGGGGATAATTGATTTTTCACTAGTGAACATTGGCACAAACATACGTAGTTGACAATGACATATCACTACTGACATTATTCTTGTTCCACATCCGTCAAAATCAGTATATTTCATGAGAGGATGGAATGATATACAAAGTAATGAAATAAACTAACCAGAACAACGAAAATAATTTATATTACAACAAATGGTGAAAGTAGATAATTATATTATTTAACTGGTAATGGTTGAAGTAAGGTGGGTAAGTACGTATTTTGGAAGTAATAAAAAAACAAGTAGGTAGTAATTGGTAGATTTTAGCCACAAAAAATTGAAAAATAAAAACTTTTTAACAAAAAATTAAACCGACGAAATACGGAACTGAAAAGTAAAAAATAAAAACTTTTTAACAAAAAATTAAACCGACGAAAAAATCAACTGAAAAGCAAAAATTAAAATGAACCTTCTTAGTCTAAATGATAATTGAGCTCCTAAACTAATGTTAGTAACTGATTTTGAGTCGGCACCAAACGAACTAGCAATTTAATTAGGTGAAGCGTAAAATGATGGCAGCGAGATGCACGGCTGCGTTTTGATGACTTCTTTCATAGATAATGATCTTCGATAATTGTTTGTTTGGCGCCGACTCAAAATTAGTTACTTACATTAGTTTAGGAGCTCAATTATCATTCAGACTAAGAAGGTTTATTTTATTTTTTACTTTTCAGTTCCGTATTTCGTCGGTTTAATTTTTTGTTAAAAACTTTTTCGGTTTCATTCTCCGACAACCTATATTTTTAATCTGACGTCTCTCATCAATTCGCATGAAAAGTGAGAAATGCCTCAAAACTGGTTTGGTTCATTATATCATTTTGCGAGGAAGTGTGTTTAAGATCGTAAATTTAAAAAATAGTGTACAGAATACCACTCGAGAGTTCGATAAAGTAGGAAATGATTTTTCAAATTTCTTTCTCGAACTTGTTGCCATTTGGCAATAGCCACTCGAGCCCATAGGACTCTCGTGTCCTTTGCCTGTCAACAAGTTTTCGAAAATCTGTCGAGTTTTTTTCTCTTTATTTTCACTCTCTTTTGGTATTACAACTGATAATACAATTTGTTATAATATATCAAATTGACGTGCCGCATAATCAATGTAAACCATTAATCCAACTTCGGCAAACAAAAAACATAATAATCTAAACACACGTTATATAGAAATATGAAAGAAACAAAAATATTTTCTATGTATTACCACTCAACGATAATATGCGACTTGTATTCGCATATACAGTATCAGAAACATTTTATCTGGGGTATAGACAGAAATCTACACGAGCAACAAGCAACGCAATGATATGATAATACCACATAAACAAGAGAGACGCACTGCTGTGCGCCCCTCCTGTTACCGCACCCGACGCATTGACTGACAACGTGGCAATGCGACACAGCGCATAGCTTGCCGAGCCGTGGTTGCGAAAACACAAGATCGTGACAATTATTACCTTTTGAAACATGCCGCCTATTTACACAACCGCAGAGAAAGTACAATAGATTCAGCTATTGTTTGGCTCAGAATGGTGGTTTGTTCGAACATTTAATGAAATAATTCCGTACACAAAATATTTAATTTGGTTTATCTTTCCTTGTAAATATTTTTTTTCCTCTCCATTCAAGGAATAACTGTTTTTCTGTTAGAAATAAGTTTTTTGTTTTATATTGTCTTACAGAAATATCGTTTGCTTTTGTGATGTTTGAGAATTTGTTTTCGTGGCCACCACGGCATCAAAGATATTTTGATCTACCTGTCGTCCGACAGATTAAATTGAATCAATGATTCAGTTTAATTCATTCAAATCATCTGAAGTAAAATTATCGTCAATAATTCTTCTTCATTGCACATTCTCCCGACTGCTGCTGGTATGATACTGACGTCCTGAGCTGACCGCCGGGACCGCCCTGATTCTCCTATCTCTGTGTCGTGACGTAAATATCCCCTCTTCGAGCGAGTCGAGGAGAAATTGTCATGCTCTCTCAACATGTAGCAATCTATTCTTTACGCTCTCATGAAACCACCGTACCCAAGATAAATTCTTTCCGATACTGTATATCCTACCGCTCTATATCATTTTAAATTTTCCGCAAGCAGAACAGCAGTTCGAATGGTTTCGTACACCTGCAGAATCGTATGAGCAAGGGCTAGACGCTTGAGACACAGACTCGTATATAATATAAAGAGACAGAGAGAGAGAGAGAGATAAAGTCGCATGGAGGTGGCATAACGCTTTTTTTACGTGACGATTTCTACCAGTCAACACCTACCTCAAGCTGCGTAAAGGAACAAAGCCATAGCATACTCATTCAGAGAAGTAAGATATAAATTGAATGGTGTTGTAATAGACTCTGTTCGTTTCTACTTTGAAAAATTACCTATCGCTAAACGAAAATGAAAGCAAGCTTATGCAGAATTGGGGATGGTTTTCAAAAAATTAGGATGAACTTTCAATTGATGATAAGGGGAATTTCAATGTATGCATACCGTTAAAAATAATAATGATGAAGTCTCCTAGAGTAAAACACTCCGGAAGTAAAATACCTCTCCATTCGGATTTCCGGGCGAGAGGTACTCGAGGGGACTCAACATTAAAAATTAATTTTTGCAACATCCGCGGACTCAACAAGAACATCAATGACGTCCACCATCACCTACAGACGAAAAAACCGGATATTCTGGCTATAACAGAAACACAAGTAAACTCGTCCACCAACAAGGTCCATATGCTTTGTCCTGGTTACGAACTCCATTCTCGATTCAGGTTCAAAGGTGGAGTCAGCCTTTACGCTAAGGCTAACCTTTCATGCCAGCGCGAAGAGAGTTTGGAACCGAAAGACTTTGATGTGATGTGGTCCAAGCTATCTGATACCAAACTGACTTAGTTCCTCTGCTGCCTTTACCTATCACCTAATGGACCTTCATATAACGACCTCTTTGAGTTTTTATCACTCAAACTGGACTACATTCAGGAGAACCATCCAACAGCTGAAACCATAATCATGGGAGACTTTAATGTACATAACGCTGCCTGGCTCAAATTCTCTAACAAAACAGATGATACAGGTCGTCAAGCCGAGGCCTTCGCCATCACTCATGGTCTAGAACAACTGGTCGAGCTACCAACCCGCATCCCTGATGTCAACAACCAGTCTGCCAATACACTAGATCTTTTCCTCACCACCAATCCTGACCCGTATAGAATAGAAGTTTGTGCCCCACTTGGAAACTCTGACCACACCCTCATCTCCACAACATGCTCTTTCCATTTACCTAAATGTGGATCGAGCTGCACAATACCACCCCGTCTCATGTGGCATTACAATTCGGCCGACTGGGAAGGTCTTCGTATGTTTTTCTCAGCGTTCCCATGGAAGAGATTTTGTTTCTCTTCAGTAGATCCAACACGATGTGCTAAGACAATTTCTGAAATCATCATGTTGGGGATGCAAACTTACATACCGAATACCGAAAGAAGAACATCATCCGATAAGACCTGGTTTAACAGAAACTGCTCTAGAGCTGTGGCTTCCAAACAGGCAGCATACCATCGATGGCTTAAGAATCCGGGCCCTGAGACCAGAGCAGCATATGTCGAGGCTAGAGGCATATGTAAAGAGACAATAGAACGCTCAAAAGATGCCCACAAAGCCAATATAAGATCAAAACTTGCCGAATGTCCTAACGGATCCCGTTCATTTTGGTCTTTCGCCAAAGCTGTGGGAAGAAACTTCACTTCCAGCTCATTTCCCCCCCTAACCAAAGAAGATGGAACACTAGCAACGACTGCCCAGGAAAAAGCCAATATCTTTGCGCACCTATTTGCTGGAAATTCCACTCTGGATTCATCGGGAAAACAACCCCCGAACATCACACCTATTGACAGTCACATGCCCGAGATCACCTTTCGCCAACGTACTATCAGAAAGATTTTGCTGGGTCTCAACACCAACGAAGCCTGTGGATCTGACGGAATCCTGCCGATTGTTCTCAAGAAATGTGCCCCCGAACTAACACCTGTTCTTTGCAAGTTGTTCAACCACTCTTACAATTTGGGGGTATTTCCGTCCAATTGGAAAATTGCAAGAGTACAGCCAGTCCCTAAAAAAGGCAAAAAGGCCCTACCTAGGAACTACAGACCTATCGCACTGCTATCTATTATTTCAAAGGTCATGGAAAAAGCCATCAACATCGAGCTCATGAAATATCTGGAAGACTCAGGAATTGTCAACGATAGGCAATATGGCTTCCGCCATCAGAGATCAACTGGTGAGCTGCTCGCTTACATCTCACATATATGGCAGCTATCTATTGAAAAGTATGGAGAAACTTTAGCTGTGGCATTAGATATCTCCAAGGCGTTCGATCGAGTTTGGCACCAGGGACTCCTCGCCAAGCTTCCGTCTTATGGCTTGCCCCCTCAGCTGTGTTCTCTGCTTGCTAGTTTTCTCTCAAACAGGCCTCTCCATGTGGTGGTCGATGGAGTTCCATCTGACACTCTACTCATAAATGCTGGTGTTCCGCAAGGATCCATTCTCGCACCAACACTATTTCTACTTCACATCAACGACCTGTTGAAAGCAACTTCATGTCCAGTACACAGCTTTGCCGATGATAGTACCCTCCATACCGCTTTCTCTTCCAGGGCCCCTATATCAGCCCGTGAAACCAGAAATGAACGAGGAAGAAATGTTAATAATATGAATATGGACTTAGCAACAATTCTCGAATGGGGATCTAATAACTTGGTAGAATTCAATGCAAACAAAACACGAGCATGTCTTTTCTCTAGAAAAGCCGATCTCACTGTGCCTAACATAACTTTGTCAGGAGTAACCATACCACTGAAGCCATCCATATCGATGTTCGGTATTACTATCAGCAATAACCTTTCCTGGGAAAATCACGTGAGGTCCATTGCCAAAAGTGCATCCCAAAAACTTGGTTTTCTGTTTCGTGCCAAGAGCTATTTCACCCCCAGTCAGCTGCTTATGATCTATAAGGCACAGATCCGACCTGTCCTGGAATACTGTTCCCATATTTGGAGTGCGGCACCTAAACATATCCTGAGGCTATTGGATTCTGTCCAAAAAAGGGCAATTGGTCTCGTCGGTGATGCCTCGCTTACAAACTCGCTCACTTGTCTGGAACACCGTAGAAAAGTTGTCGATTTGTCTCTATTTTATAGATATTTTCATGTGCGATGCTCTTCTGAAATATCAACAATCGTTCCTGCTTTGGCAGCCTTTCCGAGATTAACCCGTCAAGTTCAGTCATCACACCCCTTCGTGGTCACTTTGGAGACCTGCAGAACATCACTTTCCAAAGACTCGTTCATCCAACGAACAGCGAGGCTTTGGAACTCATTGCCTAGGGAGGTGTTTCCCGAGGCATACAACCTTCAGAAATTTAAGAAGAACACCAACTCCTATCTTCTTTCCCTAGGTTCCCACGATGTTCTCTGAACATTACAGGATATCCCTTTTCGTGGAAACCAGAACATAAAAAATAAAATAAAAAATAAAAAATAAAAATATGGTTGGGATTTTCCGAAGATCACCGAAATATTATAATGAATATGATACAAGAATTAGTTCTCATTTGAAAAAGATGATATTGATGCTGTCTTTGCCACAGATAATTCGAAGAAACCAAAAATTCAGATAACTGAACTACACGGGAACGTACCCCATATAACACAGAGTATCAATGAACAACTACGTTCGAATAAAATAGTTAGTAGTAATACAGAATTACCTATCAAATTTAGAAGTTGGGAATTAATCGAATATCCGACACTGAATGATTCAACACGACACACTTGGTCTGTTAAAACTTCAACCCAATTGAAGACATATTATAATTGCTTTTCAGGATGCATGTAGGGACCGAATTTCGAAAGATACGAGTAAATTTAATCACTGCAATCTAACAAAGGTACGAGTACTTTTGAATAGTGAGAGATTCCTCTATCAAGATTTAAATTTAGATTTCGATACCAATGGATTCGCATCACTATACGAAATGTTTGCAAATTTTCGAGTTATCATCACATCCAAACCAACCAACCCATATTCAATCCCAAAGAATTCAAAGACAGAGCTCCAATTATTCATATCGATTGTTCTCACCAAAAGGAAATAATTCACAGCGGATCTGTCGTTTTGCGAATAGAATTTGGAACATCAAAACCTACAGGCAATAATCTGAAAAAAATCTCCAATTATAGACATTTTTCGAAAATATTTAAGTACCCTTTTTTGATTAATTTCGTAGATACGAACGGAATAATTTCCAAAAATCAACATGTTTTAGACTTGGAAAATCAACGCCATCCGCAGTGAATAGTTTCTTTAGTGAAATAACATGTCAATAATTCTGGCGAGAGCCCTTATGGGATTCTTTGTGATCTCAGCAGGGCGTTCGACTAGACCAATTAACGATAATTTGATGAAAAGATTGGCCACCTATGGTATCAAAGGTAATACTCTCCTATGGATCACTTCTTTTTCGAGGAACCATAAACAATATGTATGCTTTAGGAGTAACCTTAATGAAGAATCAATTGTTACAACCTCATTCTTCGTAGACATTGATATAAAAGTTCCACAAGGCTCCATTCTGGGACCAGTCTTATTTTTGTTATATGAGAATGAAACTGATTAACTCTGCAGAAACATTCACGTCACTAAGTATGCAGACGATATATATGTCCCTGTTGTGGATAAATCTGATGAGATTTTGGAGATAAAATGAAAACCAAACTAAACTAAAAAGACGCAGTATCTCAGGTTTCAATAATCAGAGAGTCTGTTATAAACCTGACCTCACAGTTAATGATGACTCAATATCTAGCACAGATACCTTTATTGAATTTTTAGGAATGAAACTTCATGAAGATCCATTGTGCAAACCCGATTCACAATCACCACTAAATGTTATTTCCTGAATAATTTGCGAACAGTCCTCACCTATAATCAACTGCAAATAGTATACGGATCAAAAGTCGTCTTCGTTATGGTGTTTGTATTCTGGGTTTGATGATGTATTTATAGTTCAAAAAAAATTATGAGGTGCATTGCTTATGTGACTGAGAAGTAGAAGTATATTCTTCAATCATAAAATATTGACACTTCCACTAGTGAATCACGCAGTTTTCATTGGAAAAACTCTATTGTGTTTCATATGTACTTTTTGTTCTAATGTGATTTCTGTATATATATATATATATATATATATATATATATATATATATATATATATATATATATATATCTGACCCGACAGACGTTGTCCTGTCCAAATTTCTATTCCCTAAAATGTTTTTACCGAAAACTCTCGATCGCGTAGAATTTCTTTTTTTCTATGTTTTCCTTTATGTTGTTCCATCTAGACTATGCTTTCGACTCCTTCCACTTCCTGTTGTCTCGTTATCCCGTTTTCCTGCTATCCCGTTTATTATTTATCCCGTTATCTCGTTTTCCCATTATCCCCTTATCCTGTCATCCCATTATCCCGTTTTTTGTTATCTCGTTATTCCCGTTATCCCGTTATCCCATTTTCCTGTTATCCCGTTTATTCTTTATCCCGTTATCCCGTATTCCCGTTATACCCTTATCCTGTCATCCCGTTATCCCGTTATTCCCGTTATCCCGTTTTCCTGTTATCTCGTTTTCCTCTTATCCCGTTTTTTCTTCATCCCGTTATCCCGTTCTCAATTTATCGTACTACAATTGTCATATTCGATTGCCATCTTGCAACCCTATTGCAGATCTGTGAATGAAATAAAATAAAATAAAAAAATCGCGATGGAAAAATGGGGGTTGATCGTAGAAGGGTGAAAATTTAGGGTTGAATGTATTTTCGAATGCTGTATCATATAATGATAACAAAAAGATTTTTATGTATAAAAATAAAAAAATAAATTGAGGGGTGGACCACCCTTGATATTTAGGGGTATGAAAAATAGATGTTGTCCGATCCGCAGACCTAACCAATATGCACACAGAATTTCATGAGAATCGGTCGAACCATTTCGGAGTAGTTTAATTACAAACACCGTTTCACGAGAATTTTATATATTAGATATATATATTTTTATATATATATATCAGATGTCATGTAGGTAGCTATAGCTGACTCCGAGGTGACGTTGGTTGTTGCCCTGGAATTCGGGGTCTGCTAACCGAAATCACAAATGTGCAGTTTGTTGACTCCGTTGATTTGTCGTTTTCTACCAAGTGTTGTTCATGCTTCATCCATTAAATTCTTCCTTTTCATATATATATATATATATATATATATATATATATATTATATATATATATATATATATATATATATATATATATATATATATATATATATATATTATTAGTAAATGAAATATGAATCAATGAATATATTTATATATACAGGGTGTCCCTGGACTTCCCCTATTCCTTTCGGGAACGTATAGATGGGGTCAAAATATCACCAGTACTTCATATGTCTTTTGTTCCTAAAAGCCTTCGTTACCAAGTTACGGGCCCTCAAAGTTACAAAATGAAAAATGTTTTTCTTTGATAACTTTCAAAGTGAATATTCAAAATCATCTTAATTCTGGTGATTGACTGAACAAATGAATTCCTTCGATGAGCTTTCATGCAGGAGTCAGTTGTTTTGCTACAAAGTCAGGAACGCACTACCCCCGATGGTCCACACCCCAAAACTTTGAAATGACTGAGATTTGTCAATATGTTTTAACAAAACAAGGTTACCTGGACAATTCCCTGAATAAAAGTACTCGTGTGGAAAATCGATCGGAGCAACGATTTTTGATAAAAATGCATTTTTGTTCGACGACATCCAACCTGATATGTCTACCGTTATTCGAAAAGATTAATTTGTAATGAAAATAGAAATGATAGGTACAATGTTCATAACGAATTTTTATCATGCAAACACGTTTACCTTTCAAAACTCATGGTGTAAATAATCAATCGCAAGCCTCAACAGCAAACATAAATGCAAAATCCGCTACAAAAACTGCTCGATATGACCCCCGTCTCTCTCAATACATTTTCTTAGTAGGCGCAAACACCCTCTCTGCACTTGAAATAGCATGCCAGGGTCGTTTCGTATGGCTTCACAATGTGATGTAATTCTATTCAACAAGGCATCTCTGGTGTGATTAGGTGTAGCGTGAATGAGGCTTTCTAGATGCTCCCACAGAAATAAATCCAATGGATTTAAATCCGGAGACCGGGGTAGCCATAAATATGGCCCACCTCTACCAATCCATCTATTGGGGAAAATCTGGTTCAGATGGTCCCGCACATTCAAACTGAAATGAGGAGGAGCGCCATGATGCATAAACCACATATCTCTTCGGGTTTGCAATGGAACATATTCCAAAAGTCCATTCAAATCATTCTGAATGAACTCCATATAACGTTCTCCATTCAATCGGTCATGTAGTACGAATGGTCCTATAAGATGGTTTCTTATGATACCAGCCCAAACATTCACGTTGAGTTTCCGTTGGTTTTTGGTTTGCAATATCCCATGGGGATTTTCTTCGGCCCATATGAGAGTTGATTTTTCCATTTCTACTGAAACCTGCTTCATCAGTGGATGAAATTCGAGTAATAAAAGTCATATCCTCCCTTTGCTTATCCAGGAACCAATTGGCATATTCCAGTCGTGCTGGAAAATCTTCAGGTATCATGGCATGTACATTCCGGATGTGATTTGGGTGGAGCAGTTGTTCCCTAATTGACAATACAATGACAACGCATTACTCAACAAAACAAAATCGCACATCAGTTGTCATTTTTTATCCACACTAATTTTATTTCTTTCTACAACGTGTTTTTCTCAACATCTGTGGAAGAAATGGAACATAAATTTATTTAGCGGATATTTTTCACCTATTTATGTGTAGCTGTTTTTATAGTTTATTCGTTTGCTTTTTATCAATTATGTCTTCCGATGTGCGTTTTTTCAGCTGAATTTATCTTCGGGTTTAAGATTTTCTCCCATGAAATTATACTCATCAGTGAAACTCCTTAACATTTAAGCTGTGAATACGAATTTGCAACATCCAAATGTTGAGTTTAATGAGATTCAGATAACACAACACGAAACGTGCCTATTCCACGCGTATATACAAAATATGGACTGGATTCGATATTTCATAGTGGAGTTGCTTTTTAGTTCAAAAACACCACGAATCTACATAACTTGATATTTCATTTGAAAAAATATCTACATTGTGAATGAAACTTTCAAGTAGGTACTGTACTTTTTGATAACGACTTTATTTTAGCATATTTTGTATTATCCCTGTTATAAATGTTGTTGAATTAACGTTAGCATTAGTATTTCTACTGTGAAAATTTTTCATTTCAAATAATGGTGGACGATCGGGTTTGATGTCGTCGAGTAAAACTGCATTTTTATTAAGAATCGTTGCCCTGATCGACTTTCAACACGATTTCTTTTATTCAGAAAATTGGCTACGTAACCTTATTTTGTTGAAAACTATTGAAAAATCATCTGTGATTTCAAAGTTTTGAGGTGTGGACCATCGGGGGTAGTCCGTTCCTGACTTTGTAGCAAAACAACTGACTCCTGCATGAAAGCTTATCGAAGGAATTCATTTGTTTAGTCAATCACCAAAATTTAGATGATTTTGAAAGTTATCAAAGAAAAACATTTTTCATTTTGTAACTTTGAGGGCCCGTAACTTGGTAACGAAGGCTTTTAGGAACAAAAGTTATATATGAACTACAGGTGATATTTTGACCCCATCTAAAATTCCCGAAAGGAAAAGAGGAAGTCCAGGTACACCCTGTATATATATATATATATATATATATATATATATATATATATATATATATATATATATATATATATAATTAAATATTCCAATTCAATCCAATTGTCACATGGAAATGGAGTGATATTATTTACAGTAGAAACCACCGATTGGAATAACATTTTTCCATAAGCTACCATCTGTTCTGCCAAGAAAATAATTGTTTGTGCTGTTCCAAGAGGCACAGCTCTAGGACGCGTTTTATTTACTATGTATCTGAACAACTTACTCACCTTTAACATTCATGGAAAACTGTACAGCTGCACAGATGATACCGTGGTGCTTTATGTGGATTGCTGCTGGACTGACCTGAAAAAAAAAATGAACTAGACTTCCAGAATTTATTAAATTGGTTCAGTAGCAAATATCTCACGAAAAACTACGGAAAGACGAAATTTATGACCCACAACTTACAAAAATATCTGACATGACTACAAGGAAGTGAAGATCTCCAATAATATCATTGAAATTTATAATTTCAAATTCAGAACCATTGACAGAAGAATTGTTTGTAAGCGATAAAGGTTTACTAACTATACGCAAAACTATAGAAAAATGAATCAAATTGATACTTTCAGTTATTATAATTTTTTTGGGTGTTTATTTCTCTCCTTCTGAATATTTCCCATGTAACCTAATTCCTGCATGTGATCATTATTGAAATGTAGTTTTTTATATAATTATTCAACCTTGCATTAGGCGATTAATTATTTTTCTTTATGCACCGTTTCTGTTTCTATAGGTTCAAACAATTTTATTCGTTTTGATGATTATTAAATGATTCTCTTGATTGCCCCAACATTTCTGTGTATTATTTTACTGAAAAGGATGCAGTGTTCTTCGCCGGCATAATATTCAAACAACGTTTACAATAGACTAGAAAACAAAGTCCACACTCCGAAATCCCAAGGACTATATACCACTGGAGTGCCAAAGGGTCTACCTAATGTTGTGTGGAGACTGCAAAAAGTTTTACCTTGGCCAAACAAATAGGAGAATCGACATCCGTAAGGAACACACTGTCTATAAGGAACATATAATCCACATCTCTGCTATTCCCACATGTAATGATGACAAAGACAAACTATTAATTATGGTTTTGTGGCAAATTCGTCCAAATTTTGGGAACCGCAAAACAGCAAAGATTTGGTAGATTATATATTTTTCTAATAGGTAATAGAAATTGTCCAATTTTTTTTGGTTTTTTTACGAATATTCAACCACTGTGATTATTCATACGATAGCATTATACACTCGTCCAAAAGGTTAGGTTAGGGACCCTACCTAGAATGAATAAATGATTACTACGTTTCCAACTGTGTATATGTCGTTGTATTTTTTATTTTTATTTTATTGTATTTTATCGGATCTCATGTATTATTTGTGATATTTTCTCTGTTTTAACATTTTACATTTATCATGATCCCATTCATCAACATTCTATTTATCTGTCCATTTTTTTTTGAAACAAGTGCTTTGCACTAATCCCCAGATTGCCTCATTGACTTCCAGCATGTTGTCATTTATTTGAATTTATATTATTTTATCGCGAAAAATTCAACGTTTTCATCTTCTTCTTTCATCACATAAGTTATATGATTCTAATTGAAAAATGCTCCAATGTGAAAAGTGAATTCGTTTTTTTTATGGTTATTTTTCACCGAAAGACAATTTTTATTCTGAAATAATTCATCTCATTCAAATTATATATTTCATAATACTCATTGGATTATATAATCAGTACTGAAGGAGAAGATAAATGAAGAAGCTTATTCCGTTTCACATTTTCTAGCCTATTACATTTCAGGTTTTGAGAGCATGCTTCTTCAATAAAACAAAAAGAATATTCATTTCTCCAAGTATATCGTGACGGTCATCGTTTGGAGGTGCAGGTTTAGCATCCACCAATACGGATTATTCAAAACTTCATCAAAAACTCATTCTCACGACAGAAAATTATGTCAAATCAGGGCATTTTATGAAAAGAATTAATTCATACCATTGTAGGTTCCACCCATCAAATCCAAAAAAACATGATGGATTTTTTCATCTTTATATATGCCTATTTCTCCAGTTATCAGGCTTTGTGAAAACATTCAATTCTTTCTGGGAAATACAAATCCATTCTAATGAAAAAAAACCTTCTAACTTGAGATATTGCGTACTAGGGATAGTATATCACAATAATTGATATTTATGAGCATGTACATTCATTCGTTTTTCTTCGAAACATTTTAACGATGGAGCTCCTTGAAAAAAATTTAATGGAATCATTTTCAGAATAAATCGTACTCTTGCAGTTAATGAAGACGCCCGAAGCCTACTAAATTGGGATACTCGAGTTAAGGTGTCATTTAGTCCATTGTGGTGTCATGTTGTCTCAGGTTGAAGACTTCAACAGCAAATTTCTTTCAAAAAATTGGTAATTTCTTCTGTAACATTGTTTAATTTTCATTTTCTCAGTTACTCTGCAGGGAAAAATAAACTGAATAATTGTCCGCCTGTTGTAGTAAATCAACCTTTATTCTCACAAACAGATTTTTGGCCTTCCACATATCCATTTTCTGTTATATAGGAAGAAAATAACATGCGACATACATTCAACATATAATTCATAATTGTCTTTCTGAGGCATTCAAATAAAACCTCGTAAAAAAAAAATCCAAGGAGGTTTGTGACGATATTATGACGAGAAGATTCCACATGTACTGTGTGTTTCAACCTCAGTCTTAGAATATTATAGCGTTCCAATTTCATCTCGATTTTCATCGAGGGACACATCGTCAACTTATTTTCAAAAGTTCAATTATGAGATTTTTATGATCGTGAAATTATCGAAATTGAGAAGCATTTCCACTCTACAAACTAATTTTTCATGCTCCTAAACAAAATTCCGTATCACAAAATCAAGCACAGCAAGCTTTTATTCTTGGTAACCAACTCACAATAACTTTCCGCAAAACAATTTCCGACTATGATAATTTAATGAAACCGCGAAGAAAACTCTTCTCTGCATCAGCTATACAACGTGGAATTATTTATTATCCTGAGGTTTTTTCCATTATTTGCCTTTCGTTCCACGACTCGAGTTATTATAGGGTGCATTATTCATTATAAAAGCGATTTCATCCATTAATCATGGAAAAATTTGTGAATTGGCGCTGAAAAGAGCTTCTTGTTGACAATCAATTCATCAAGTTGGACCGAGTAAGGCTGATCGGAATGGAACGACTAATTGATGTACCAAAATACTTGTTATCTTCACAAGTGTAATATGGATTTTTTTTTTCAAATGGCAGACACTGATTGGTTTTTTGTGTGAAGGATTCTTAAAATAGATTTGATGGAACCCTGTTCATTTTCATTACAGCAACTGAACTCCCTATTATTTCTCAAAACCAAACAAGCAAATCAGTATTCATCACAGCTGTTTGGAGTATCTAAGCCAATCAGGTGCTATTCTAAAGAATTTTCTTTGTTTAAATTATACTAGTGCAGGCAACATTAGTTGTACCTTTACTACTCTACTAATGTTATTGATGGAAAAAGGTTATCATTATTATTATAGTAATATAGTGATCTCTGTTGAAATGTGATCTTTTAAGATATTCTGTAAAATAATGTTTCAACACGTGTATTTCAGTTTTTTTATGTATATGTCTGTTGATATATTTTCGAGTTGAGAAGACGTCGAAGGTGTCTCGTCTACATTTTATATTTTTATTGATTTTATTTACGTCGTCCTAGTTCTGCAACTAGGGCTCATCACCGACGCTGTACCAGTGAGCACCAATTCCTCAAATAGGAATTTTGTCAAATACTCCAGTATTTCCAACCATAGGTACCGATCTTTAACGAAATCAACATCAATAAACTCGGGACCTCCATCTCAACGTCCCCTCCAAAGGACGACATAACCATCGCCGTATCTCATGCTCATTGATATAACGCCCACCGCTATATGCTACCATGCTGCAGTTATTCGAGGATTTTCAAACACGAGTTTTCCCTGGCAGGTGGTAACCCTTCCAAGTACTGATTGCATCCAGCCTTGGTGCTGCAGATATCGATAAACTCCCGTCAATCTGAGCAGCCAGGCCATGCCCTCATTTGCATTTTAAATATATATACTTCCAAATCATACTATCTGAACACTGCGATATCAGTAAGCAACTAACAGGTTACGGGCCTGGTCATTGGTATAGTGAATAAATAGGTCCCGTTTTCCATATGAGGTTGCAAAGTTACATATCCACTGAGATCGATATTCTCTAAATTTGCAACCACAATGAAAAACCTTTGTAATCATTTCAAAAAAGTTTGATAAATAAATAATGCGTTTTTTAGAAAAGGTTGCAAATGTACGTGAATATGTAAAACTTTTTTTTCGTTAACCTATTTAACTTTTGTAATTATTTTAAACAAATTGCAATGAAAAAGCTAAACAAGTTACAAAAACAAGGTCCTGTAACTCTTACAAGGTTGCAAATTTAATGCATATGTTGTATAACATTATTGATATCGGTATGCCTAGTTTGCAATTATCAGTGCAAAAATAGAGCATGAAAATGTTTTTGCAATTTAAACAATGTTCCATTCATCGCAGACTTCTACAAAATTTTATAGTTTGTTTTCATTAATGCACTAACATACCATTGAAGTTTGAAAACTTTTGAAATTAATGTGAATTGATTGTCTATATCTACTGATTGTCTATATCTACAGTTTCTGTTGGGAGATTGATTCTCAAGCTGTGTTGAATAACATTGATTAGATTGAATGATTGAAAAAATTGTAAAGTTGTTTTCAGGTGATTCTCGAAAGAATACTTAAAGAGCAATAGAACTTTAATTTTAAATATTCTTCTAATATATCAATATCACAGAAGCAGAGTTCAGACTCTCTTTCAGAATTATTATATTGTTGATTATTAAAATAACAGTTAACAAAAAAACAAGCTTTTGTAGCAATATGAACTAAAAATTTAAAAATAATAAGATTCAAGTCTTAGACCAAAAATAAATTTCACATCGCTAGCCATTCGTAAAGTCATAATAAAAGGTAAGAAGATAGCACCCCACGCTTCTTTTACATTGAAGGTTATTTTTCGGTCAATGACTGAATTATTATTATTCTTAACTTGTGGGTGAGAATGTATTCCAAAGATTCCGTCACACATATTCATACATACACCCATACAGGTGAAGCTCATAAAGCGTGTGTAAAAATGAAATATTTGATGATGGGGCTGCATGCTCTGATTGTCGCCACAGGGATCCCTTGAGAGCCAGATGGCCTCTCATTGGTAATTAATTAATTATGTCAGTGATTGCCTTTTCGCTGACGGGAGTAAATAACATCGATTCACGGAAACACCGCTCTGTGGTACAACTGATTAATCATTTTGTACCAAAGTGATTAGTGACTTCCGCACAGAAGTGGGGCCCTGGTCTCCTAGTTGTGTCCCACCATTGTAATTATTGGCAATTTCGCAGCTGTTTGAGATGGAACATTGAAATGGATAAATTGGAAACAAATGACCATTGAAATAATATTCTCAATTTGATTATTATGTATGTTGATTCGTTTAATTCAAATGAGTTCAAACATAATCAATATAAAAAAAATATGTTTCCTTCAGAAGGATATTCCTGTCTTGGCCTATCAAGCATGGGGATGATTGATGGGGTAGGTATATAGAGATTCCTGACAACCCTCAGAACAAACATATATTTCGAAATACGAACTGTTACTTATTGAACACAGATAATTCATCGCGGTATAATTGTAAGAATTGCATTTGGCTTTTTTTTTTCGATCACGAATCTTGCTCATATTGTTGTAGGTAATTTGCTATAATGCCTCTGTTCTCTATATGATAACAACACTGAGATAGTATATTTCATTAGGAGTCGAGAAAATAGGCTTTTTCCGTGCGTGCGCGACAAGTTCCCGTGGGAGGCGCAGCCGAACACGGGAAGTCGTGCAAGCACGAAAAAAGCATTCATGGACGTGTGATGAACAATATTTTTCATTATATCTACCTGAAACCCACAGATTGTTAAGAAATATTCATTTTTGAGGATTAACGAACAAAAACATGTATTTTTAATTTTCTTTAATTGAAATATTTATGGTCCAATTTGTGTTGTAAATAGCTGATTCTTCAGCAGCTACTTCATTTTCGATAGATCCTTCCTCTGTAATCGTGAAAGTGCTTGATTTGTGATTTTGGCCATCTCGAAGAAATACTATCAAAAACCGGCCATTATCTTCCACGTCTTCCAAAGTCAGACGAATATGCCGAATATTAAAATAACTTTACTTAATAACCACTTCTCGTCTGGTGCTTCAAGTATGAATTTGGCGATTTGGTCAGCAGTTAATACTTTGGACTTTTTCGATGTGTAACCAACACTTTTTCGTTCGAGAAATGCAGTAGTTTTTGGTAAATTATCAACATTTACATTTTATTTTACTGCCAGACAACTTTTTAACATTGAAAATTGACTCCATAAATCTCTCAACAATTATTTACTGACATCCAGTGGAAATTCCGTCTCCTGGGGCAAAACAGAAAAAAAAAACAGGTGAAACCTGGTCACATAGACGAACGTTCTGATGAATAATATTTTGGCCACCACGATACTTGAAAATACTTATTTATATACGAAAACATTCAAAAACATATACATCACATTCTCAAATACACATGTATTATACAAAACATAAAAAAAGGATATCAAACGAAAACCAATAATATGTTCCATCAATATTCCCGATATTCCATCCAATTTTTTCTCTCTGGTTGCTCTGGAATCCACTGATCAATCGATTTCCACCACTCACAATATATTATGTCCCATTGAATTATTGAAACAATTGGAACAATAAAAATTTGCTGCACAAAAATTTACCAAATTGATATCGAATAAAAAAGTGAATGGCTCACTGTCATCGATTGACTGAATGTGGATATTTACGGCTAGATAGGACTTCAAATCCCATGAGTGTTTATAGTTCCATAAATTCCGACCACTCTGCTAAGTAGTGAATAATGTTGGCACTTCCATTATGCTGGAATGAATTATTATTATTGTTTCATCAAACCTACGAAGCAGTAAAACTATATCCAGAACCAAATGATTGGGTATCTTGAATGAAAATATTTCTGAGTTGAGATCCAGAACTGGATTCAATGCGGAAAGTTATAATCAAGCCATTTAATTGCAGAAGCATGAAAAACAAGTTTCCCAGTTTCGAGGCGGAATCCTTCGAGCAGCAGATAACTAATTTTATTTAGTTATTTGAATATTTGAGAAATTAAAATAAAAAAATATTCCATAAACGATGAAGTATGCATCGATAGGCAATCGGATCATCATAATTTCATTTTTCCATAGTCGAAAAATAAAACATATTTTCCATCAAAACACGACACTCCTATAGAATATTTTGAAACCTATTTCGATCCCAGACCAGAGACGCTACTGGCTTTCATTCACTCAGACCTCCTGAAACTGGTGATTTATTAGTCTCAACGTTTATATACACCTACAAGCATTATCATTGGCTTGCGGTCACTCAAACAGATGTCACTCAAACCCACGTTTGGCTATCGGCTCTTTTGATCTTCTTTTGATCTGCCGTTCGCCGACGGAGAATGTTTACGAGTAGTACACATTATTTTTAGTTCCGTTTCCTCGCATATACGCTCGTGTTAGCGAAGTGAGTTTTTTATTTGCATTTTATAGAAACAGCTTGGTTAAACTATAACAGATTTTATTGTATCATACAATCCGAAACACTAGCCTTTCCATAAATTGGATTTCACTCCATTTGTCTATCATAATGATTTGTCAAATCTTCATATAATTTTCCTGAATCCTCAGAATACCATGAGTCCTACTTTTTGTTGTTGAGAGTGGGTTGTGAATCATTCGACTATGAGTTCCCTATTTCGATTATAAAGCACAACGAGTTGAATTGTGAGGTCAATACAACTTGACGGGATGGGGGTGTCAGATTGAGCTATTTCTGAATTTTGAAGCATCATGAAGTATTGGATATCGTATACAGTAAGCTTGAATTAGCATATGAAAAGTCAAATGGAAGGTTTGTGTAGCTGAAGAGAAAACTTACATTTGAATTTAAATAAAATCCAATTGTTATTCCTTGGTTCATGAATGCCATTTCAGAAATGAGGATCTCACTTCATCATGTCACAACTTCAATTATGTTTGGGATGAATTTCTGTCGATTCATAAGCTAAGTGAAAGCCACTTGTGCATTTCATTTTTGAGTGTAGGGTTGATTTGCCGTTTCGGTATGTCCTCCTAGGGAAGAAAAATTTTGCAAAAAATTTGCCTTCTTTCATATCGTTTTATCTACAACTTTTTTCATTTGAAAATACATCAACAGAATTTATGACTGTAATAGTTTGTTAAAGATGATTTCCAATTTTGTTTTCTGTATTAAATCAATTTTTCCGGATGTGATATCGCAACTCCACACCAAACTACTATTCCATATGTAAGTCGAGAATCTTCAATTGCACAATGAATTGTTTTCATTCGGGATGTGTTCAGGATCTTCTAGCACTATTACTAAACACGAGTGTAACCTAAGCTCTTACTCTTTGAGCTTCAAACAAGTGGGCAACAGCCATTCACGAATTTGGAATTTTGACTGGATAAGGACTGGAGACCGGTCTCCAGCCTTTCCCATGATGGCGGTTCTCAAAAATGGCCGAGAAAGAATTTTGAATCTAAATTTTGAAAAATTAAATTTCCATAGAGGATGCAGCTTTCACTACCCGAAAAGGGTTGATAGATAGCTTATCACTCCAGGGAGTGCCTGGGACGTTTAAAGCGCGAGGGGTCGTCTATGTTGTAATCAGTAGCTTTCCTCACGAGGGGTTCTCGTGGGTTATTGAGCAATCGAATGCTTTCCGATTGCGGTCTCTGATTATACTCCTGATAGCAGGCAGGTTCAAGTCTTCAAGTATCCGATCGTTCCGCACATACCACGAAGCATTCGTTATCATCCTCAGGATTTTCATTTGCGCCCGTTCCAAGACGCGAATGCTAGTCCTGCAGGTTTGGTCCCAGGCGGCTGAGGCATACAAAATGACAGGCCTGAACATCATTTTATAGATCTTGACTTTATTTTTTAAAGTAAGTTTACTTCTTCTATTAATCAGATGGTATTCCGGGATGTGCCTTAATATATTTCGTCAATGCTTGAATCAACAAAGAGTGCTCCTTAATGTTCCGGTCACTGAGTCAACATGGAAAATCCTTCTCAGGTGTCTATCAATCAATCAATCAATATTTTTTTCTGAACGAATTATAACATAGTTTTCAATATTCAATGTATCCTATTGGGGTGGTAAATTGGCATAGCACGAGAATGGTAGAATAATAATCGTAATTTGGATAGTTTTTTATTCGCAAAGCATTCAAAGAGTTCACTCATATCATTTTCCACTTTAGTTTTGAGGTCGTTTCAGCTGTCAGAAATTCACAGTAATTCTATATCATCAGCAAAACAAACAATGCTGTAACTTTCTACTTTCTACCACTGATGATGGTTTGTGTTAAGGGTGTTCATTTGGAGAGCAGGAGCAATATACATTCCACGAAAGAGCAACACGACCAGTCTAGTACGAACAATGAATCCACGCTGACGTATGATCCATTCTAGGGGAATATGAATTTCGATATTATGTTCGTTCCCCGGTTGACTCCCAGAAGTTCGGGAGGGGGTTTTCTTGACAGCAGAAAATCGAAGTAACGAATTATTTTGAAACATACCTGAATGAAACCAAAACAGCTGGCCATACTATAAATGAGCCATATGAATTAACTTTTTCATCACTTTGCAGTAGTCATGGGAAAATAATATCTAATAAACAAGACAACCTCATCCTCACGAGAAAAAGGTGCATCAGGAAGTGAAAATAGGACACTATGTCCACTATTTACCGATGGAACAGATAGGAGCGGTAAACGACGCCGAAAAAAATGGCGATTGTGTTGTGGTCATGCTGTGAACCACCAAAAGTTGACTGCTTGGGAATTTCTGGAATAAAATATAAGGTTCATGTTTCCAAGTGCCAAAGATCTGAGTTCGACCAAAAAGTATGCCATGTATTTTATTGGTTACACTGGCGAACATTATGGTTAACGAATGTGGAATTCATCTTGGACCATGAACCTACTGGAGGACATCTAGTTTACATTTCCATCAAGAGTCTAACGCCTGGACCAATCGAGAATTACTGGGAGTTGTTTCGTTTGGAGGACTGTTGAAGCAAACACTTGAGTTGTCTTATATAATTCTTAATACTTCATCAATATGTTGTATCTTCCAGTGAATCTGTACTTCAGTTAAGTAGTCCAATCGATAGTTCCTGCAGATGGAGTAAAATGCTACCAGATTCGAAAATATTTCACTATTTATTTTTAAACAATTCATTTTATAATTAGCGTTTCCCAACAACAACAATTCGTGTTGACCTTGCGAAATCATGTTTTCCAACTATCAGTACAATCTATTCCTTTTATTCATTGTGAGGATTTGAGTTATTTCCCACTATTTCCTTGCGTGATCAGTTCAAACTACAATAGCGGTTTCAATATTCAATCAGGCCGGATACAAATAGTGTGGGTATTTTGTATGTTAGCACGAAATCTTTTATAACTTCGATTTTCATTCATAGATCTTTTCATGAATGCTGGATATTTTAACGAATCGAAATGTACTACCAGTTGATATTTCATTATTATAAGGTCAGCGTTTGTTCGTACTCGAATATCATTAATTGAAAACTTGGAAAAGAATATTTCTGGTGTATGAAAATGGAGAAGAAGAAGAAGATGAGAATGTTCCTGAAATTCAACACAGTCCTTAATTCTTTCAATGTAATTCACCAGTATTGGAACAGAATTGTTTCAATTGAGCTTTTTATATTGAATTGAGCAAAATACACTAACTAAATGATGTTCACTGCATTGAGTTCACAAAATCACTCTAACTCAACAAAATGTAATTGCGGATATTTCCATCGTTATTCAAATAATCTTCAACATAAAGAATTCAAGATAAAAAAATATTTATATTCTGATGATCGTAAAAGCGTGAAATAGATTTTCGTCGACAAAAATGTATTGAAAACCTGAAGTTTATCTATCAGTCGCAGATAATTCCACATCTGATTTTATGAACATTCTGTTCATATTATCAAACAAATCAATCTTTCATACAACATGACAGGTTTTAATGCCAAAAACCCTGATTTCAAAGTGTCATTCCAAAAGAAATATTTTTCCATCAGTGCAAAGTGAAATTGCTCCTAGAAAATGTATTTGCCAATTCTTCCGGTTTCTCAGATGGGATGGTGAGCACTCCTTTTTGGGAAACATTTTTCTCCACTCCATTCATCTATATGATTTCTCTATCTGAATAAAAATGCAAATTTCATTTTCAGATATTTTTTTTTGAGTTAGGGTCCTTTTTCAATATCTATCAGATGTAGTTCAATATCCAGCGTGGCTTTAGCCGGGGAAGTAGTTGTTCTCTGTGAGATATTCACAAACAATAACTCCATTTCAGATTTATATTCAATTTTCAATTGAGAATGTTTAATTTGACAACATGAATATCTCCAAAGAGGTTATCTTGAACGACGGAAAATAGTGACTAAAGTTAATCTTCCAGTCGCAGATTATTCTACATCTGATTGTATTAACATCCTGTTCATATTATGAAACAAATACATTCCCAATTACTCCTGAAGAGCGAAAATATCAATAAAAGTAAAACAGTTGAAAATTGAAACATTCAATTGATCTCTTAGTGATGGTATGTTCAATACGTGAAAAAATATCGAAATAATTGGGTATTCATTATTCAGGAGTTGATTCAACAGCATGGAATTATTAATGACATTTGAATGATTTGTTGTGATGATAAATGTGAAATGTTTGAAACGAGTAACTTGAAACTAATAAGAATAACTCCTTGAAAATGCAAGATGTTAGTTTTGTTCCAAGATAAATACACGAACTGAAGGGGGACTCAGAAGAAGTGTCGTTAAAGTGTGATAAAAGTGTTCATAGAAACGTAATATATCATTGTATATAAGAAAAAAGTGATTATAAATTTTAATGCCGACTATGTGTTGAATTGATGAAGTCCGAGATAGTGTTTATAGTGAGATATAACACGATTTCGAGAAAATGCAGGAAAGCAAAGCAAATGCAAGGATCGTACCCCTAGCCGAACACCAGAAGTCGCTAGTCTAGCTAACCAGCAATGATTCATGAATTGTCTGATGTTACTATCCCATTTTAGTTGTTATTATGGAAAGTAACAGACAAATATCATGCTCATAAAGTCAGTAGAGTGAAAATACTTTTACGGGGTACTCCACCATGAAAAAACTGATAATACGTGAATATTGAGACATGGAGATTTTGTTTATTGCGGTCTAGGAGAGGCCATGAACGAGATACAAATAATAATAATAATTTTAATGAAATTTCAAAAAAAATCTCAGTCATTCTGCACAAAGTTTATTTCTTCTTTTAAACAGGGATGATATGCGTCCCAGACCTCCGGAGATCCATCATCAGTAAAAAACGTAAACCAAAAATCAAGGATTTTGAAATTGTAGAAAGTTCAAAATATTTTCAAATACGTTCGAAACGTTTTCTCTATGGTATGGCGAGGGTTGCATTCGAAATATACCATACCAAACATGAAGAGCTTTCAAAAATATTTTAAACTTTTATAATTTTCAACTTTTAAATCCCGAATTTTTGACCTAAGGTCTGAAACAGGTACTATTCCTTCAAAAGGGGATATAAACTCCAACTTGAGATCCTATCTTTTTTTTTTTAATCAGAATAGAAAATAAAATTATAGTTTGATTTATTTAGTTTTTCTCGTATTAAATAATGGGCTGAGGTGTTTCGATTTCGTTAATGGTCAAAATGAATATTTTTTCAGTAATACAGTAGTGCGGAGCTTCTTGGAATGAAAATAAATGGAAAAAATATCAATATAATTTATGAAAATAAGGAACATTGAAGTCTTTTTCACAACGAATTCAATATAAATTGAAACAATTGATAGACCACAAGCGAGAAACAACTACTTTACTGGCCAATACCACGCAGAACGTTGAATGATATTCACCTAAAAATATTTGCAAATATACAGTGCGGCTTTTTATACCCCCCCCCCCCTTAACTTTGGAACGGTTCGACGTAGAACAATGAAAAAAAAAGTATTGTATGATATCACTGATACTACTTTTTGAAATGAAAGACATTGTGATTGCCCAATTAATAACGGAGGGGGAAGGGGACAACTTCAAAATTTTGAGAAGAATGGGGGGTCGTGTAGCACATCTTCGAAAAGATGATTCAATTCTCTTCCCAAACATCCGATTATTTTTTCATTTCGTTGATGTGACTTTGCGGCCTTTTATTCCCCCCCCCCTCCTCATTTATAACTTCTGACCGGTTCTACAATGGAACAAAAAATGAAGAGCCGCAAAGTAAAATATAACGAAATGGAAAAAAATGGATCTTTGGAAACAGAATTGAATTATCTTTTTAACGATGTTTCACTTGACCCCTCATGCTATTTGCAATTTTCAAGTTGATGTGCCCCCCCGAGCCATCTATCGGGCAATCACAATGTCTTTCATTTCAAAAAGTAGTATCGGTGATATCATACAATACTTTTTTTTCATTGTTTTTTGTCGAACCGTTCGAAAGTTAACAGGGGAGGGGGGTATAAAAAGCCGCACAGTATAATAAAAATAAATAATAGTTTGAAAAAACTGAAAAACACGCTTTTATAGAAAACCAGACTAAAAGAATAGAAAATAAGAAAAAAATGTAGTTTATTTAAAAAAAAGCGTGAGGTGCATGGTATCGCCTCGGCCAACAATTATCTGTGATCTGGGGCATTTCTTACTTTACTGCCCTGGGTGTGTAATGTACTATATAATTATTGATACCATGCACCCCACGCTTTTTTTTTAAATAAAATAATGTTTTTTCTTATTTTCAATTCTCTCAGTCTGGTTTTCTATAATAGCGTGTCTTTTAGTTTTTTCAAACTATTATTTATTTCCTACTTTTTAGTGTGGTTCATTTATAAAAGCGTGTTCTTTTAGTATTTTTTAAACTATTATTTTTATTATTTTTTTGCAAATAAAAAAATGGAATAATCTCATCAAATTAGGTAATCATAATCTCCGACCCCAAAAACCCCCACATACCAATTTTGAATAGAATCAGACCATAATCATAAAACTCAGCCGCCATTTTGAATTTTTCAATTTTCACAAAAAAATCAAAATATTCGACCCCAAAAACTCGCACATACCAATTTTGAATGGAATCAGACCATAATCACAAAACTCTACCGCCATTTCAAAGCCGCCATCTAGAATTTTTCAATTTTCACAAAAGAATCATAATATTCGACCCCAAAAACCCCCACATACCAATTTTGAATAGAATCAGACCATAATCACAAAACTCGTCCACCATTTTGGAGCCGCCACTTCGAATTTCTCAATTTTGACAAAAGAATCATGATCTCCGACTACGAAAACCCTCAGATACCAATTCTGAAGCGAATTGGACCATAATCACAAAACGCGTACGCCATATTGGAGCCGCCATTTTGTTTTTTCTCCACACAAAAATTTCTTAATGCATTGTCACCGGAATTATGTACACCTGCCAAATTTCAAATCATTCAGAAATCTGGAAGTGGGTCAAAATCGCGCCCAAAGGAGTCGGTTACAAACAAACAAACAAACAAACCAACAAACAAACATACAAGTAAAGCTAATATAAAGCGTGTAATGAATGTCTGTTTGTAATGGTAAGCTCATAACTAGAGAATGCCTGGACCGATTTGAATAAATTTTTTTCGATAAAACGGAAGAATGAGATAACGAAAAAACAGGATAACGGGAAAACGGATTAATGGGACAACGAAATAATGAAAAAAAGGGGTAAACGGCAAAGAAAAAACATCAGTTTCCCAACTCATTGGAGAACGGACTACGATATTCCATATTCCTCCGCACAATTTCATTGCCTCCCAAATGTTCAATTGAATTTCTGCCCCTTATATGTTAACTAACAATTGAAACATTATTTCACACGAACACATTATTCCCATGATAACGCCAAGTTAATCGATCTACCAGCTGAAGGACACCAATTCGAGTCCCTTAGAAAGTATCACTTCCTACATTTCATACCACTCATTTTGTAGCCCTCAGGTATGCATAATTCCAACACAAATGTATATTTCGTGGCCCATTAGCGTATTGCAATGTTGTCTGTGAAAGACCTTGCTGTCGGGCTATCACGCAAAGGGACACTCGTCTCCCTGGGGCGAGAGAAACCCTACTTTGTGTGAGCGAGACAAACTGGCTGTTTCAGTTAACGATACATTTGGGAGATGAAGACGAATGATTGTAGACCTGAATTGAGAAATTGACTATGGGACTAAGGTGAAAAAAGGGACGTTGATTCATAGATTCCATTTGTTGAAAAACGTGGGATAAATTCAATGTTAGTTTTTTGGAATTGATAAACCTATAAAGAGATAACGTTATTTTTATTACCTTTATATATATAATTCTACTGTACGTGTGTGGCACTGAACTCCTGCGAAACGGCTGGACCGATTTGAATGATTTTTTTGGTATGCGTTTGGGAGGCGCCCTGGATGGTTTAGATTCACAAATCAGCCCGGCAGATGGCGCTGCAGTCGGTATCTAGGTTATTTATCTATAAACGGCTGGACCGATTTGGATTAATTTTTTTGTATGCGTTTGGGTGGCGCCCTGGATGGTTTAGATTCACAAATCATCTTCCTAACTGTTGAGGGTGGTCCACCCCTTATTTTTTTTTTTTTTTAATTCGTTTCTATTTTTTTATGATACAGCATTCAAAAATACATACAACCCTGAATTTTCACCCTTCTACGATCAACCCCCAATTGTTTTGGCAAGATTTTTATTTTTATTTTGTCATGACTCAGAATAAAGAAATTCATATTACTCTTTATATCCACCCTTCTACGATCAACCCCTATTTTTTTTTTTTATTTCGGGATACGAAAAAACGGGATAACGAAAAAAAGGGAAAAATATAACGGGAGAAGGATAAGGGAAAAACGGGAAAATGGAATAACGGGATAAATAAAAAAAACGGAAAAAGGGATAACGGGATACGGGAATAACAAGATAACGAAAAAACGGGATAACGGGATGACAGGATAAGGGGATGAGGGGAGAACGGGATAAAGAGAAAATGGGATAACAGGAAAACGGGATAACGGGATAACTGGATAATTGGATAACTGGATAACTGGAGAACGGGATAACGAAAAAACGGAAACGGATAACAGGAAAACGGGATAACAGGAAAACGGGATAACAAGAAAACGGGAAAATGGGATGACAGGATAAGGAGATAAGGGGAAAATGGAATAACGGGATAAAGAAAAAAATGGGATAACAGGAAAACGAGATTACAGGAAAACGGGATAACGCGATAACGGGATAATGGGATAATGGGATAACGGGGATAACGGGATAACGAAAAAACGGGATAACGGGATGACAGGATAAGGGGATAACGGGAAAAAGGGATAACGGGATGAAGAAAAAAGTGGGTAACGGGAAAATGGGATAACGGGGTAACGGGATAACGAGATAACGGGACAACAGGAAGCGGAAGGAGTCAAAAGCATAATCTAGATGAAACAACATGAAGGAAAACAAAGAAAAAAAGAAATTCTACAGGGACGAGAGTTTTCGGGAAAAACATTCTAGGGAACATAGAAATTTGGACAGGACAACGTCTGTCGGGTCCGCTTGTGTTATATATTAATCTCTTCTAGAACGGTGCGCATGGCTAGGCTCTTCCTGCGAAAAAAAGGTTGTAGTTCAGTGATTGGCAAAAAACTCCCAAAACATTTTCAGAAATCTAATGTAACATGAAGGATGGAGTTGGTTTACACAAAATTATAATTTTGACGCCATTTGAAGCTACAAGAGATATATCCAACTCTTCCACACTAGTCTCTGTAAAAAGACTAACTTTTCTAGAACATTATCCAGAAACACAAATAAAATGAAAACCTTTCCAATAAATATTCAATATCTAAATATTCTTGGAGTTGTAAGTTACGAATCAAATAAAGAGTGATAAAGGCAATTTCCATTGAAAAAAAACCGCTAGCGCGACCAGTCGAAAAGGTAGATTTCATATTTTTCTTATTCATTCTGAAATTGCCATCCAATTAATCAAGCCAAATAGTCATTTGTTATAAAAGTGTGACACATTTTCATTGTAAATCACAAATAGCGTTTCTATTTTTACACGCTTTATATTAGCTTCACTTGTATGTTTGTTTGTTTGTTTGATTGTAACCGACTCCTTTGGGCGCGATTTTGACCCACTTCCAGACGTCCGAATGATTTGAAATTTGGCAGGTGTACATAATTCCGGTGACAATGCATTGAGAAATTTTTGTGTGGAAAAAAAAATAATGTTTTGTGTTATGGTCCGATTCGCTTTAAAATTGGTATCTGAGGGTTTTCGTAGTCAGAGATTATGATTTTTTTTGTCAAAATTGAAAAACTCGAAATGGCAACTCCAAAATGGTGGACGAGTTTTGTGATTATGGTCTGATTCTATTCAAAATTGGTATGTGGGGGTTTATGAGATCGAATATTATGATTCTTTTATGAAAATTGGGAAATTCGAAATGGCGGCTTTGAAATGGCGGCCGAGTTTTGTGATTATGGTCTGATTCTATTAAAAATTGGTGTGTGGGGGGTTTTGGGGTCGGAGATTATTCCATATTTTTATTTGCAAAAAAATAATAAAAATAATAGTTTGAAAAAAAATAAAAAAACACGTTTTTATGAATAAACCACACTTGAAAGTAGGAAATAAATAATAGTTTAAAAAAACTAAAAGACACGCTTTTATAGAAAACTAGACTAAAAAAATAGAAAATAAGAAAAAAATTATTTCATTTAAAAAAAAGCGTGGGGTGCATGGTATCAATAATTATATAGTACATCACACACCTAGGGCAGTAAAGTGAGAAATGTCTCAGATCACAGGTAATTGTTGGTTGAGGCGATACTATGCACCCCACGCTTTTTTTTTAATAAAATTTTTTTTTTCTTATTTTGAAATTTTTTTGTCTGGTTCTCTATAAAAGCGTGTATTTTAGTTTTTTTAAACTATTATTTTTATGTAAACCCCGCACTCTAAGATAAAAAGGTGGTGAATGAGTAAAGATCTCCCTGAACACTTCCTTACGTTTCTATGTAATCTAACACAAATAAAAAATGTGTAAACAACTGATTTTTAACGGTTCAACTATAGAATTTCCTGGAGATATTATAAAATTGAACATTCCTGTGAAAAAAAGGTTGCTGTTCAGTGATTGGCAAAAATATTTTCAGAAATCTAATGTTACAGAAGGATGGAGTTGGTTCACACAGAATTATAATTTTGACGTCATTTGAAGCTAAAAGAAATAAATCCAACTCATCCACACTAGTCTTTGCAAAGAGATTGACTTTTCTAGAACATTATCCAGAGACACAAATAAAATAAAAACCTTTCCAATAAAATATTCAATGACTAAATATAAGTTGTAAGTTACGATTCGAATGAAGAGTAGTGAAGGCAGTTTCCATTGAAAAAAACAGATGGCGCGACCAGTCGAAAAGGTAGATTTCAGATTTTTCTCATTCATTCTGAAATTGCCATCCAATTGATCAAGCCAAAGAATCATGTTTCATAAAAATGTGACACATTTTCATTGAAAATCACAAATAGCTTTTCTATTTTTATATAAACCTCGCACTCTACGATAAAAAGGTGGTGAATGAGTGGAAATCTCCCTGAACATCCTACGTTTTATGTAATCTAACCAATAGAAAAATGTAAAATAATTTTTTTTACGTTCAACTATAAATTTCGTGGAGATTATAAAATTAATTCCAAAAAAGGTTTGTTTGGAACAAAAAATGTTAAAAAAAGGTGAAGTTGTTTCACACCAAATTATAATTTTGATGTCATTAGAAGCTACAAAAGATAAATCCAACTCTTTTACACTAGTCTCTGCAAAAAAATATTATAAAATTGAACTTCAGATCGAAAGATTTCTGAAAATACAAAAAACGATGGCGGAACGATAGTTTCAAAATTCATTTATTGATACTGAAATTGACATCAATCAAGGTAATGAATCATGTCAGAAAAAAAAATTGGAAATGAAAACAGCATTTCTATTTGTATAACGCTAAAGAGTTTTCAATCGAAAGTTGATGAAAGAAACAAATCTCCCTAATATTTTTATGTATACTGAATCATAGATAGTCAAATCAAAAGAAAGAAGTATAACCAGCACACAAGGATATAGGCAGTACTTCCTGGGGTTTGAACCTTGATAAAACTTAAAAAAATCATAACTAAATTTATTTATATAATTTGACTTTGAAATCAAAAAATTACAAAAATTATCAATTTTCATGACCGTTCTTGATACGTGTATACATCCAGAGGGAAATTTTTCAGATAAAACTAAGCACTTTTTATCTGAGAAATTTCCCTCTGAGATGTATACACGTATCAAGAACCGCTGTCATGAAAATTGATGGAGTTCTACCAAAAGTTATATAGTTTGTCAATATTGGTATAAAAATAAAAGATTGAGAATTTTTTTCAATCATTCAACAGCCGCCATTTCGAAACTACTCGATAGATTTGGCCCATCTTCGAAATCAGCAAGGAAATTGATAAAAAATATTTTTGTGTCAATTTTGTTTCATCCGGTTGGGAAATTGGCTTTCTCTTTTTAAAAATTTCGTTATTTCCCATTTAACAGTTTCGTTATAACCCATATATGTATAAATAGATATAAATTTCTCCTTACACAAAAAAATGAAATGAAATCAATAGTTCCGTAGATTAAAATCATCTAAAATATTCTAGGGGGTTGGTTTCAAAACCTTAGGTTTCGAATTATGGAGTTTCTTCTCATGCAAAATTGTATTCTTCTGTTACCGATATTCTTTACAGATTTTAATAGCATGGAGTGAGAATTCATACATAAAAATCATACCTCGAATAAAAGCTCAAATAAAATGGAATGAAAGAATAAACAAAAATTATCAATTTTCCCCATGAATGGCAATTCACAGCGAATTTTTATTTGTGTGTACATCTTAGAGAAAAATTTTATGGAGCTCTCGGCGCTCTACGGAAATGGAAGATTGAGATTTTATTTCAGTCGTTCAACAACCGCCATTTTTAAACTACTGGACCGATTCGGCCCATCTTCGAACGTGTCCTAGACATTCATGGACATTATGTTCGTGCCAAATTTTGTCCCATTCGGTTGGAAAATGTGGTGATCGGCAAAGGTATATGAAAATTGACCCAAAATCAATTTGAATTCAAGAAAATGAAAATACATGGCGTTCTAACTCTACATAATTCTTATTGAAAGGAGTATACAAACAAACACGAAATATAGAATAAGAATTATAAAATAAAAAATTAAGACAAGCTTTT